>JAJGRX010000746.1:0-569576 GCA_025461125.1 Carex kokanica | reverse complement strand
ATCCGTGCTATGCATAGCACCATAGCCTCACTCATTATATAATGTTATGATTTAATTCTAAAAAATTTTAGTTGTAATTTTTTTTTGTCTGCGCATTAGTTGCCCTACATTTAAATTTTTTTTCCCTGCAAAAATGAATTTATTTTCTGTCCATCCAACCATCCTAAGAATCCGTACGGTTAAACCATAACATCTATAGTTTTTAGAATTTAAATTAGTTTGTAATTAAAAAGCTGGCTTATTGATAGTCCGACAAAAAAGTGGAACAAATTGCTTGCTTTGAAAATATATTGTACTTATCAAATTGTCATTCAATGCAACAAATATTTTCTAATCAACACAAACATAAAATACATCAATATTATCCAAAATACAAATTCAATTGATTGTCAGAAAGGAGAAATAGAAAGTCAAATATATATCTAAAAATGGTGCTTCTACCTGGGGTGTATTGGGTTCAGTTCGGTTTAATTGGTTTTAAAACGAGCCGGAAATTAAATGATTTAGTTTTTTCGGTTAAATGGATCGGTCTGGTTAATTTTTAAAACTAGTTTAATTGTTAGTTAAATTCGGCTAGATTTAGAAATTTTAAAATTGATTAGATCTGTCTGACAAAATTTTTTAAAAATACTATACTTAGTCTCGAGATTTGCGAGAGTTTTTTTTCTGATTGTTTTCAAGGAGTGCGGAGCATGCATTAATTTAGTTTACCAAGGAAAAAAAACGGATTTAAAGTCCTAGACAATTAGACATGCAACAGGTACCAATTATGAATGCTAGTTAACCAAGGTTCTAAATACGTTTATAGCGTCGTAGCGGGAAGGCTAAAAAAAAAGCTATAGCGAATAGCGTCGCTATAGCGGAAGCTATTTCAAATAGCATTTTTTTTTACATTTCGTATATTCAATATTTGTACTAAATACTAACATTATCTAAAGTCTCATAGAACAATAAATACACCAAAGTAATTAAGAAATTATAATATTCATATTGAACCCGTACAAAGTCCAAATTGCGGTTCAAAATATCCATAGTAATATCATAAACTATCGATTTTTCCTATTAAAAATATCTTAAGCATCATGATTCATGACATAATCTATTTTTTTTTCTATTCAAATTTTAATTTCGGTTTGGACTTTTTTTCTATTCAAATTTCAATTTTTATTCCCAATTTCAAATTGATGTATCTGTAGCAAGTAGCAACAAATTCAATTTCGGTTTGAGATTTTTTTTATCTTTATTTAAAACCCATATAAATTGCTTAAAAAAAAAAACTCATATTGCATAGCGCAAAATAGCGGACCGCTTATAGCGGCCGTAGCGCAAATAACGCATTTTGATGTCATAGCGTAGCGTTTGGAGTCTAAAAACGCTATAGTGCGCTATTTAGAACACTGCCTGTAACCATAAGAATAATAAGGAAAAAACTATACCAACTTATATCACAAAAATGGGCTTAATAACTATACCAATTATGATCCCACTTTAGATAAACAATTTTTTTTAGATATATATATCACAGAGTAATATAAGCTACCCATATATATATATATAAAAAAAAAAACACTTTCCAGAGTAATTATTGGGCCAGGAAATGCAATGAAATATAACTATATGTCGCTGACAACATTTGTTTGGCACAAAAAAAATTATATACACATGTTATCCTCAAAATTCAATTTATATACATACATATAACATTTGTTTAAGAGAGAAGATGAAGAAAACATCAACTAAGTGTGGGCCGCATTACATCTTAATGCGGCATGTATTAAAGCACCTCTTCAGATTGGGCACTTACAAACTGATTACAGATTAGATTTCTTGAACTCCACTCATCAATAGACGTCCCCTAGATCCTCCAGAAGGTCATAAAAGGTAGAGAACATACGAGAACATATCTCCCCACTTCTCTATTCAAATTTAGTGAAATCTAGGATTAGATTAGGATCATAGAGTGCCATTGGAAGTACTAGAGAGGTATTATCAGAAATTGTTGTATTCTTCTTATCTTTCATTGTTGTAATCATGTCTTTTAGAGGTTGATTTGCATATTCTTAGGATTTGACACTAAATCTTGTTACTCATGAAATTTTAATATATGGTTATTTGATATCTAAAATTGCTTTTGTGAGCTTTGATTTCCTCTTGCATTTATGTTCATCTGTACTTAATGTATGTGTCAGATCTAGTCAGCTATGGTAATAGGCACACCTAGAAGAATGACATATTTTGATAAACAAGTTAGGATAGAGAGAATAAAGATGTTAGATTAATGATGTAAACCTTAGCCGGATATGTCATTAGTTGGAACTGATCTATTAGGCATTTCTGGCTGTAAACACGGATAGGATGTATCAAACCACATTGTCGGTACATCCCAAGGTGTATTGAAAATTGTATGGTGACAAATATATACCATTATTATTCTACTAGGAAATGGGACTTTCAGGAAGAGATGGGAGAATAGAGGAGTAGAGAAAAGATATCTCTTCTCCCTTGCAGCGAAAACATCAAATTGAAAAAAAAAATAGCATTTTTTTGTTGGTAAATTGAAGTGCCCAAACAAATCAACGGTTTATATATAATGTAGTGTTTTGCAAATACCCACCACGGGGCAGACCCGTGCCCGCCCGCCCGGGACCCGTGCCCGCCTGCCCGTGCCCGTGCACGGGTTTGCACGGGTTTCACGGTGTTAAAAACGGGTACGGGTTGAGAAGGGAAGGGTGCGGTTTTTAAAAAATTTACACCGTGATACCAGTCCCGTTTCACACCCGTACCGCCCGTACCGACCGTGTGTACCCGTATTACCCGTACCCGCAAACCCGTACCCATCTACCCGTAGACCCGTGCCCGCCTACACGTGTACTTTTTTTTTGAAATTCAAATTTTTTCCCCCAAAAACAAACAAAAACAGAAAAAAAAACAAAAACAAAAACAGAAAAAAAAAAACAAAAACAGAAAAAAAAAAAAAAAAAACAGAAACAGAAACAGAGAAAAAAAAAAGAAAAAAAAAACAGAAAAAAAGAAAAAAAAAAAAAAACAGCAGCCCAAAAAAAAAAAAAAATACCCGCCCGGACCTAAACCCGCCTACCCGTGACCCGTGTTGCCCGTTGACCCGTGTTGCCCGGGGGGTTTGAGAGAGGCCGGGTAGGGTTTTTCAAAAAAATACCCGTGCTAACCCGTCCCGTGTCGCCCGTGACCCGCGTTACCCGCGACCCGCGTTGCCCGTGACCCGCCCCGGGTTTTGCCCGTGCCCGCCCGCCCGTACCCGTTTGCAAAACACTATATACATGTGCATTGAAGTGCCAAGATTTGATTCCTACGAGATATTATTCTATCCGCACATGTGCATTGAAGTGCCAAGATTTGATTCCTACGAGATATTATATTTAAAAAAAAAAGATTAGATTATTATTTTAAAACTAGTAAATACCGAAAAAAATTACCATACACCTTTGAAAAATTGGCCGGTAGCTTAATAGGATGTATCAATCCAAATTGTTGGTACACCCTAGGGTGTATTGAAAATTGTATGGTGCAACTTGGTAGCCTCTACCAAGAGTTTCAAAGAAAATTGTATGGTGCATAATATTAGTTTACCATTATTATTCTCTTAAAACACAATACGACATGGATCCGGATTTTCTGGAAGAGAGATGGGAGAATAGTGGAGTAGAAAAATTAGTCTCAAAGAAAATAAACAATCAGAGTCGCACACGGTGAAAAGCATATTCCTGAAATATTAATTATATATTCATCATAAAAACAAAACAATATAAAATGTTATATCAATTAATTATGTTGTAACAATAATTTAAAAGATATACAAATATTTTACAAATCAATTAATCATAATATAATAAATAAATACAATTATATGCTAAGATTTAAAAAAATATCATATATGGAAAAAATGGACCAGTGCTACATATTCATATTTTTGTTTTCAAAATTCAATAATTCATTCGAACTGCTCAATATATTATTAATATGGACCTATACTTGGAGACCAAATTTTATATTTTCTTTAGAAACTTTTTATTACCTTTTAGATGGCTATAAAATCACAAGATCTAAGGATTGTTCAACACTTTCTTATTTAAAAAGTTCCAAAAATGTAAATTTTGTATTTCACAAACATTTTCTTATGGTGATCATGATGAGCGGTTCAGATCAGCTATGTGGACTTTAAAAATGAAATTATGGATCTATAGTACAGACTATCTGCTCATTGCAAAGTACCATAGCCTCACTCACAAATTAATTTACTATAATCCGTACACATGAGTTTACACGAGAATGGTTATAGGAATGTGCTGGGATGAATATTCAGTTGTATAATGAGAATAATTGTACTAAATCCGGATTTGAGAAGGGTTTTGGTGGAAAACTAACATCCTTTTCGAAAGATATAGTATCAGTAGTTTTTTAAATAATATTTATAAATAATTTTCTTATAAATATATAAGCAAAAAAAGAAACATTTTAATAACTTCTTTAAATAGATGGAAAATTATTTATTTTTATAATTTCATTGCAAATCTTACATTTTTATAGATAAACATACCTCACAAAGAAAAGATTTGAATGAAGACAAAATATTATACGTGGATAATAAAATTAATAGAGAAAGTACATAATGGAAGAGGCCAAGAGCCGTGATTTTTATTTATATCCAAAGTTAATTAGAAATTAATAAAAATGTCCAGACCTATTAGAATTTTTAAAAATGTCAATACCGGTTATTTTTTGGCCGGTTTTCATTTTTTTCGGGTACCGGCCAGATCCTTGACAAGTAGGAGATAATTAGACTCTATAGACTATTATATTTCTAAACTTGACAAGTAGGAGATAATTAAATAACTTACACATGAGCCACTCATATAAGAAAGAAGGGCAGTGAGAGCTTACTTAATAAAAGAGAGAGGAAGAGAGACAGCGAGAAAGAGAGATGGAATACTGTGTGACAGGAGGAACAGGTTTCATAGCTTCTCACATCATTATTTGACTTTGCTCCTTCTGAAATTTTTTTTCTCTCTCTAGACGTTTGATTTGTAATTCGGATTAAATTTAGGGTTAAAATTGAAATAAATTTGTTAAATTTTGATTGGTAATTAGAATTATAAGTTAGAGCATCAGAAATTACAAGTTAAAGCATTATTTTTATCGAGTACATAATTGATTAATGGATTTAAACCTGATTCGATATTTTTTTGCTCTCCTGACGAAAATCTTGAATCCGCCCCTGATTGCTTAGTATTGACCGAACGTAGCTGCAAAATAATAAATCAAACTATATAGACTTCGGATGCACAATCAAATTAATATTAGATTTCCAAGTTCCTATTATTGTATTGGGACACATTTCAAAACCTTTGCAGAGCATCTTGTACATAAAAATTAAATTCCTCGTAGATGGCAATAGAATACAGTACGCCGAGTCTATTTCACAAACTCACAATTCAAGAAACCCTAGCATTGAGGGGTCCGACTCTGCTGCTTTTCTAGCAGAAAAGGATGACCCTCCTCTTCCAAATCCAACGATTCAAAATTTTCATTCACGTATCTCGATAAAAACTTGTTCATACACAAATCTCAACAAATTTTGAATTGTTGAATTTAGAAGAGGAGGGTCCTGCTTTTCTTCTAGAAAAGCAGCGGAGTCCGTTCCAGCATTGAGCATCTTGCGAGGAAATTGCATATTCTTTCTCCAAATTCAAGAACAAGTGAGGGAGTGCCTCTGACACCTAATTAAAAGATTTTGAACAGCGTTTTAGAAATACTTCATCACATTATCTCCACACCAAATTTCAACACTCAAGATATGCGGTTATCATATTATAATTTTATAAGCAACTATAAACAAACTGAGAGACGCACGATGTACAGTGGCACAAACCCTTGTCTCACTACGGACAGATGCAGGTTCAATTTCGAGAATATCATATAAAAGATGTTCGATTGTACCGCAGCCATTTAATATATAAAAATAAAATACATTTAATTAGACTCTATAGGACTATTATATTTCTAAACTTGACTAAGTAGGAGATAATTAAATAACTTACACATGAGCCGTGATTTTTATTAATATCCAAAGTTAATTAGAAATGAATAAAAATGCCCAAATTCACTGGGAATTAACAAAAATGTTCATACCGGCCAGAAAATGACTGGTTCCTATTTAAATAGGGTACCGGTCAGAAAATGGCCGGTACTAAATATATTTTTTTTTTAGAGACAAATAGCTAAAATGCTGAAATATAACACTAAAAAATCAAATTTTTTTTAAAATATTTGTTAGATTATTTTGTTTGATATATAATTAGCATATTTATACTAAAATACGCTAAATTACTTGAAATTATATTAAATTACACTGAATTACACTAAATTACAATAATTATGTAAAATTATGCTAAAATACGGTAAATTACGCTAAATTACATATGAATAGGGCCGATTTTGTGCCATCTTTCATAAATCATAAAAAATAGTAAAAAAAATTCTAAAAATAATAAAAATTGGTATTCTACAAGTTTATTATATAACTAATTTACTGAGCTACGTAAATTGAGCATAGAAATGAAAATCTTAATCGAAATACTTCAACTGAAAGTTTGAGGCTCTTCCATTTGTTTTTTGGCGATTCTGAATTTTGAAATCCAGCATTACGGCACTAATGCAGGTGTATTTTTCCAAACTTTCCAAAAAGTGGTCATTTGCTGAAATTGAACACTCGAACGCCGTTTTTATGGCCGTTTGAAGTTTTGTCGTCGTTTTTTCGCCTTCTCAGTGATGATATCCTCCCTATTCATACGTAATTTAACGTAATTTATCGTATTTTAGCATAATTTAATATAATTATTGTAATTTAGCATAATTTAGTGTAATTCAGCGTAATTTAACATAATTTCAAGTAATTTAGCGTATTTTAGTATAAATATGCTAATTATATATCAAAAAAAGTAATCTAGCAAATATTTAAAAAATTCTATTTTTTAGTGTTATATTTCAGCATTTAGCTATTTGTCTCTAAAAAAAAAAAAAGGAAGGTACTGGTCATTTTCTGGCTGGTATCGAGAAAAATGAAAACCGGCCAGAAAATGGCCGGTATGGATATTTTTTAAAATTCCAATCGGGTCGGGGCATTTTTATTAATTTCTATTAACTTTGGATATAAATAAAAATCACGGGGCCAAGAGGGTGTTAGCCAGCGCCATCAATTGGGAAATATTTTTGGAAAAAAAGGACTTCTTTATTTCATAAAACGGATTTGGTGGTCAAAATTTCACATACACTGGAATATTGCAATGCTAAACTAATAATGCATTACCGGGATCTTAATTAATTAATAAAAAAATGTTCCTGAAATTTTATATATTCATCATAAACACAAAACAATATAAAATGTTATATAAATTAATTATGTTGTAAATAATAATTTAAATGATATATAAATATTTTACAAATCGATTAATCATATTGATAATAAATAAATACAATTATTTGCTAAGATTTGAAAAAAATATCATCTATGGAAAATGGACCAGTGCTACAGATCCATATTTTTGTTTTCAAAATTCAAATAATTGATTCGAACTGCTTAATATAATATTCATATGAACATATACTTCGATACCATATTTAATATTTTTTTAGAAACTTTTTATTACTCTTTTAGATGGTTATAAAATCACGTGATCTAAGGATTATACAACATTTTCTTATTAAAAAAGTTCCAAAAAATATAAATTTTGTATTTCACGAACATTTTATTATAGTGATCATGATAAGCGGTTCGAATCGACTGTTTAGACTTTAAAAATGAAAATATGAATCCATAGTAGAGACTATCTCCACATTGCAAAGTACCATAGCCACACTCATATAATTTTATATTTATCAATTGTCTTATATTGAACCTGTATGATTGTCACACGATAATACGTGATGAAATTTTGGCAACTCACAAATTAATTTACAATAATCCGTACACATGGATTTACACGAGAACGTTTATGGGAATGTGGTGGCAATGAATATTCGGTTGTATTATGAGAATAATTGTACAAAATCCTGATTTGAGACAGGTTTTTGTGAAAAACTAATATACTTTTTGAAAGATGAGGAGGGATTCAATTACATTCTTTTTTTTTGACACACTTGACATTGTTTTTTTGTAGGCTAATTTTGTGATTTCAAAATCTAAACAGTCGATCCGAACCGTTCAACATGATCACCATATTAAAATGTACTTGGAGATCAAATTTTTACATTTTTTTGAATTTTTTTACTATTTATAAGATGGTTACAAAATCGTTATTTTTCAATGGTCTGAAAAAAACGATTTTGTAACCATCTTAATAAATAGTAAAAAAATTCAAAAAAATGTAAAATTTGATCTCCAAGCACATTTTAATATGGTGATCATGTTGAACGGTTCGGATCGACTGTTTGGACTTTGAAAATGGTAGGTGTCAAAGTGTGTCAAAAAAAGGGTGTAATCCGATCCCTCCTCTTGAAAGATATAGTATCAATACTAGTTTTTTAATTAATATTTATTAGTAATTTTCTTATAAATATATAAGGAAAAAAAGATACAATTTTATAATTTATTTATATAGATGGAAAGAAGATTTATTTTTATAATTTCATTGCGCATCTACATTTTTATAAATAAACATATATATATACCTCGGAATGAAAAGATCTCAATGAAGACAAAATATTTTACATGAATAATAAATTAGAGAAACTACATACTGGAAGAGGGTGTGAGCCAGCGCCCCGAGATTTTTATTTTTACCCAAAAAAATATATATTTTAATATAATTAACCAAGTTTTTGAAAAAAATAAATTTATACTCAAACCGTAAATAAAATTTACGGTTTGAAAACGGGTTTAAACCCGCCCCGACTTCTCTCCCTCTCTGTCTCTCCGCCATACCATAAAAAAAGAGAAAACCCCTCCCCCCCGCCTCCGCCCCTCCGCGCCTCCGCCCCTCCGCCCGAAGACCGGCGCCGCCACCCTCTCCCGCTGCCACCCCCTCTCCCCGCCGCCACTCCCTCTCCCCTCCGCTGCCACCCCTTCCTCCTTCACCGGCAGCCTTCACCGCCTCGCCTCCCTTCTCGCTCATGGTCCTTGCTGCCTCCGTCGCCTCCTCGATTTGAAATTTCGTGTAAGTTTTGTATTTTGATTAAAATTTGATTAGGGTAGGATTAGAGTCAAGGATTAGGGTTTATAGCACAAATTATTGTTGTGAAAGGCATCGTTGATATTGTTAGTTTGCGATAATTGGACTTGAATGTTTGAATCGTATCGGGTTGTTAATTTTCCCGAGCGATTGATCGATCTTATTAAATATTTATTGTATTTTGATTAAAATTTGATTAGGGTAGGATTAGAGTCAAGGGTTAGGGTTATTGGCACAAATTATTGTTGCGAAAGGCCTCGTTGATATTGTTAGTTTGAGATAATTGGACTTGAATTTTTAAATCGTATCGGGTTGTTGATTTTCCCGAGCGATTGATCGATCGTATTAAATATTTATTGTAGGTAAGTATTTAAATATTCTTTCTTTATGTATTTTTTTTTTTCATGTAATGTACTCATTTTTTTCAAAAGAACACACACAATTTAGTGTAAATAATTTAATTCACCCAAAATTAAACAGTTAACAAAACAAATGATAATTAAAAGTTTTAATCACAGACTAAATTGAATTTTACTCCAATAAGTTTTGCAATTTTTTATCTAATTAAAAAGTTTGAATTAATTAACAATTACCAAAAAATAGTTTTCCAAAAGAAGTTACTGTGAATCGAAAAATTTCATTGTTTGTAAATTCATAAAGAATGTGTAAATAGATGTTCTAGATTTTAACATTTCTATGCTTGGTAAAATAATTTAAATGTTTGAGATTTTAACCAAATTTTAATTTACCTATATTATGTATTGTACACATTCTTTGAATAGTTTCATTGTTCCTTATTACAAATTTTTAATTATCTTCTGAACCGTGAAACAAAATCTGGAGTCTCAAAATCTTGTACTCTTCTAGAAAACAACAATATTAGTATCTATTTGGAAAATAAAAAACTAAAAAATTGTAAAATTTGGTTTTCAACCAGATTATAACATAGAAATCATGTTGAACTGTTTGGATAAACAGTTCGGACTTTGAAAACAAAGATGAGGATGTCAGACGTGATTAACACAAAACCAACATAGCATTTTAATCACACTCATAAAAATTCATGGAAATAAATATGGAAGAGTTGCATTGTTTTAAATTTATTGCACATGTCATATATTAATTTTTAAGAATGACAAAAAAATTGTGAATATAATATTTTTTTTGAATAAATAGGCGAGAAAATAAAAATACGTTAATTTCTTATTATTTTTTTTCAAAAAAAGAACGGATAATTAATTATCTAATTTAACATAACTATTAAAGGATTCTGTCTTTATCTTTCATTTTTGTTAATGTCGGTTCCTTTTCAATTGCTTAGGACGGGAGATGAGTATTGATTTTGTCGGATCTTTAAGGTTGATATTTAAATGAAGCTATTTATTTCTACAGTTTTTTATGTTGTTAGAAATTAGTATATAACAGTATAACTTAAATGTGTTGAACTAAAATTTTTTTTACTGTCCAATTTTTTAGATTAATATTTTGAAAAAAATAAATTTAGCTCTTTGATAATAAAATTATAGTATGACATAAACAGTAAGAATCACGCAAAAAAAAATATACTTGAGAAATGATTATAGAAAGTATAGATGCTGATATGCATAAATTATTCTTAGAAAAATCATTCTAATAATTATACTATGAGGAGGGATCCGATTACACCTTTTTTGGTGACACACTTTGACACCTACCATTTTCAAAGTCCAAATAGTCGATTCAAACCGTTCAACATGATGGATATATTAAAATGTGCTTGGAGATCAAATTTTACATTTTTTTGATTTTTTTTTGCTATTTATTAAGATGGTTACAAAAATCGTTGTTTTCAGACCATTGAAAAACAGCGATTTTGTAACCATCTTAATAAATAGTAAAAAATTCAAAAAAAATGTAAAATTTGATCTCCAAGCACATTTTAATATGGTGATCATGTTGAACGGTTCGGATTGACTGTTTGGATTTTGAAATCGCAAAATTGATCTATATAAAAAACGGTGTCATGATGTGTCACCAAAAAAGGTGTAATTGGATCCCTCCTCTTATACTATTAACTATTAACGTAGGATGACTAGGGGACGGCATAGGAGACCACCCGCAGCCGACCCGGTTGATGAGCCCATTCCCGCAGACAGCAAGGACCATTTCAGTCCTTTATTATGGATGCCTCACGATGAGCACCGAGTCTCAGAAGCATCTAGAGAGGTACTTGAATTCTTTTTCTTTAAGTTTAAATTTTGTTGAGTTTTCGTATTTTTAGATTTTCATGTTGTTTACTTTTTCCAACGCAGAGTGAGGCAATTATAACTGCCAGGAGCCGGCATTATGACTTCCAGTACTACTCGCAGATGGAGCCATATTTGCAAAATTCGGGGGTGCAACATTTGGTCGAAATTCTAGAGTCGGAGAGTAAGGCCATTAACGCGTCCCTCATTTCAGGACTAGTGGAGCGATGGCGCCCCGAGACGCACACGTTCCACTTACCTTTTGGAGAGATGACAGTGACTCTCCAGGACGTTAGTGCTCTATGGGGTCTGCCTAGCCAGGGCGTGCATGTTGGTGGCATATCTGACCCCACAGATCCATATGACATCACAATTAATTACATGCTCGCGGAGTTGTTAGGAGCGGAGCCAGATATACGTGGCAATGGGGGGGCCTCCAAGTACTGTCTGGACAAGAAGAAGCTGCGAGCTATGTTTGCGAGAGGTCTGGGTATGGATTCCACTCAGCTCGAGATTGAGAGGTACTCATACAAACTATTCATATTACATTTATTTGGTACTCTGTTTCATGGGGAAAAATGAGTTGCTCTGTAATTTCGATATTACAGATACACACGGGGATTCGTGATGGACCTATTTGGTTCTGTCATGTTTGCTGATTCAACTGGTGATACCATCCCGATGATGTATCTAGAGCTGCTGCGAGACCTTCAGCCGTCGAGCTGCATGTACAACTTGGGTGGGGCTGTCCTAGCACATCTTTACTCCAACTTGTGTCACGGTTGCAAGGTGAGTATGTTATTTCTCGAGATTTTTGTATATAAGAAAATAAATAAATAAAATATTAAAAATAAGAAACTGTTGACCAGAATTTCAAAAATAAGAAGGCCGCCACTCGGGATGGCGTCCCTGAGGGACGCCATCTCAGACTACATCCCGCAAAAAAAAAAAAAAAAAAAAAACGGGACGCCATCCCAGACAACGTCCCGCGTAAAAAAAAAAAAAAAAATCAAATATTTTTTTTTTCTGCTGTGCTCAGTCAGAAATCCAATAATTTTGATCAGATTCAAAATTCATTTTAGAGAAACTGGCTACATGGATTTTTGTGTTCTTTATATAAAAATAAAGGTATGAAAGTCTAGTTTCCAGATAATATAATTTCTCTATACAAAATTATTACAGATTGGTATAATTTTAGCGATTAATTGATAGAGGTCAGAATTCAGAAAAGCTGAAATTCCAGTGAGCAGTCCTATAATTTTGATCAGATTCAAAATTCATTTTAGAGAAAAGGGCTAGATGGAATTTTGTGTTGTTTATATCAAAATAAAGGTATGAAAGTCTAGTTTCCAGATATTATAATTTCTCTATACAAAAATATTACAGATTAGTACAGTTTTAGCGATTAATTGACAGAGGTCAGAATTATTGGACTGCTCACTGAAATTTCAGCTTTTCTGAATTCTGACATCTGTCAATTAATTGCTAAAACTGTACCAATCTGTAATATTTTTGTATAGAGAAATTATATTATCTGGAAACTAAACTTTCATACCTTTATTTTTATATAAAGAACACAAAATTCCATGTAGCCCTTTTCTCTAAAATGAATTTTGAATCTGATCAAAATTATTGGATTTCTGACTGAGCACAGCAGAAATTTTTTTTTTTTTTTTTTAATTTTTATTTTTACGCGGGATGTTGTCTGGGATGGCGTCCCATTTTTTTTTTGTTTTTTTTTGTTTTTCGCGGGACGTAGTCTAGGATGGCGTCCCTGAGGGACGCCATCCCGCGTGGCGGCCTTCTTATTTTTGAAATTCTGGTGAACAGTTTCTTATTTTTAATATTTTATTTATTTATTTTCTTATATACAAAAATCTCGGGAAATAACATACTCACCTTGCAACCGTGACACAAATATTAGACATGTCGAGTCAAAATCTTCGAACATCTCTTTCAGCCTTCTCGGCTTCCTCTTCCTAGCTCCTAGTTTGAACCTAGTTCCGTACCATTTGTCCTTCCCACACGCCTGGACTAGATTGTCAGCAACATGCTGGATATACGAATCACATTAATCCTAAGCCATTGCAAGAAAAAATCCCAATTCTCTTCATTCTCTTTATGCATAATTGCAAATGCTAGAGACAGCAATTGGTTTTCGGCATCATAGCCACAAGCCATCAAAAGCCTGCCCTCATACCGCCCAGAAAGGAAGGCTGCATCTATACTGATCACTGGTCTCAAGTAATCAAATGCGGTGATGCATGGTCCGTAAGCCCATGACACGGCCCTGAATTCCTCAACACCTTGCTTTACCAGTCCTGTATTTTTATCGATGCTCGGACTTGTCAGAAATTGGTATTTCGAGCCGGGATTCGTGTAACATATCCCGATAAGCAATAGTTTCATAAAATTGTATGACTCTTCCCAACTCCCAAATTGACGGGCTACTGCAATCTCACGACCTCTCCAAAGTTTGTTGTACTTCGGGGTTATACTGCCAAACCTAATCCTCACACAGTGTGCCACACTCCGGATGCTCATAGTGGGGTCTTCCTTAATGCTGCTATCGATGATATCTGCGATGATTGATGCCGTGAGTTGTGCATGGTCGGTCCTGGTGTACTCAGACGTGCATGTGTGAGGCGTGTCTTGCTCAGTTATCATCCATGTATCTCCAGCATTTGTTGCTCTTGCCTTCAGTTTGAAACGACAACCCGGAGTGCTGCATCTAATTTCCAGCCGGGATGTGTCACTTCTCTTCGTGTATATCTCCTTGTTCTTGTCAACATGGTACTCTCTGATCTTTTTCGTCAGTTGATTTTTACTTACGAAGTATTGTCCTTTTGCGAGCTCACTCTTGTATTCAACCCGATGACCATAGTAAGAAACATCTGCTTCTCGAAAAGCAGATGTGTCATTGAAGTTTACAAACGGGTGAGTCTCAGAACGGCCACTTAACGGCATATTCTCCCTATTTTGCCTCACAGTGGGCTGTGTGTATTCTTCTTCATCTTCTTCATCTCCTTCATCATTAATGTCCCAGTCTCCTTCCCCCCATTCATCACCAGTTTGTTGATTCTCCTCCTGTACCTCGTTCATAAATTCAAATTCTGACTCGTTTGGATCTTCCTGTACTGGTGGCGGTCTGGGGTGAGGATTTGGTTCAGGCCCAGGTAAGGATGAAGGACCTTCATACACGGATATAGGTGGGATAAAAGGTGGAGATTGTACTCGTGGTGGGACAAAAGGTGGAGATTGGGGTGAATTACTGTATATTTCTGGTTCCGGGTCTAGTACAGGCATTGTGATAATAGGAGTGTATGGTTCATTATTTGCTTGATCCATTTCTGCAACCGAATTTTGGCCTGAACTTCCGGCCCTTGACTCTCCGCGAATTCTGCATGCAAAAACTTCCAATAATGATTCGCCAGACCTCAAAACCTGCGCGATTAGGCCTCTCAATGCCCCGTCATCTCCTAATGCAATTCTGACATACTTTCCTGCGTGGACTACTTGGGCCATTATTTCTAATTCCCAGCGATTTCTATTGTAGCCGCTCGCTCCATAAATAAGCGATTGCAACTGCTCGAATGATAAATTTTCATCAACCCAATACGTATTTACTGGAGGTTTGGAGTAACGTGCCCCATTCTCGTCAAAAATGAATTTCCCTCCAAAATGTATTGAAATTCCAATAGGCATGGCCAATAAACTACATTTGTAAAATGGTAAATATTTTGTCAGTTTACTGATTTCAATCGTGAACAGTTGTAAATAGTCATATATGAACTTGAACAGTAGATACGTACATGATCAGCAAATACGTATATGAATGGTACATGAACAGTAGATACGTAAATGAACAGTACATTCATATATGAACAGTAATGAACAGTAAATACGTATATGAACATTAATGAACAGTACGTATATGAACAGTAATGTACAATAAATACATTAATGAACAGTAAATACGTATGTGAACAGTAATGAACAGTAAATACGTATGTGAACAGTAATGAACAGTAAATACGTATGTGAACAGTAATGTACAGTACATACGTATATGAACAGTAAATACGTATGTGAACAGTAATGTGCAGTAAATACAGTAATGTACAGTACATACGTATGTGAACAGTAATGAACAGTACATACGTATATGAACAGTAAATACGTATATGAATAATAATGAACGTATGTAAAAAGTTACAAAAAAAAATACCTGATTCAGCAGACTTCTCCTTCTTCCTCCTCTTCCTTCTCCTTCTTCTTCTTTCTCTGTTCCTCTCTTTCTTCTTCTTTCTCTCTTCCTCTCTTTCTCTCTTTTCTCTCTTCCTCTCTTTCTCTCTTTCTAGCTTCTGATGCTAACTCCCTTTTATAGCCAAAAAAATGATTTAAAAAAAAAAAAATTCAAACCGTAAATAATATTTACGGTTTGAAAAAGAATTCAAAAAAAAAAAAAATTCAAACCGTAAATTTTATTTACGGTTTGGGTATAAATTTAAATTTTTCAAAAACTTGGATAATTATATTAAAATATATATTTTTTTGGGTAAAATAAAATCTCGGGCCAGCGCCATCATTTGGGAAAAAATTTCCAAGTCAGTTCTTATTAAAGAATGTGAAGAAAGGAGGGAAATAGAACCCGTGCCCACGGTAAAAATTTAATTTATTATGAATAAATTAAATTTTATTTAGAGACTACTGTTGCCTATAAAATGAATGAATTGTTTGTTCTTTTACAAAACACCCAAGCACTTTAATTGGTACAGGTAACGCTGTAATTACGTTGAACTTTTTACCGACTGTTCGGTTTAACCAACCGATGACGTTTATGGCCCCCCTCCTTTGCCATCGGTTAACTTTTAAGAACAATCAGTATTGAGTGACTCTTCAACATCGATTTGGCTTAACGGACGATGGTATTGAGGGGGTGACTTTTATCATCTGTGTGTTACATGATTCGTTGGTGCTACTACAAAGCAATAACAACTCGTTACTATATTGGACCAAAGGTACATATTGTCACACCCCAAATCTCTAGGTGCGACGATTCTTACCACGTCTATCTTACAATTCAATATACGTAACTTAAGGCATGGATCTTTTTATGCATTGCCAATAGCATCCATTATTTTTCCCACATCTCAATTTAATTAAAATAATTATCTGACATTTTATAGTGGATGATGCTAGAGATATATTCTCTGCACCCTGTCAGATATAATAAACCTGAATCCCCAAACCTTTAGATGGCCTTGCTGTCAATTATAACCCCAAAAGCGTTTCTCTGTCTTCGTCTAACAAACCTGCGAATCCCACAAGGGGAAACGGGTGAGAAATAATAATTTTATTCCTCAGTGCGAATTTGCCACAGTTTAGATTATTGGACTTGCAATCAAAATCTATATTCAGAAATGAAACCATACAAAAGTAGTTCAGACAGATGCATATTCATAAATAAAGCAAGTGCATATGATCGACAACAATTTACCAAATGAAACACAAGTTACGGAATTTCCAAGATGAATCTCAAACACGCACGTTTTTGGCTTAACTCAGTTTATTACAGCTGGTAGCACCTACGGATGTCCCACCGAGCTGGACCCTTTATCCAACCCACATCTGTAGTGTCACTGACACCTACAGATGGCCCACCAAGCTGGACCCTTTATCTGACACCCATCCGCAGTGCTTTGGCTTAACCATTAACTAAGGTCTGGTTCATAATCAGATAAAATTTCGTATGCAATAAGCTCAGAATCGTCCATTCGCAACACGTCAAACCAAACTGTCATTCCTGTCCCAGACTGGATATGACACCATTTCATCGTCTCCTCACAGTCACCCAAAGTCTCCGTCACGATCAGCCATTGTCCAGCATTGACTGATCTTAATCAATCACTGCCCAGCAGTGATTAATTATACTCATATGCGCACATGGTTTCGAGTCATCGCCCAGCGTTGATTTCGAAACGTTACCGACCATCCTAGATAGTCATAAATTGTTGGGGACTTTCGACCGTAGTTCCAAAACAAACGATATACCATTCAACATGCAAATACAACTATGATATTCATTTCGGACTGAAATGGGGTTATTGTGGCTCGCAACTTAATTACCCAAAAATTTCCAGCTCTTATTGGCATTTTCCAGGCTCCCATTGCGGCCCGCAATGGCTGTGGTTGCGGCCCGCAACAAAGTACTCCATTCTCAACCAGAGAGTATTTCATTCTGCTACGTTCATTGCGGCCCGCAATGAATTTATTGCGGCCCGCAACAAAGTATTCAGAGAGTCAGTCAGCCTATATTTTAAGCTACGCTGTTGATTGCGGCCCGTAATGGGAGTTGTTGCGGCCCGCAATAAGGCGATTTCAGTACATATCAGTTCTAATTTAATACGGTTATGCATATGATTCAAACAATTCGATTATGCAATCAATCAAGCAGTTCAACATGACAATTGGAAGCAGTTTAATTCATGAATATAAATTATCAAACAAGTCCAAGAATCCCGCACCTGATATCGTAGGGCACTAAATAAGGTCACCATTAATCTGTTCTCCTGAACATTCTATCTCGTCTGTCTTTCTCATAATTACGCCTATATCAGAATAATATATATTCTGATCAATCTTTATAACAATCAAGTATAATAACCCAATTTACGTGTTCTATTATTTTCTTAATCCTTTACTTATCTTTATTTTAATCCAATAATCTCAAATCAAGTCCAACTAAATAGTTACTCATATCCCCCTTGATTTAATTTATTTACGTTCAGGTCCCTGTCAGATCAAGGCTGGTAATCAGTCACAAAGCAACCCCATAAAATCAGCAGCTTCGCTGGGCTACGACTACTGGTACAAGCATCAAGTAATCACAGCCGCAAAATAACAAAATCAGGTACCAGCACCGGTACTGGTAATGTCAGAATAGAAATAAGCAAAAACAGCACAGCACAGCATCACAGCCAGCTCAACAACAAAAAAGAACTGGTACCAGTATGGTACCAGTTCCGCCCAGTCACAGCCCAGCAAAAGCAAACCAGCAAGCACACACAAGGCAACAAACCAGCCAAATACACAAGGCACAAGGCCACAGGTCAAAGGCACAGCCACTCAACAGAAGGCACGAAGGCCGACAGAACATAAAAGGCTCCAAGGCCACAAGTCAAGGCACAACCACCACACAAGAAGAAGGCACACGGCCACAGGTCAGAGCAAAAAGGCACAAAGGCCATAGGTCAAGGCAACAGCCACACACAAGAAAAAGGTGCACAGCCACAGATCAGAACAAAAGGCACGAAGGCCACAGGTCAAGGCAACAGCCACAAGCCATAAGGAAAAAATCCAACAAAGAAGGGTCAAGATTACCGGGTGAAGAGCAAAACCGCACGGCCCGAGTCACTCGGTCGGTTCCGGGGAACCTCGTCTCGCCTCCAACCGTAAAAAATCAGCAACACCTCCACACGTCCGAGGCAACAGCAAGTCAGGGCCAGCACCACGCACAGCAGCGAGAGAGAGAAGAGAGAAAAGGGAGAGGGGTTCAGAAGAGAAGAAGAGGGAGTAGTATGGAAAGCCACGGATCTCAAATCAAAAACCCAAAAATCAATTCTCAATTCCTTTCAAGTCCGATCTATGTGACCAAACGTGTCACGGGTCATGTCCAAGGAAGTTCAAATTTGAATATTAATCTAATCAATGATTTCTTGATAGTTGTTTGCGTATAAAATTTTAATCGTTCATTTCGTTAATAAATATTTACTAACTACATTTTATTAACTCTAATCATTTTTATTTAAATTTTAATTAGTCGTAAACTTTAATTATTAGGCAAATTAATTGTACTTAGAGTCACGGGATATAACACATATTCTCAGAAGCAACGCTGTAAATAATTGGAACCTCAGTTTTAGTAAACCCTAGGTCGATCGATTATCCCTAGCCCTTAATTTGTATCCCCAAAGTACAGTAGCTTACTACGAAAATTGACAGACTAAGAAGCTAGCATTTTCTCTCCCAGCGTCATTTGTATGTTAGATCACTCTTCTCTCATTTATTTTATGTTTATTTTAATCGTTATTTTGAATGGTTTCTTAAATTAGGGAATAATTTAAACTAGGGTTTAGTTATTTAATATTATTTTTTGTTTCTGTATAGGCGAAATGAGTAGCCAAAATAGTAGTTACTCATCAGATCTTTATTGCAATAGATGTCTTAAGTCGAGTGTTATGATGCTTTCGATGACCCCACAGAATGTAGGGAGGAAATTTTATAGATGTCCACAATGCAATAAATTGATGGACTGGTGCGACAACGTTGCCAACTTAAGTAACGTAAGTTTAAGTTCTCATATGCAACCTAGTAGACAAGTTGCAAGATATCGAAATGAGGCAGAAGTATCTTTGATTCTCAAGAAACAACTAGTAGTATTAATTGTACTTTGTGTGTTGATGCTTGTGGTCTGTTTTTTAATTGTTGTGTTGTTGTTTTATATGAAGTAGCTAGTGGGGTTACTTAATTTCTATGTAGTGAAATGAGTCACAAGCTGTCCAACAACATGCAAAACAAGGATGTTCCGAAAATTAAATCATGTTGAAAACCAAGTTTTCAGCAGTGTAGGTAAGATACGTGATAGTGCATTGTGTTTAATCTCTTACACAAACCCCCTTTGAATTAAGTTGTGGTTTGCGAAAGAGTTTAAAAAACAATGTAAGTCCACTGTCATGTGTCCATTTCTACACTGCCTTAAGTTTGGGTTTCAAACATGATTTAATTTTCAGAACATGCATGTTTTGCTAGTTGTTGGGCATGCAACTTGTGATGAATTTCATTTTCTTTTGATTTTCACTATATTTTATATTTGATACTTTACAAGAACATGCTTTTCTTTGATTAGGTTCCAAAGAAATGGGTCAACGTACTAACTTTCAACTAATAAAACATGTTCTAATTAAATCATGTTTTGAACCCAAATTTTTGGCGGTGTATGAATGACATGTTACAGTGCATTGTTGTCTAATTGCTTACACAAACCCCCTTTGAATAAGATGTGGTTTGCGAAAGAATTTAAACAACAACGTAAGTCCACTGTAACATGTCCATTTCTATACCGCCAAAAACTTGGGACCAAAAACATGATTAAATATTCAGAAAATGCTTTATTAGTTGAAAATTAATTAGTTTGACCTATTTCTTTCGAACCTAACCAAGATAAAACATGTTCTTGCAATGTGTCAAACAAAATATAGTGAATTTAGTAAAATCAAAATAAATTGTTTAATATGGTGTGTTGTAATTAATTGTTGTGTTGTAATTGTAAATAAGGAGGTGAATTTCATGGATGTTTATTTGAGTAGATAACTTTGTTTATGTTGTTTGCACAACTTGGTAACTTTTATGTGGATTAATTGCACAATTAGATAATTAAGAAAATGTTGCTTGCATGTACAATTCGATCGGTGTTGTCAAACTCCACGTATTGAATTAGTGAAGGTAAACTTCTATAGAATTGGCAATACAAATTAAGCAATTTCTAAGAAATGTCAATGTAGGGCAAAGTTTGTTGAATTTGTATCCTCTAGATACATCTCAGTCATTCGATATTTTTTAAGATTCGTGCGAACTACAACGCACTAATATTAATGCAGATGATGTGCATTTATCCTCATTGAAGATTCGTGCGGACTACATCAAGTTTGCTATCCTATTGGCATTTATCCGCATAATGCCATCGATGGAACTACTAAATAGTTGGGATAATCACTACGGAGCCGATCACAAGTTAAGGGTTTCAATATATATATAGAGATAGGCTACCATGCTTTGCAAATTAAAGCACCTCTTGTGCTTTGCGCTCCTTTTCGGATTTTCAAAATTCAAAATGTCGATCCGACCGTTCAAGTTGTTCTCCATATTGAAATGTGCTTGGGGACCAAATTTTACATTTTTTGGAATTTTTTTACTATTTATTAAGCCACTTTGAAAATCGCTGATTCATTAGTCCAGAATTTTTCACTGTTTTGGAGCTGTGACCATTGGATCAGCGATTTTCAAAGTGGCTTAATAAATAGTAAAAAAATTCCAAAAAATGTAAAATTTGGTCCCCAAGCACATTTCAATATGGAGAACAACTTGAACGGTCGGATCGATATTTTGAATTTTGAAAATCCGAAAAGGAGCGCAAAGCACAAGAGGTGCTTTAATTTGCAAAGCATGGTAGCCTATCTCTCTCTCTCTCTCTCTCTCTCTATATATATATATATATATATAGAGTAGAACTAGGGTGCTCCTAAGCTCACCAAGCCCTTCCGTGAGCGCGACTCTAAAACCTATCGAATTGACTTCAAATGACATTTTCAAACCGTTAGATATTCAATCTATATTAAAATGTGCTTGGAGACCAAATTTTATATTTTTTGGAATTTTTTTACTATTTATTAAGATGGTTTGAAAATTGCTGTTTTCCAATGGTGCATAATTTTAATAAAAACAGCGATTTTCAAACCATCTTAATAAATAGTAAAAAAATTCCAAAAAATGTAAAATTTGGTCTCCAAGCACATTTTAATATAGATTGAACATCTAACGGTTTGGAAATATCGTTTGAAGTCGATTCGATATGTTTTAGAGTCGTGCTCACGAAGGGCTTGGTGAGCTTAGGAGCACCCTAGTTCTACTCTCTCTCTCTCTCTATATATATATCCAACAACACAAGTGTTCTAACACTCTCGAAGTGGTCGTCACTAGCTAGCTTTCTTCGCCGCGACTCTGTCTCTAATCACTTGTCGGCCGCCACCTCAATACAACACCGAGCACTCGATCAATCTCCGTCATTGAAGGTTTATGCATCTGACTCTCTGTCTATACTTTCTAGGGGTTTCTAGTTAGGGTTAAGTTTTGGGTTAGGGGGTTTCTAGCTAGGGATAGTATGGTTCTAGGGTTTGGGTTTAGTTTTATATCATTATTTTTATCTAAGTGTTTTTTTCAACATTTGTAATTTTGGAGCTTCTTTACTCTTTGAGTTGTAATTTAATTTCAGCAATGTCGTCCTAATCATGCCTGCACTATTCAGAACCCGCAACCAAGAGGGAAAGGGACCCTAGGAGTTGCGTGGATGGTAAGAAAAAATTGAAAAGGATCACTCCACAACGAATTCATATTACCACCGACAGTGCTGTTGGTTTGGATGTAAGGGTAAAATTCCCTAATTTTATTGATTTTTGAATCTTCAACAACATGAAATATGCAAGAACGACCTTGCCTTTACATCCAATCACATAGATTTTATTTTTTGAAGATTTGCATCCAGTCAAGACCTGTTAGAAGGAATGCAAGTGTTCGAGCAAGGGATTGGATATTAGCTAGAGCAAAGCCAAATGCAGCTACAAAGAGGATTACAGCAGCGACAGATGTTCTATCTAGGGGTTTGGAAAGCAAGATGCCTACCCAAGAAGCTAGCACCTTGAACTGCAATCAAGTAAGGCACCTAACTGAATAACTTAGTGTTTTTTAATTATAAGCTGTTATATGTACTTAATAGTGATACATTCATTTATACATGATAGGAGCCTATTGATGTGATTAATCAAATGGCCAATATCTGCCAATATCTCCAAAAATCTGCAAGAGCAATACAGGGTAATTTGGAAAGCAAGATGCCTACCCAAGAAGCTAGCACCTTGAACTGCAGTACTCAAGTAAGGCACCTGACTGAATAACTTAGTGTTTTCTAATAAGCTGTTATCTATACACGATAGTGATACATTCATCTGTACATGATAGGGGCCTGCTGAAGTACTTGTCGAGATGGCTAATACGATGACTAATGAATTTGTGTTATTGAGACGGCCAATACCTGTAGGATGAATACGGGGTCGAGTCCTGCTTGTAGATCAGGAGGTATTGGACGACCTAGGCCTGGAATTCCAACTACTACATGACAGATATCTTGCGACGCTACTATTTGAAGGAGGAGGCTTCCGCTGCTATATCGGGCCGGGAGTGTTTCAGGATGAGGGCTTTTATCTAACAGTGGGTTTCACAGATATCCGTGATCTTATGACTTGTAACGAGATTGACGTCTCTATTATCCAAGTATGGATAATGTGAGTATTTATTAGTATAAGCAGATATAATAATGTTGACTTATAATGAGATCTCCTTTATTTTATTCTGACACTCACTATTTTCAAGTATTGCATGAATCTAGTTACTGAATTAGGTGCCCAAAATACACCTGACATTAGTTTGTTGGACCCCAAACTGCTGAGCTCCACATACATAAACAACAATAATGAACAATCTCTTTCGTACTTGGCCGATACCTTGCTAAAGTTTCAGGATAAGCATCTTGTATTCTTACCATGCCACCAAGCTAGGTAAGCTACTAATTGGACTCATGTTTATTGTCTTTTTTTAACAAGTTTATATTGATTTATTATTTTATTACTTATATTGTAGAGCACCTTGGAGGCTTCTCGTTATCATCCCAAAACATAATGTTGCCTACTTGTTGGACTCAGTGCCAAATCATGCCAGTAACTTAGATCTTGTTCCTCTATTATAGAAGTAAGGAAAATACATATAATTTAAAATGTAAAATACTAAATTGGCCTACTTCTAGGTACCATATACTGACCTTTAATAATTCAAGGGCTTTTAAGTCATACATAAACCAGGGAGGTCGGCACATGCCGGGGGAAAGAGCACTGGAGGTCAGAACGTTTCAGGTAAGAAATATTTTAATCAAGTATTTCATTGCGACTTATTCCAAGTTCCAATTGCACTACTAATTAGATTTTGTTTTAAAGAATACATATTGATCAGAGCCCCACGCAAAGCAATTCATAGGAGTCTGGGTTTTATGTAATGAAGAACATGGAGATGCTCATAAAAAATTATGCACGTTCTTTTCCAAAGGTTTGTCAATCACTTGTTTCTATCATGCTTTCAAATTAAGTTCTTATATATGTTATTTATGTTTTGATTTATTCATGCAGTGTCGTCTGTCCAGAATGCCATACAAAGAAAACACATTGCATGACATCTGTATCCAATGGTGTAAGTTCTTCTTGGAATTAGTTTAATTACTATGCAAGTACTTGTCTGTGGTGTAAAACATTTGTTGTTTTCTATTTTTTGCGGTTAGACAATTTGGTGTTGGTTTTAATAATGTGGTCAGACAATTTCTATTTTTTGCGGTCAGACAGTTGTTAGTTTTATGGTACAATGACATATTGCTCTATATATTGTTGTATGTGTGATTTTTTAGTAGCTTGTTGGTTTATAATTGTTGTCTAATTTATATATTGCTTGTTGCATGGATTAATTAGTACTTATGTTAGATAACTTGTGTATGTATATGTTGTTGATGCCTATATTAATTGTTGGTTAAAATATGAGTATATAATGCATGCATGTTTATTGTTACTTTGCTGGGTTTTAAAAATAACTAGCAAATATATGAGGGAGGCTAGCCCCTAATTAATTCATACAAGAACTAATAATGAAACATAATAATTATATATACATCACAATCGGCTCAAAAATTAATGACCGATGGCAAACTAGGACCTGCCAACGCCAACTCAAACAAAACAGATGGTGTAAGACCATAGCCGTTAATTAAAATTCAACATATGGTGCAATCGGCTATTAAAATTCAACAGACAACGTTAATTATATTTGCCGTCAGTTGCAAAAAGAAACAGATGGCGTTGGGTACTAACACTGTCCGTCTGATCAATGCACTACTGATGGCATATCGATTAATGCCATCTGTTTTGAGCCGATGACATATGAGTATACATTTCCTATCGGGACGATAAGCATCAGTTCGGAAACCGATTGCGGATAGCGATTTCACCTCACGACGAAGGTTTTTTTTGTAGTAGTGAGAGGAAAGAGAAAGAGACGTGACAGCTTGTGGGAATAAAAAAATGAAGTTTGAGTTAATTAATAGTTTTTTTCCATCAAATTGCACTGGTTTTGAAACCGAGGTGGGATCTAAAATGTAAATAATTAAGTGGGTCAAACCTGACCATCGGAACACCAATAGGAAATAAGACAGGAAATTCAATCAAATCCCATCAAAACCGGGACGGCCGAACACGCCCTTAATTTGAATCCGGCTATAAATGTTGCGAACTGTAACCAATTGTAACATGTCTTGAAATCCTTCGTCGACTTTACTCTATCAATACTAAATAGCTAGTGTTACTTTGGTAAGAACGTTGCACTTAGAAAGGGATAAAAAATGGCACAGGACAATAGGAAGACTGCTGGATGCAAGGCTACGATTCTTGCAATTGGCACAGCTAATCCTCCGAACTTCATCTATCAATCAGATTATCCTGACTACTACTTTCAGGTTACGAAGAGCGAGCACCTTACTGAACTCAAGCAGAAGTTTACTAGAATATGTATGTAATCACTAGCCTTATTCCAATTTTCTTATTTCAATCTTCTATTTTTTGTTTAGACATTAGATAGAATAAATTCCGCAAAATGCATGCTTAAGAAACATATTCATCGATCGCAGGTGCTGGGACGAAGATTCAAAAGCGTTACTTTTGTTTAGCCGATGAGATGCTCAAGGAGCAATCGTTAGACAGGAAGAACGCTTTGCTTGCTCCATGGGTGACAACGCTAGCCAAGAACGCAGCGGAGAAGGCCTTAAAGGAGTGGGGTCAACCAAGGTCTAGCATTACCCACCTTATTTTCCATACGGCAACCGGCGGCCTTCACTTGCCTGGCCAGGACTGCCAACTAGTGAACCTTTTGGGACTTGAACCCACGGTGAACCGCTACTTGCTTTACCTCCATGGTTGCTATGCTGGTGGTACTGTGCTTCGCATAGCGAAAGACCTAGCTGAGAACAACCCCGGTGCTCGAATCCTTGCTATATGTTCCGAGAGCAATCAAGGCTTCTTTCGCCGCCCATCTGACTCCTTAGATACCCTTGTTACCCGGGCTTTGTTCGGTGATGGTGCTGGAGCAGTCATTGTTGGTTCCGACCCGGACTTGTCTGTGGAGAGAGCTTTCTATGAGATTCACTCAACAGGTCAATCCATCATTCCTGGGACAGAGGATGTTGTTGGTGGCCACCAAACTGACGCGGGCTTCGTAATGCATTTGAGTCCTACTTTGCCAATGCATATTGCCAATAACATTGGAAAGTGTCTCTCTAAGGCGTTTGAACCTTTGGGGATCTCAGACTGGAATTCTCTGTTTTGGATTGTGCACCCAGGAGGACCGAAGATTCTAGACGAAATAGAGACTGCGCTCAGGCTAGAGAAGGAGAAGCTGCATCCATCAAGGCATGTGTTGGCAGAGTTCGGTAACATGGAGAGTTGTACTGTGATTTTTGTAATGGATGAGATGAGGAAGAGGTCAAGCAATGAAGGAAAGGCCACCACCGGCGACGGAGCAGAATTTGGGGCGCTCCTAGGGTTCGGTCCCGGTCTTACAATCGAGACGGTTGTTCTTCGTGCTCTTCCACTATCGATTTGATACCTACCATGCTATACCTGGCTGCATTTTTTAAGCATCAATAAGTTAATTTCACGCCTGTTGTATTACGTTATTTTCTGCTATATAAAACACGGTGCATGCATTATGTTATTTTCTGCATGCTACATATATCACGGTGCATTATCTTATTTATTTTCAGCTATATGCCATCGTATGGTACGGTATGTTAATGCATGAATATAGACTTGGTAGGCACATTTCTAAAAGTTCATCTTGCAATAATAAATTCAACTAGTGCGCATAAGATTGATCATTCAGTTCACCGGTATTCACAGTTTTGAGAATATTTGATAACTCAAGCACCTTTAAAATTAAGTGAGAAATGAAAATTAACGACATTGGTAATACACCACCGGTTTAATAATGAACCGGTGGTGAAGCTTAAAAACCCGATGGTGAATATAGCACATTTACCATCGGTTTTCTCTAAAAGATGATACAAAAAAGTTCTGCACTTTTTGTATTGTTTTTTTTAGAAAAAACCGGTGTTAAATATGTTATATTCACCACTGGTTTTCAGTAAATAATCGATGAAATTAAAGAGTGAAGGATTTTTTGCACCAGTTTTTGAAAGAAAACCAGTGCGGATTGGATTACTAATACAAAATGTGTAATCACTGTCGAAAAAAAAAAACCGAAGTCTGAGTATGTCTCACTAGTACAAAATGTGTAATCAGTGTCGATTCTGAAAAGCAGATTTTGTACAATTATTATCATAATACAACCGAATATTCATTTCAGCATATTCGCATAACCATTCTCGTGTAAATCCATATGTACGGATTATTGTAAATTAATTTGCGAATTCGCAAAATTTCATCACGTATAATTCTATGACAATCAAACAGGCCAATATATAAGACAATTGATAAATATAAAATTATATGAGTTAGGCTATGGTACTTTTTGCAATGTGCAGAGAATCTGTACTATGGATTCATATTTTTATTTTTAAAGTCCAAACAGCCGATCTGAACCGCTCATCATGATCGCCATAAGAAAATGTTTGTGAAATACAAAATTTATATTTTTTAAACTTTTTAAATAAGAAAATGCTGTAGAATCCTTAGATCATGTGATTTTATAAAAAAGTAAAAAAAAGTTTATATGAAGATTGATGCGGCGATGATTGCAGGACGGAAAAAGGAGTACCATATAATTAGTGGGGACCAAAGTACAACCTTCCTCTATTGTTGTTGTGGGGACAGAGATAACTGGGAAGGGGATTCATAAAATTACTCATTTTTTAAAATTTTAGCATATAATTGTATTTATTTATTATCATTATAATTAGATTGATTTGTAAAATAATTATATATATTTTTAAATTATTATTTACAACAGATTTAATTTATATAACATTTTATATTGTTTTGTGTTTACGATGAATATAAAAAAAATTCAGGAACATGCATGGTGAAAATGCTTTTCACCATGTGCGACTCTGATTGTTTATTTTCTTGGGTCACTACAAGAGAGGAGAGATTTGAGTGTGAGACTAATTTTTCTATTCCTCTATTGTCCCATTTCTCATCCAGAAATTCAGGTAAATACTATGCACCATACAATTTTCAATACACCCTAGGGTGTACCAACAATTTGGATTGATACATCCTATTTCATGTTACCAGCAAATGTAGCGCTGTGAAAGGGATGTACCAAATCAATTTTTCAAGGGTGTACCATAAATGATTTTCAGTACATACCATTTATAAAAATAATAATCTAACCTCTTTTATTAAAATATAATATTTCTCTAAAAAAAATTTCTCTATGCATGTGCAACATGTGTGGATAGAAAGACTATCTTGTAAGAATCAAATTTTGGCATATCAATGCACATCAATTTGGGCACCAATTAACAAGCAGATGGAAGATAGAAAAGTAATTGTAATTTGCATGTTGTCACCTCAACTTACCAACAAACAATTCTATTTTATTTTCAACAGCTTGATGTTAATTAAAAACAAAGAAGGCGATGGGTAAGACAAGAGAAGCGATATCTTCACCGAGAAGGCTCGGAGACGAAAAAATTTCAAACAGGCATAACTTTTCGCTTGAGTGTTCAATTTCAGCATACAATCCCAAATTGAAAAGCTTGTGAGAAGATATACAATTGTGTTAATGTGTAAAGTCTCAGCTTTGGAGTTTTTTATTTTTGTTGTATTTTCACTTTTTTAGATAGAATGTTGTTCACGTAACAATTTGTGTGATGTAATTTTAAATGTTGCTTATATTGATAAATGTAGTATTTTTTATGTGTTATGTTTAAATTCATATTTTTTTAAATTTAGTGCTTTTGGTTTGAATTCAGATATCGAGTAACGGTATTTAAAAAAAATGTATTATACAAAGTTTTTTAATTAAAAAAGTATATGATTGGAGTTTTCATACACAATTTTAACTTAATAATCCGTGTATGAATGTTTTTTGAAAAAAATTGGTGTTCTTTTTCTAGAAACATACACGGCTCTATAACCGTGTACTATTTACAGACACTTTCATACACGATGTCCATAGCCATAGTTGCAAAACCATGTCCATAGCCATAGTTTTCATACACGATGTCCATAGCCATAATTTGCAAGATTTTTGTGGTAGTGTTTATAAACACCAGGAGGAGAAATAAAAACTTGTGCGAAAGGGCAAGTTACATATTTAATTTGTTAATCACTATTTGGGAAATTTGAACTTAATTTAGTGTTGCATTAATGAGATTATCTGTGATTTTTTTATTGGAGAGATCCACAATATCAGCTTCCATGCTCCTTCGATCTATGAGCTGTGCGCTGACCATTATTTATTTACAAAGCCTCGGTTTTCAAATACAATAAGATAATGCAACAGTGCCAACAGACAGTAGACAAACTCACAAACATTAATTGATGAACCGATCTTATTGCAACAGTATAAGTTGATATAAGATCTCCAATAATATGAAGCGTTTCTTATATGTGTTTCTTATGCGCAAAAAAGAATAACTTATATTTGATAACTGCTTTAAAAAGATGATTGCTTACAGGAGCGGACCCAGATGGTTCTATGGACAGGGCAGTTGCTCTTCTTGGATTTTGAGTTTTAGTGGAGATTTATCGGTCTCGACCGACTTTGCTCCTCTCTGAAAATTTTTTTCCTCCCTTCTGGACGTTTGATTTGTAATTCGGGTTAAATTTAGGGTTAAAGTTGAAATAAATTTTTTAAATTTTGATTGGTAATTAGAATTATAAGTCAGATAATAAAAAATTACAAGTCCAAGCATTGGAAAGTATAAGTTAAAGCATTGTTTTTTATCGAGTACTCAATTAGTTAATGGATTTAAACCTGATTCAATATTTTTTTGCCCCCTGACGAAAATCTTGAATCCGTCCCTATTGCTTAGTATTTGAGCGAACGTAGCTGCAAAATAATAAATCAAACTATATAGACTTCGGATGCACAATCAAATTAATATTAGATTTCCAAGTTCCTATTATTGTATTGGGACACATTTCAAAACTATTGCACAGCACCTTGTACAATAAAAATTAAATTCCTCGTAGATGGCAATAGAATACAGTACGCCGAGTCTATCTCACAAATTCACAATTCAAGAAACCCTAGCATTGAGCATCTTGTGAGGAAATTGCATGTTCTTTCTTTCTCTAAATTGAATACAACTTGTTCCAGTGTCAGTTCTTTATTTTATCCCTCCGTAAAGTATTAAAAAATAAATCAGAATCTATTTCATATAATTAAGTGTCAGTTGAAAGATAAGTTTTAGAAATAAATATGTAGCAAAACAGAACATGTGAGGGAGTGCCTCTGACACCTAATTATTTACAATAATACAATAGATGGGAGATCAATTGCAACAGTTTGACCTCTAGTTTAGTTTTAACGGACCTGTACGTTAAGTATAGATGAGAGAACAATTTAACCATTAATTGCTATCCAATTAGGGGTGGGAATGAGCTGGCTCGGTTCGAGCTAGGCCCTAGCTCAGCTTGTTAATTCTGGATCGAGTTACAGCCGAGTGAGCTGGACCTAGGACATTCGAGCTAAAATCTCAGCTTGAAATCGTGACAAGCCAGCCCAAGCTAGCTCGCGAGCTGACGAGCTGGGTTTGGCTGAATCTTATTTTAAGAAGAAAATAAATTCTACAAACTTTTTGAATTGAGCTGAACCGAGCTGGACCGAGCTAGACAGTATAAAATGCACACAAATTCATACAAATTCACAAATTGATGCCTATCCGAGTTAGCTCGCGAGCTAACGAGCAAACTAGGCCCCAGCTTGAACTCGTTAATTCTGGACCGAGCTAGTAACGAGCTGGTTCGTTAACAGCTCAGTCCAGTAACGAGTGAGCTGTTAGCGAGCGAGTCATGTGCGAGTCACGATCGAGCCGAGTTTTTTTGCCACTCCTATATCCAATCCTCTATATATACATAATTATTTATAATTGAATTTGGGACATATTCTATCTGTAAAACAGTTTTAGAACCATTAAAAGATTTTGAACAACGTTTTAGAAATACTTCATCACATTATCTCCACACCAAATTTCAACACTCAAGATATGCGGTTATCATATAATTTTATAAGCAACTATAGACAAACTGAGAGACGCACGATGTGCAGTGGCACGAGCTCTTGTCTCACTACGGAGAGATGCAGGTTCAATTCTCGAGATTATCATATAAAAGATGTTGGAGTATACTGCAGCCATTTAATATATAAAAATAAAATACATTTAATTAGAGTCTATAGACTATCATATTTCTAAACTTATACATGAGCCACTCATATAAGAAAGAAGGGCAGTGAGAGCTTGCTTAATAAAAGAGAGAGGAAGAGAGACAGCGAGAAAGAGAGAGATGGAATACTGTGTGACAGGAGGAACAGGTTTCATAGCTTCACACATCATTAAAGCCCTTCTTGCCAAAGGCAACACTGTCCGAGCCACTGTCAGGAATCCTGGTAAACACGTGCTAAACTTTCCCTTCATTGAAACTTTTTAAAATCCAATTTTCAAATAACATCATGCATTTTATGTAATATTTTAATTTATTTTAGTCTTCTTGTAAAAGTTCTACAATGTATCGATGGGTTGGTTTCTCATAAAATTTGAATCTTATGCCAGGACATGACTTTTTTCAATTCTTATTTTATGTTATTTTCAATGAAGAGCTTAACGTTTTCAGATTTTGTTACATTCATTGAAGGGAAATAAAATAAAGCAACCAAAATGGGAGAAATGAAAACGGAAATCTAGTTGTACAAAAGATGATCGAGCTTGTTTTATTACTGGCTAACGAGTTAGAATATCGAGTTCAAATTCTTTTACAAGTAAATTAAGGTACTAGCTTTACCTACACTCTACTTGTCTTTCCAATAAATTAACATAATTTTTTTAAAATTAAAGAGGATGAAGAGAAGGTGAAGTTTTTGTGGGACATGGATGGAGCAAAAGAAAGACTTAAGTTGTTCAAAGCTGATCTAATGGTGGAAGGAAGTTTTGATGAGGCTATCAATGGTGTTGATGGAGTCTTCCACACAGCATCGCCTGTCTCTACTTTTGATCCACAAAACATTCAAGTAATTCTTTACTGTTTCTACTTGTGTCTATAAAATTAATTTATATATGTTTCATTTTATGGTGTACACAATAAAATGGCTACGTTTAGTAATTGAAGTACGTACCAAGAAAATTTAGTTCAAATTGGTAGGCAAGACTTCAAATCTCGTACTGGGAAGATATCTGTGCAAAAATATTGTACTGGCAGTGTTTACAATAACACGCTTATATAATATAAATTAGGATCCTGATAACCGTATCCGCACTAAAATCCCTGCAAAATCTCCGCACCATAACTATCTGTGGAGACTATAATAGGGGACCGCAAAACTCCAACACTGGAATTTTTTTCTAACAGTATTAATATTGACATTCTCATCTATTTTACCTCATGCACGGAAGTTTTTACATATGAGGTGAATAATTTTTACGTAAATAATTGTTTCCCTAATCAAATCTCTCAAACATCCCAACACCATATAAACATCCACGATATTAGCTAGATGTAGTTTTTTTTTCTCTGTTCAATCTCGTTCATATATCTGACAATCTGTGAAGAATTTTGCAAATCTAAAACCATGAACGTATTATACATGATTTTCTCTTTCAAATGAGACTCATGATGAAGTATTTTCGGATTTGTTGTAATGCAAGTATTTATAACTCGTCGTGCAAGTAGTTGTACCTATAATTGCAAGTATTTTTTTACATATAGCACTGTATGACGTCTGAAAGTATTAATATCAAGTATTGCAAGTGTTAGTACTTATGCATTTAAGTATTTATACCTATGAGATCAATTATTTTTGCTAGAGAAAAGTTGACGTGGGAACGATTAGGGAAGTTTGTTGCGGGGATACAGGGTTCCTACTACTTAATTAGAGAAAAGTTGACAAGGAAACAATTGGAGAACTAGAAAAAAAGAATAATCATATCAAGTTATGCATCAAAGTATTAATATTTTATTTTCGAAGTATTCATACCTATGAAGATTAATGCGGAAACGAGTGAGGACTGGAAAAATGAGAACTATATAATTAGTGGGAACCATAGTACATCATTGCTAGAGAAAGGTTGATGCGGGGACAATGCGGAGATTCAAGAGAGGGGTTCTATACATGGTTCAAAAAATCGGAATCGGAATCGGATTCGGAATTTTGACCACCAAGTCAGAATCGGATGAATCGGCCGGAATCGGAAGAATCGGATCGGTAACTCGGGTATTTTTGGCAGAAGCCTTGTTTTGTAGCCAAAAAATAGGAAAAAATTGATAAAAATAATTTGTAAAAAAACTATGTTAATTAAGACAATATTACACTCAAATAATTCACTACTTATATAATGTATTACAAACATTACAAATAGAGCACACTTTTATAACCAGAAGCTATGCCGAGCTGGCTGGATCATCTCATCGTTCTCTGTATTAAATTAAGAATGTAGAAACATACATTTACATGGAACTTTTACAATGCATCAAATTTAATAATTTTATTTAGTTAGTACATTTGACAAGACTATTGAATTTTATTCAATATATTGTATTTACTGTTATATTCCAAAATTTTAAACATGATTTATTGCTAAACTGATCTTTAAACTAAATAAAATTTTCTAACTAAATTAATGACCGATCAGAATTATCTGATTAATCTGAAATGAATCTAAAATTTAAAATATAAACGAAATATGATATTATGTATATTAAAAATATTATTATTATTATAGACCTAAAATAATTTTTATAACTACCCGCGAAAATTCATTACCAGATGTAAGATTTAGAAAAGAAGAGTAAAAAACAAAATAAAATGATACTATTCGTATAAATAAATAAAATATAAGAATTGAATAGATAAATATTTACTCTTCTTTTTCACTGCAGCTGGCCCCCATTCCTTTCCCTCTTCTCCATTTATCGGACCAGAGACCCCTCTATCTCTCTCGTTCCCTCTCTGACTCCGCAGCCCCACCGCTTCCTCTCTCTCGCTGATTATTGAACCCCACCCCCGCGCCCTCTCCTCTTTTGCTTCCTGGAGAAAGAAACGCTCCTTCCCCTTTCGTTTCTCTCCCACGCGCACGACTGCCAAAATCGCCCAAATCCCCGTCTTCTCAAGCGCCTCCGCCTCCGCGTCTTCTCAATCGCTGTCCTTCGCACCTCCGCCTCAGCAAAACTCGGTCCAGGTAGGTGAGAATCGGCTATTTTGGCCTAAAAATCGCCTTGAATCGGTATAACTCGGCTGAAAAATCGGAAAATCGGCCGATTCCGTCACTGTTCATCCGATTTTTTCTGATAAAATCGCATAGACCCGAGAATCGGGTAAAAATCGGCCCGGTCCCGTCCGATTCCGAGTTGAATCGGCCGATTTGACTCGGAATCGGCCGATTTTTTGAACCATGGTTCTATATGCTTCTGTATGCAATCAGTCTCCACAAACTAAAATCTCGACTAATAATTTCATTATTATTTTCTATATGCTTCTGTAGGAAACATTGATTGATCCTGCAATAAAAGGAACTACAAACGTTCTGACATCATGTGCAAAGGCAACCTCAGTGAACCGCATTGTGGTAACCTCCACCATCGGAGCAGTGATATGGAAACCCAATGCAACTCTTGAATCTCCCCTCAACGAGATCCATTGGAGTGATCCCAGCTACTGCCAGGAAAACAAGGCATACCTCAGAAATATATCAATTTATATTCACCCTTAACTAATAGTTCAAAGTTCAAATTTGAATTGAAGAACAAAACTTTGGGTGTTATTGTTTTGAAATCATGGGTTGGGTGTCAAGCCACCCAACACATTTTCAAACTCCTGTGTATAACACTGTGTTCTACCAACTCGCTCTGGTGTTACATTAAATTTTAGATAGGTGAAACTTGGGGTTGAGATTAATGTATGATCTACCTTGTAAAACCAGCTCTGGTATGCCTATGCGAAAACATTGGCTGAGAAAGAAGCTTGGAGGCTAGCCAAAGACATGAAAAAGGACCTAGTGGCTGTGAACCCTTCCTTTGTTATTGGACCGTTGCTCACACCAACTGCAACTAGCAGCCTCTCCCTAACTCTTGGCTTGCTAACAGGTTCGTTTTCATTTTTCGTTTTCTGCTACCTTTCATTTGAGTCATTAAAATAACATTCTGATTTCCATATGAACATACATATAACCCAAAATGGTTGAACTCAAAAGAAATGAAATCAATTATCAATACATAGTTGAGGAACAACATGTACTGCATCAGCAGATAGAGAGTTCCTATAATTATGTATGATTAAATATTTTCTGTTGACATATTCTGGTTTTTCAAGAACAATCTTGCGAAAACCAGTATAATACCAATGCAAGTATCATATATGTGAACCTTAAATGATAATTGTAACCTGATAATCTTTATGTAGGAAAAAAGCGCAGCTATCCGAACATGACAGTTGGGTTTGTGCACATAGATGATGTGGTCAAGTGCCACATTCTCGCCATGGAAGACAAAAGAGCATCGGGCCGCCTGATTTGTTCGGGCCCAGTTGTACACTGGTCAGAAATTGTGAAAATGCTCAAATCAAAGTACTCCAAGTATCCAATCACTGACAGGTTGGCACCTTTTATGTTTTTGCTTTACCCCTTCTTTTCTTTTCAAATTAAGATCTGTATGCACTGATCTGAGGGAGTGAGGGTTCTACTGCAAACTAAAATGTTCATGGCATTGTCATGTATATGAAAATTCTCATATACATATGTGACTTCACTGTTTCATGCTGCATCCACATATAAGCCCCTCCATTCATTCATTTTGTATTCTTGTACATTTTTATTATAAGATAATTTATCAATCACTCTTTCTATTTGTTTTTTAAGGTGTGGATCTAATTTAGGATATGCAGACCAACATAGCCTGGATACTAGCAAGCTCAGTGAGCTAGGATTTCCAGCTTTCACCTCAATTGAGCGTATGTTTGATGATTGTATTGCAAGCTTCCAAGAGAAGGGGTTACTCCAATGTATTTAGCGAAAATGTGCTTCAATATTTTGCATTATGGAAAATTCACCAACAAATTTCATACTAATTAAGAACTGCTCTATTGTTGAAATTAATAATTTTCTCAAATCGTTTATTTCGAGTTAGTAGTTTTGATGTACTAGGTTATATTGTGGTTTATTGGACTTTTCATTGGACTCCAAAATATATAACATTACATGTCCGTTTAGTATGAGTACTCACAATAAAAGGGATTCAAAATTTCATTTATACAATGTATTATTGTTGTGAGTACTGATAAATGAGTCCGGTTAGTATGAGCAAAAGGAGAAAATTAACTTATATTTCAAATATATGTCCCGTTTTTTCCACAAATAAATTAAAGTAATATTATTTTTCATTGATATAGATCACTTATTATCTTGATAGTCATTTTTAATTAATTAAAAAAATAAAAAATATATTACTGGATATATAAATAACAACAACAAAATTTCATGTAACTTGAGTTTCATTTAAAGTTCACAGCACTCGAGGAATGATAAAAATGTGTACTAGATCTCATTAATTATTTTTCATAATCGTGATATCTTATATCATATCCACATAGATTATGTCTGCAATGTTAGATATTAAATTTAAACTATATCTTTGATGAATGGAGATTGGCTAATATTAAAACGTTTGTTCCAGAGTCATGGTGTAACCAACTGTTTATTTTTTATTTTTAAAGTCCAAACAGTCTATCCAAAACGTTAGATGTGATATCTATATTAAAATGTGCTTAGAGACCAAATTTTACATTTTTTGAAACAATTTTACTATTTATTAAGCTAGTTTTAAATCGCCGATTTTAATAAACAGTGAAAAACTTCTGGATCATTAAAAACAACGATTTTAAAACTGGCTTAATAAATAGTACACAAATTTCAAAAAAATGTAAAATTTGGTCTCTAAGCATATTTTAATATAGATTGAATATTGAACTGTTTGGATAGACTGTTTGAACTTTCAAAATGTAAAAACCGAACTGTTTGTTCCAAGACTCGGGAACAAACGTTTTGATATTAGCCCCCCCCCCTCTCTCTCTCTCTCTCTCTCTCTCTCTATATATATATATATATATGTATGTCTCTTGGTAACAAGCTGTAAGGTACCCTGACTTATAAAAAAACCGAGCTGATCATTATATCTACCTATTTGTAGCAAACTATACAGCATAAATAATCAGCAAGTATATATGGCATATAAAAAATAACTGATTTCGAGTTTATTTACCTTATTTAGTTGAGTATCAGCAAAAAAATATTGTATCATGGCTAATGAGTTTCGGTAAAAGAAAATGAACTAGGAATTTCCTCTCTATATATAAAAACACATTTCATGCTTTCAAAAACATTGCCAGAGCAATGCGAGGTTTCTTTGTTAGTATTATGCTATATTTATCTATGAGGAATCCAATTACATCATATTATGATGATACATCTTGATACCATAAGTTTATAAGTCATGTTTGTAATTTCAAAATTCAAACAGTCGATCCGAATCGTTTAACACGATCTTCATATTAAAATGTGCTTGGAAATCAAATTTTACATATTTTTAAAATTGTTTACTATTTTTTTTAGAATTTTATAAAATCGTTGTCTTTAATGGTCCATAATTGTTCAAAAACAACAATTTTGTACATATCTTAATAAATTATATAAAAAATAAAAAATGTAAAATTTGGTCTCCAAACACATTTTAAATATGGAGATCATGTTGAACGGTTCGGATCGACTGTTTAGATTTTGAAATCGCAAAAATGACTTCTGAGTATATAGTATCAAGATGTGTCACCATAAAATGATGTAATTAGATCCCTCCTAGTATTATACCAGAGCAACACAAGGTTTCTTCCTCGTATTATGCTATATTTTAACCTAATATTAGGTGAAAAAAAAATTATTATTTTCTCTATTCTATATTGAAGTCCCTTTATTATTTTCTTTGATTGTATCTCCAAAATCATTTGCATCTAGATAACTTTGGACATGTAACAATCATGTAATTTTTTTTCCCGTAATATCAAGAGTCACAAATTCAAATTTTTGCATCGTTCGACATAATAATGCTATCACAAAAATATTATATAAGTTAATGGAGGAGGAATCGGATGACACCCTTTTCTGGTGACATCGGATGATACCGTGCATTTTCAAAGTTTTCAAAGTCCAAACAGTCAATCCAAACCATTCAACATGATGGATATATTAAAATGTGCTTGCAGATCAAATTTTTTTTTTTTTTTATTTTTTTACTATTTATTAAGTATTTTAAAAATCGTTGCTTTCAGACCATTGAATTTTTGTACCCATTTTAATAAATAGTAAAAAAAATTCAAACAAATGTAAAATTTGATCTGCAAGCACATTTTAATATATCCATCATGTTGAACGGTTTGGATCGACTGTTTGGACTTTGAAAATGTAGGGTGTCATCCGATCCATCCTCAAGTTAATATTCAAACCAGTGTTCTAAATAGCGCGCTATAGCGTTTTTGGACTCCAAACGCTACGCTATGACATCAAAATGCGCTATTTGCGCTACGGCCGCTATAGCGGTCCGCTATTTGCGCTATTTGCGCTATACAATATGGGTTTTTTTTATTTTATTTTTTTAAGAAATTTATATGGGTTTTAAATAAAGATAAAAAAAATCTCAAACCGAAATTGAATTTGTTGCTACTTGCTACAGATAAATCAATTTGAAATTGGGAATATAAATTGAAATTTGAATAGAAAAAAAGTCCAAACCGAAATTAAAATTTGAATAGAAAAAAAAAATAGATTATGTCATAAATCATGATGCATAATATATTTTTAATAGGAAAAATTGATAGTTTATGATATTACTATGGATATTTTGAACCGCAATTTGGACTTTGTACGGGTTTAATATGAATATTATAATTTCTTAATTACTTTGGTGTTATTTATTGTTCTATGAGACTTTAGATAATGTTGATATTTAGTACAAATATTGAATATACGAAATGTAAAAAAAAAACGCTATTTGGAATAGCTTCCGCTATAGCGACGCTATTCGCTATAGCTTTTTTTTTTGCCTTCCCGCTACGACGCTATAAACGCTATTTAGAACCTTGATTCAAACTATGAAGAATAATTATTGAATTTTTTCTTCGCATATCATGTAAAATTAATATAAACCATATTGCAGATCTTAAAATAAATATATATAAATTGATAACTTGTGTTATTTAGCAATTACTTATAGAAGTAATTTTTTATTTAAATGGTATTGAAATAAATGATATCAACATTTTATCGACTAGCCCGGTCCTAGGAGCTAACCCGTAGCTAAGTGAAAAAGGGAGATATCTCCTTTTTTACCTTCCTAAAATTGCTCAACGCGTTGAAGCCGCAACTTGGTTTTTTAAAATAAATAAACCAAGTTGTCAGCTGCCCCTGTAGCTTTTTTCCTCTATTCTTGTCTAACCTCATCTCAGTCGGCAGGTGCGCGCAATACCATACAACAACATAAATAGGTGCGTGCAACTCTACAACATACTATATAACAACCTACTATAAAATAACATACTATAAAGACACATACTATAAAGACTACTTGCATTCTTTGACACTAGGCGAGAAGTCCTAGAAAAGCAGATGGCTCATACGGCAGCTAACTAGAAAGTTAACTACCGTCGTTGGAAGTCTGGAGCCATTCTATCTGCAAAGGGATGCATTCATTCTGATTCCCCTCACAGCCGCATCCCAGATAGCTATACATATGGGCCCACCAGGCAGCTGGGCTTCTTGCCAGTTTTGAAACTCGATCTATTCCTATTAAAAAGCATGCAGCTGCCTCAAAATCCCATATTTCTAACTACCGGGGAAGGTTTTAAGGTATCACCCGCCGGGCTATACATGGCAAGTGGAGAAGCAACTACTTCATTCTCCTATCACCGCGTAAAAGAGCTTGTCCACCCAAACCAAATGTGACAAGCCTTAGATGCCTTTTTTACCGGGTCCCCCATCACGTTGCTTACCTTGATCTTTAACTTGTAGAGTTCTTGTGCTGATAACATGTTATAAATTGAAGATAAAGAAAAATAAACAAGATAGATAATGTATAACTAATGACTATCTCTTATTCATATGATTTTCATATCCAATACAAGCTAACAAAACTTCTATTTATTGGCAAGAAATTATAAATGAAAAGTCATCTAAATTAACTCCGTCAAAACAAATATGAAGAGATAAAAATATGTTTTTTTTCAAAACAATCTCTAATTTTTATTTTCCGAATGAAGACTAGAGAACAGCCCAAGTATATTCTCATAGAGGTGCACCAGAAAGCCATCTGTCAAGCATATCTAAGCATTCCTTTGGTTTATACTCTGCAGCAGTGTGTCCGGCACCCTATGAAAAAAAGTACAACACATTCAATTAATGTGAGCTACTTTTTCCTTCTTAAATCATATTTCAATGATCAAAGATTCATCCTGTTTTCTTTTCAATTTTTTTTTTTTTCATATCAAGTTCAGACAATCTTACCTTGACAGTAGCAAATGTGAGGTTGTTTGAATACCTCCTTGTGAACCTAAAATCAAGCAATTTATTTTTATGTAAATTTTTTTAAGATCTGAATTTGATCTAGAACCAGAAACAAAACAAATCGTACCCTGCTACTTCCCCACTGGAAAACCAAGGTCTCCAATCATCTACAATCGAGAAGTTCAGGGATCGTATCCAGGCTTGCGTGCCAATAAAAGGAGCCTTCGCATCATGATCCCCACTGCATATACACAAGTTCAGTACATTATTTGCCTAATATACAAAAAAATGTAGAGCGAGGCTAAAAAAAAAAGATACATTTCACAAGAAGAAAACTTATTCTTACCTATAAATAAGTGCTGCGTAACCTTTACTAGTAACTATACGATGATATGGCACTGTACTTTTAATATCTTTTGTGTACGGTAAAGAATCTGTAGTACATGCTTCCCAATCAACACTTGTTCCCTACATCAAATGCACTTTTTCTTAAAATCTCGCATATATCCAACAGTTTGTATCATGCAAAAATTAAATCCTGGTTGTTAGACCTAAATTTGGCATGCACAAGCTAAGAGAATAACCATATGTACCTTGCGGATACCAAGGACATCTCGGACTGTTTCATTATTTGCCCAGTAGTAGGAAAGCTCGTACAAGGAATCCTGGATAAAGTTATGAGAAACAATTTAGATAACGTTTTCAAGAGCAATGTCAATGAGGTTAACAATTTTAACTTCAAGCAATAAATATATATATGAACAAAGATTAACATCAAATCTAATAGAAAACTTATTTTACTTATTATTTCTCTGGTGCAATATTGGACAGGTTTAATGGGAGAAGAAGTGAAAGCACAAGCCTTCAAGACAAACATGCGACTTTTGAAGAGCACATAGTACCACTGGTACCGATGGTGTTACAAGGATAGCAACATGAAAAAATTGTTAAATTTTAGAGTTTTCTAAGGACCTTAGTTCATTTTGTGTTTCTCAAAACAGTTTTGATGCAATAAGATAGATAGGAGACACACTGGTACATTGTTTGCACCAGTTAAACATTTTTTGTGCGAAGATAGTGATTCCTTTTATCTAGATTGTGAGGAATGTAGAAGACTGCTTTTAAAATGCTGTTCTGAGTTTGTTCAGCAACTAGGCAGTGGTTGTCAGTGACAACACTATTTTAGGGGTTTTAGTCAGAGCCTGTATTTAAACATTTTCAGCAATTAAAATGGGCTAACAATCCTTTCTTTCAAAACAAAAATAACTCCATTACTTTTGTGAACTAAATTTCAACTAATCCCATGCTATACACCTCGGCCATTTCTACACATTTTAACACAAATAGACCTCAACTAACCCTAAGTACGGAGTTATTGTGACAACAACTATTCCTCTCCTATCCCAACATTTGGTGCCAATTCATTTCAAATTGATCAGTGACAACAATGAAACCAAGCAAAAGAAAATGGGAAATCAAAATGCCACCAGACCATACCAACGAAATATCTTCATCATTTTAACTTGGGAAAGTAAATAATGTAAGAAATAAAGAGACTCATTAGCATTACATGGCATTCTTTATTCAGGTCAGAGCTGCCTAAAGGTCCTTCAATAAAAGACCTCCTTTCAATTGTCCTGCTAGGAACTTGATCCGGTTTCGAGCTATCGACTCCACAATAGCGATCCAAGATAAATTTCTTATTTATTTCTTTTGTGACCTGGTTGATTAGCAGTCTTAAATTATAAACTCGCACATTATACTATTAATGATATTGTTTTGAGAGCATCAAATTAAGGTTCAATCGGAACAACACATTGTACTTCCTATTGAGTATGCAATATGTGAGCTCATTGTACTACCACGGGTCATTGATGAATGCAAGAAAAAAATAAGTAAAATTTGGTCCATTGTTTTCATCATCAATTTTATTTTAGGTGAGGGTAAGAAAGGCCCTAGGAGATTTTGGACTGAGGGGTACAATTGCAGGTGAATCAACGACTAAATTATTTTTTCGGGATACTAATTAATTCTCATGAGTGTGGCAGGATCAATTATGCCTTAGTGGTTAATTAAGACAAAATTAAATTTTGCAATTCAGCATCACTAGTTGGCTTAATCCTGAATTTTAGTAACTTCACACAAAGTCCGGGAGGTAAAGGTGTTCACTTGCTCTTTTGGCAGAGATGAAACTTATTGTCCTCCTTTAGACATGAAAGTTTATGTTGTTAATACAACTAGATTAGATTATTTCTGTTCAAAAAGGTATATAACTGAATCATACCTCAGTCACAGCATCAAGATACTTTGCACAATGAATGTTATTCGGGGTCATGTAATTTCCTGCACAGGTTTTCCTGGTGGACTGCACAGAAAATTTAACAAATTAGAATTTAAAATTATGCAGTTAATACTTTATTTTTCTTACTGACTTCCTATAAATGTACTGTAAATAAATTTTCTACTATGATGGGTCATTCTAGTGGTAAAAAAATTGTTGAAATGGTAGTTAGACCATACTATTCAGTTGGCTTGGTAAACTACTTGGTATATTAGCTCGGGACCAAAGTTCGAAAAAAACTAATTTAAATAAATAGTTGAATTGGAGTCTGTTACGGTTTGGTTTAGAAATTGTGTGGTTTCATTGATCTAAATATGTATTATGCCATTGATTTGTTCTATTTATAGTATGCTTGACGAAACAGAACGATGCAAACATGAACTTCTATGTGATTCCTGTTAGTTATTTTTTATGTACCTCATACATTTCATCAGATATTAGTGCCATTCCGTGATAAAATGGAACCTTTGAATTTTTATCAAAACCTTCAATATCAGTCATGGGATTGCCACCCACATAACCCTTACAATGTCAAGAAAGTAAGATTAATTAGTTCCGAAGGGTTGGTAATAGAAAATCAATAGAGAAGTAAAGAAGAGAGTCTTTGTATGTCTGTCTATGCATTAAAATTTTCAAACCTTGAAATTAAATTGTGCCCCATGGGATTCTTTAGCTGTAATCAACAAAATGACAAAATAGATTTAGATTCAGACTTTTAGCAAGGAACTGGAAATATTGTGCCAGTAAGGTAATCTGTAAATTGTGACTGGCATCATGTTGTTTCTTGTTTGCAGAGATTGTAATTCTTTTTTCTTGCTTGCTTTTCGCTCTTTTAAGCTTACATATACTTGCATCAAGAAATAAAGAAACAATTGACTTAAAGAAAAGAAAAGATCGAAAGTTACCTGTAGCGATCAGAAGAGATAAAACTGGTATGATTATACCAGAATAGGAAGAGCCGGTTATATAGAGAGGATTTGACTTAAACTTTGGGTGGTCCTCAAGCCACTACATAGCAAAAGGCATGTTATTTTAGAAAATGGAGAAAGCTTCTCAGTTCTTTCCTTTTTTAGCTAGCCTTTGAGAGATTTGGATACTAAAACTTGAGACATTATAATTTCAAATGAATTAATTTTTTTTTTGCCTATGTATGCGAAATTATAGTGTAATAAAAATTACTATATAAGGAAAAAATATTATATAGGACACTAAAATAGAAGTTTGGGATTGAAAATTGCACCATAACCAGAAAAAGGATTATACACCTTATAAAGAAAATGTAGAAGCCGACGAGCACTCTCAGAGTCAGATGTCTGCAGCCCCTCTGTCGTACGTGAATAAGAGAATCCAGTTCCAACAGGTGAATCAACAAATATAACACTGCTCACCTATTTGTTTTTTTTATAACAATTCAACAATCAGTAATGTAGAAAAAAAAAACAGAGGATTGCAAATTAGATACTTAAATGTAGGCTGCTAGATGCCAATACCAAACATGCTATTGTAGTATTGCTCAAAATATTGTTATAAAATACAAAACTTTCTCCAACAACTCTATTACACTCAAATGTTTACCCCTAGTGTAAATTACAGCTAGTATTCTAAATACTCCTACATTTAATCATTAGTAAAGAAGGACTTGTTATGTAGCTTAATACAAAAAGGCGGTAGCATTGCACCTATATATTTATATCCAACTTAAATCAAGTACTAAGTTGGTGCTTTAAACCAACATCATTGTAAAATAACCTCAGCAGTGCCAAGTAATTAATATAGGCCAAACAGAAATATATAGAGATTATATAAATATTTTATTTTCAATTTAAATGGATGGGTTTAGGTGAACCTAGCTGTTACCTGTTACCCCTTGTCCCTTGGCAACAACAGAATTAAATTAGTTTTCTTATTAAAAGGCAGAGAGACAAATTAAGAAAGAGAACCTGGGTCCAAGAATCAGGCTTATAATTGACGGAAGGTAGGCCATCTACATAGTTTGGTAGATCAAAAAGAAGTGGCCCTGCACAACACATAATTAAACACTTTTATCACATTAATTAACTTGCAAAAAACCAGACAATTAGTCATAAAAAGAGATGCCAACTTCCAACGACGTACATTAACTAGCATGTTAATTTCACGTTATAATTGAAGTTATTAGAACGAAAAAATAATAATCCTAAACCCCAACCTCATTGCATGTCATACCTATCTCAACGGTCAATCCTAACAGCGAGGTGCAACCGGGCCCACCTGTCAGCCACATCAATAGAGGATCCTTCTCTGGATTTCTCTCTGATTCAACGAAGTAGTAGAAAAGTTCCACCCCTTTCTCTTCATCCACCTCCACGTATCTGTTCAAGTGTGTTTACCTTGATTGTCATTAAATACTCAATACAAGTTTGGATAAAATTTGAATAATCAGATGCAACATGATGCTTCTGAAGTTGATATCAGTTTTGAGATTCTTTTGAAAAAAGTTTAATTATATTCACCAACGAACATGCGAGCAACAAAAAGAGGTTGGAAGAAGGAGAAATAGAATTTAATAGGCGTACCCGGTTTCTAAAGCAAAAGGCAACGGGCCATCAAACCCCGGGAGGTGGTCGATTTGCTTCCTGGCAGAGACTAACTGCCATGGAGAACAACACAGCAGAAACACAAGTGAAATTAGAAAACATTTCTTGGTCTCTTGTTGTGAATATGCCATTCTGTTCTCTGTGTTTATGGATTGCTTTCTTTTGAGGGACCTCTCTGAGACTCACTTGGTGAAAGATATATATATATGTATAGTCAGCTGAGCTACCACAATGAGCTCATTAAGTAATTATTTGTTTATTTATGGCGCGACTGCATGCATGTATATATATATTGCCCTATTGATCTGACAAATTAAGTGATTTTATATTTGCATGTATAATCATGCACCATTCAAAATATCAGACTACACTACATGTGATTTTGAATGAAAGATATTCAAATATCAAGTAAAATATTTTTTATATCAACTAGAACCAACCGAGATCCACAATTAGCGCTGTCAACTGTCAGCTTGCTCCACATTCCCATGCACGCACGTTGTTTACTTTTTATATAGACCCACTATGAATTAAAATTAGGAGTGCCAAATGCAAACGGATTGGAGAGTGGTAAAATCAGGTCATACACATTTTAAAGTATTTTAACATGAATTTTTTTAATTCATACAGAACAGAACACAAGATATACATATAATAGTTTAATTTTATTCTATTATGTATCTATGCTTAATTTGTATAACTTAAAAAATCATATTCGTAGTCATTTTTGTTTTTCGGATAAGGATATAAACACATATCAGATATTTAATAGATATGGACACGGATACATACTGAATATTAAACACATACGAATACAAATAAAATAATACGCGGATACAAATATATAGACAAATATAATTTAAAAATACAAAACATGAAACTATATCCACATATATATGTATCAATATCATAAATCATATCTGGATCTGTATATGTATCTGCAAACTATCTGTATTCAAATATCCAAATTTGCAAAAATTCGAATATGTGATCCTAATAATCCAAGTGTTTTTAGATGGATACTGCACACTAATATGTATGTTCCAATCTGATCTAATCCAGGCCGTTTGTTTATCACAAGTACAAGTGACATATGAGTCAAACAACATAAGCTAACCTCACTAGCTTTTACTATTTCAAAGATGGAGTGATGAATATATATTTAAGAAAAAACCTTGAGATTAAACTATTCGGATTTGATCTGTATAAATCTGTGTCAGGTCGGATCTGATCTGTATAAAAAAACAATACAACATATTTAATTAATTACATATTTAATCTGAAGAGAGCAGAGGCTGCTTCGCTCCACGTTAATTGTCGACGTCGAACTAATCAATCGAGATTCCCAAAAAATATTTTAATTAGCGCTACCAAACTCCACGTTCTCGACATCAAACTAATCGAGATACGCAAAAAATTATTTAACTTTCAACTTGCTACACGTTTCTCGACGTTGTTAATTAACTAATTATTATATAGATCGAACCACTATGAATTCAAATTAGAGGTACAAATTCAAACACATCAGATCGGATAATAGTAAAATCATATTTCTATTTTATTTTAATTTTTTTATAAAAGTTGGTGGTCAAATCACCCAATTATTTAATATTTATTAGGGATATATTTTCTCATTTAGATTTTGATGGCTGATTCTCTATTTATTTTATTTTATTTTTAATTTTTTAGATAAGAATACAAATCAGGTATTAAATAGATATGAACACAGTCACACAGATACATATTAAACGGATACAAATAGAAATATGATATTAAGCGGTTACAAATATATATACAAATGTAATTCGAATACCTAATTAAAATATTATTTAATAAAAATAACATAAAATAGGGATATAATTCGAATATTCAATCATTATATATGGTACTATGCATATCACGGGATTGTTTGTATTACGGATCAATATTTCATTTTCAAAATCCAAACGGTCGACCAGAACTGTTCAACATGACCCCCATATGAATATGTACTTGCACACTGAATTTTATATTTTTTAGAATTTATTTACTATCTTGTAAGATAGGTAGAAAATCACTTGATCTAAAAATTTTGGACCATCCAAAAATATTAATTTTCTACCCATCTTAAATATAGTAAAAAAAATTTAAAATATATAAAATTCATTCTGCAAGTACATATTCATATGAAAATATGAAAATGTAATGATTTGGGATGATAAATGCAATGATGCTAAAAATAGTGCTCATAAAGATTCAAATTTCAAATAGCGCTATATATGACTTTAATACTAAATTTTAGCTATGATTATTTATGGCGCCATTATGATAATGAACACAATTATGATTGGCTGATATTATCACAAATTCATCATAATTTAGAATAAAAGCTCAAAAAGATCAACGCATAATAAAGCAACCGTTAGTGTATGGGTCAACACCTACGGTTAAACTTTCATAATATTTTCTGTCAAATTAAAATAATATATATAACACTACTACAAAAAATACATTTACTATCACTTCTTTACCATCGGGTGTCCTACCACACGGATGGTGTATGTAACCAGTGGCTGCGCTGTCACACCCCGACAACGGGGCTGACAACCCGCCGCGCTGTCAGCGCAAGGCGATTTTATTATCACAGCACGGTTTGGTCCGTGCTACGGCTCAATATTTGAGTTTTCAAAATCCTAACGGTCGATCCGAACCGTTCAACATGATTATAAAATGAATATGTACTTGCAAACCAAATTTTACATTTTTTCGAATTTTTTTTACTATTTTTTTAGATAGGTAGAAAATCACTTGATCTGAAAATTCTGGACCATCCAAAAATAGTGATTTTCTACCTATCTAAAAAAATAGTAAAAAAATTCAAAAAAATGTAAAATTTGGTTTGCAAGTACATATTCATTTTATAATCATGTTGAACGGTTCGGATCGACCGTTAGGATTTTGAAAACTCAAATATTGAGCCGTAGCACGGACCAATCCGTGCTTTTGCATAGTACCGTAGCCTCACTCATAAATATATACATATACTACCAATGACATAGACTTTGTGGGATGTCCCACAGTCTTCTAGTTCAACATCTTGTTTTCGTGTCTTGCGCTTTGTACCTGGAACCCACCGAAGTGGAAAAAATGTGAGAGATTGAAGATCTCCCAGTGCAGTATTCAGTTCCAATCAAGCTGTTCTAAGACCCAACCAACTAAAACCAATTAGCACCAAGCACAAATTATAAAAGAGCAACATTAATCATCAAGCCAAATAAAAAATTCACAACATGTAATGCTCACATCCAAATAAAAGAAATAATACACACAAAGTAGTAATAATTGCAGCAATCATAAGAGAAACACTGAAACAAAATTCAATATTTTCCATGCATATGATCTGATATAGGTACCCAAATGCAATGATCATGAATCTTACTTAATGCACAAATGTTCTTGTAAAGCAATTCTTTCAACATTTATATCTTGCGATCCAGATTTGACACTTATCTGACAATGGGTCATGCGCTACCACGAATACGGCGCCTACACAATTTATGTTATGCGCATAACCTGAAATTGTGCAGATTAATTTGTATCTAATTCTAACTCAAAGACATCAGGTAAGTGTAGGCTCAGGCAAACTAAACTTTAGGTTCAAATGGGTTAATCTAATTGATCGAAAAATATCAAAGAGGATAAAAATTAGTATTGGCTTTATGTGACGTAGATAATCCAAATTTAAATTTCATTTAATGCCCTAAATGACAGAACGATATTGATTTAATTAGAAAGTTGATTAAATTCTCACTGGAAAATGTGATTGATTTCATTAATTAGGTTCCATAATATTTATATTTAGATCTGGACTGTTTGATTAGAATCCATGCCAATTTAGTCTGAGGTAAAATGCACAGAGCCCTTTCAATATTTGTGTGAATTCTAATTAGATGGCTCGGATCTAAACATAAATATTTTGTTACCTTAGGTGATTTGAATTCGATCTGGTCTACAATTGCAGAATTAAACTAGTTTTCACTACTATACAGAATTGCAATCTTTTAACAAATAAAAAAGGGCTTCGCTAACGGATTCACTACCGCTAAAAACCAACACAATAGAAGATCTAACATGTCTTCTATCGGAGATAGGAGTAGGTCCGATGGGCATCGGACCTACATTTAGGTTCAATTAGCTTTAGGACCGTATGATTAGCATCAAGATCTATGTGCACGGAAATTGATACAGACTTGCACGGATTTTGATACAGATCACACGAATCTTGATGTAGATCGAATGGTCATCACACCCATCGAACCAAGGTAGGTCCGATGGACATCGGACCTACTCTGATTCCCTTCTATCGACTCTGTACCAATAGAAGATTAACTTTATTATATCGGTAATGGGTACGATACTAATAGAGGAAAATTCTTCGTCCACCGGTAGTATGGTATGCACTCATCATGTACTTAAGCAAGATATCAATGTACCATTAAATTACTTGCAAGATATCAATGTACCATTAAATTACTTGCAAGATATCAATGTACCATTAAATTACTTGAATATTCCTCTGTTGTATCTGTTTAACATTAAATCATACAAGTAAAGTTGAAACAAAATGAAATTACTAATAACAAAATCCAAAATAGAGTTGTATTTTCTAAACAAAAGTAAATTAATCATCATGAAAAGTTAAACCCCTCCTATAATGTAACCATATTAAAGTGTTAATACTTCACTGATTTTTAAGCAATATTAAAGTGTTAATTCTAAAGTAAATGTACTAAAATGAAACTTTATTAGATTATACCAGAAGTTTACATAGGGATGCCTTGTTCTTCTTGGATGGCTTATTGATTTATGGAGACTTGCACCTAATATTTTATTATGCTTCTTCCCGACATAGTAATATGGTAAGGCTATGTTTAGATGCACTAAGAATAGCACTATTTTTAGAATAGCATTGCTATTCGGAACAAGGACAATCCAAACAGAAATAGAGCTATTCGGAATAGGGAGAATAGGGCTATTCGCTATTCTTATAAAAACATATAATAGCATTTGTTGCTTTCAATATTAATACTAATATAATATTTAAACTAATATTATATTACATTTAATATTTAAATTAATATTATATTATATTATATTTAATCTAATATTATATTTAATACTAATCTAATATTTAAAATAATATTATATTACATTTAACCTAATATTTTATTTAATACTAATCTAATTTTTAAAATAATATTATATTACATTTAACCTAATATTTTATTTAATACTAATCTAATTTTTAAAATAATATTATATTACATTTAATATTTAAATAATATTATATTACATTTAATATTTAAAATAATATTATATTACATTTAATATTTAAACTAATATTATATTACATTTAATCTAATATTTTATTTAATACTAATCTAATTTTTAAAATAATATTATATTATTATATTTTAATATTTAAACTAATATTACATTACATTTAATCTAATATTTTATTTAATACTAATCTAATATTTAAATTAATATTATATTACATTTAACATTTAACCTAATATTATATTATATTTAATATTTAAACTAATATTATATTATATTTTATATAATATTTTATTTAATACTAATCTAATATTTAAAATAATATTATATTACATTTAATATTTAAATTAATGTTATATTGTATTATATTTAATCTAACACATAAATTATTACTTTATTCATTCCCTCCAAACTCTATTCCAAATATGCAATCCAAACAACTTTTTCACTATTCCGAATAGCTTGAGTTAGCACTGTTCTTAAACAGTAGCTATTCTTATTTACTATTCTAAACAGTAGATATTCTAGTTATTCTAGAGTTCATCTAAACATACCCTAAGTGAATAATTCACATATAATTTATTTATTTTGACATTTCCGAACCAAACACCAAATTAAACACACACAAAAACATATAATACATTTTATTCGCGAATAAAATGCAAAAAAAAATTGGAATTTTTTTTTGGGATTTTTTTTTTTTGCTTGCTTGTGGTACTGAATTATTTCTGAATCACGAATTTTTGACCTTGACGAACTGAACCCGAATTATTCATTTGTCACTGTGCTTCCTGTACAGTAAAAGGAATCTTATAGAATCAGTGGATCCAGACCGTTCTTTTAACTTTGCACGGATATCAAATCCCAAATGATACTTCTCCTGCACTAGCATGAATCTCAAAGCGTTGAAAGTAAATCTTAAACCGTAAAGTAAAGGGAATTTTTTACCTCTCACCCCCACCCCCACTTATTCCTCTTCCGGACCCAAACCCTAAACCCACCTTCTCCATCTATGGATCCGCTAACAGTTCTCCGCGAGTTCGCCATCCACGGCGAACTGGATCGGATAACCCAATCGGGCGCCGAATTCCACTTCGGATCCGACTACTCCTTCCCCTGTGGCGCTACCACCGCCTTCCGATCAAAGAACGGCGGTTACTACGCACTGGACACGCTTCTCTTCTTCCTCCGTCACCACCAGTTGAAACACACCGACTATCTCCAGTCCGCTCGACAGCACCAGGTCCCTACCATCACCCTCCCTGATCGTAAACCCTTGCTTGATTACCTCTTTGGCCATACCTCCACCTCCGCCTCCATCGATCGTACTGTTAACTTCTCTCAACCTTCTCAGGGTTTCGATGAGTATCGGCCTGAGGAGGTTAGCCATGATCCAGATCAGGTGCCAGCATCCCAGGTATAATTTTTTTGTTCAATTGTGCAAGATATAAATTCGTAATTTATATTAATTTTTTTTTTTGACAAAAGGCATAGAAGCCCATTTCATTATCATGAAATCAAGTTAACTTACAAGTAAAATGAGTTCAAAGCTCATTGACCATATTTACTGGTAATTGACCATATTTGTTCAATTTTATAAAAAATTCTAGAAATTATTTTACTGGTAATGTAACATTCCGAACTGAGATGCATATCAGAATCTTAAAATAGAACAGATCCTAATTTATATCTTGACAATGCTGTCTAAATGATGTAAAAAAAAGAGAATTATGTGTTACTGGTAAAAAACTTAGATATTATATTACTGGTAATGTAATGTTTGATTTGAATATGTACAGGTTTTGGACACAGCTGATTATGTGTCGATGATTCGGGCGCTGGAGAGGCCGTTAAAGGATCGGGAGGCGCTTCTAGAAGCAAAGAACCGGGATTTCTATGCAGTTTTGGTTGCCTCGACAAAGCGTGAGGAGGAAAGAAACCGAGTGGAGGCCCAGCAGAGGAAAGATGGGCTCGTGGCCAAAACCCGGATTGCCGGCAGGTTAGAAGCCTTGCTATTTTATAGTACTTCTTTTATGGTTCAACTTTATATACTGTGAATTGCATGTTGCACCTGATCGTCAAATTTATATAATGGAAATGTACTGTTTTCTTATGTGCCAGTTAAACTACCACTATATCTTTATTTATCTTAATTCTTTCTACAGTGTGAATTATACAAAAATCAAGCCAAGGGTATTAAAATACTAGGGTTATTTATGCTTGATTTTGTCTGTGCCTCAACTTATTGCTGTTGCTTTAAAAGCAAAATGTTACTGTACATGATTTCTCTGACAGATAATAAGCTGTCCATGTTGTTCTAAGATACTCATCATTACTGTCAACTTTTTACCAGATTGTTGTCAATTATAGTGCTTTTTATGGTTCAATTTTCTTTTTGGAAGAGAAGGTAATATAATTTTGCCAGATTAACAACTAGGATCAACCAATGTATATAATGGGCTGAGGTGCTTTATAAACCATAGGCTCTCTTGCGCTTTACGCTCTTATCTCCGTTTTCGAAGTTCAAATAGTTGATCCGAACTGCTCAACATGTATCTCGATATTAAAATTTGCTTGGAGACCAAATTGTACATGTTTTTGGAAACTTTTTACTATTTTTTTTTTGTGGGTACGAAATTGCTGCTTTTCAGAAAATTCTGGACTAAAAAAAAAAGCAACTTTGTACCTATCTAAATAAATAGTAAAAAATTACCAAAAAAAATGTAAAATTTGGTCTCCAAGCACATTTTAATATGGAGATCATGTTGAGTGGTTCGGATCAGCTGTTTGGGCCTTAAAAACAACAATTTAGATAGGTAACTTGCATATTAATTACGCCTGATATTCAGCTTTATATGATGGAAGTGTACTGTTCTCTTATGTACCAGTTAAATTCCTTCTGAAGTGTGAATTATACCAAAATCAAACCAAGGTACTGTTCCTCTATTATGATGGAAAAGTACTGTTCTCTTATATGATGGAAAAGTACTATTCCTCTATTTATCTTAATTCCTTCTGAAGTGTGTGAATTATACCAAAATCAAACCAAGGTGATTAAAATACTAGGGTTCAAAATTTTATAGGTTAGTTATGCCCGATTTTGTATGTGTAAAACATGGTTTTGACTGTTAAATGTTCTCCATATTATTGCTGTTGCTTTAAGAGCAGTTTTGTTACTGTATGTGTTCTTCTAAGATACATTTTTTACTGTCAACTTTTTTACCAGATTGTTGTATTTACTGGCTATTTTTCAATTTTTATGCATAGGTCTAATGACGACCGAGGCGATGACAAGGCAGGTTTGGTTGCTTCAACGGGGTCCGCTCTGGGTGCGGGCCCAAAGTCAACTGGGCGAGTCAAAGGGGTGCCAATAATACTTGTGCCAAGTGCCTCACAGACTCTGATAACAATTTACAATGTCAAAGATTTCCTTGAGGACGGCATTTACATTCCGTCAGATGTGAAGGCCAAGGCATTGAAAGGGTCTCGGCCAGATTGCGTGACGGTTCAGAAGAAACTGAGCAGGTATTTAGTTCAGTAGACATTTGAGTTTTCTGTCTAAAATAACTCAAATTTTAAGTTTAGATTGGGACCGTCCGATCAGAATCTGGGCGAATCCGGCTCAAGGTGGAATGCACGGGTCCCCTTTAATATTTGTGCCAGAGCAGATCTAACAGTCCGGATCCAAACTCAAAATTTGATTTACTTTAGGGGATCCGAATTCTTCCCTGGATCCGTATAGGGAAGGGAGTATACGACCTGTCTGACAGCTCCTCTCAGGCTTCATGCTGTTCTGGGACCCACTCTCCTCTCCTATTTAATGCTCCTATGTTATTGAGTCTCTCACAAGTGATAAATGCCATTAAAGAGTCTCTCACAAGTGATAAATGTTAGTAGTTTAGGACCTAAGTAACTCTTTTTTTATCGATGTATCTTGTTATTTTTCAAAATTTAAACTTTCACAAAATAATTATATTGTGTTATTAAGAGGAAATATTTTATCTATTATTTCATTAGTCAGATGCCCATTTTTCACACAGTGCAGTGGTATTTTGTTCATCAGAACATTTGAGTTTGTTATAAATGATTTTATGGTTGTATGCTACAGTATATTTATCCTATATATGTAGGGAATGATTAAATTCCCGTTATATGGTAGTTGATCTTTCAGTAGTGCTGTGTCATGTAACTTTGGTGACTACTACTATATATATAATTTTATAATTGTTACACATTTTTTTTCGTTGAGTAGTTTGAAATGACAATAATTATTGAATTTACAAGGGAGACAATAAGAGAGAAAAATATTTTATTTCATTCTTTGGCAATTGTAGATTCTTATTTTTATTGTACCTACTGTTTGGTTCTGATTGGTTCTATGTGCAGGGACCGAGCAGGGGCAGTCGGAGCCTATGAGGTCAGAGACAAACCGGCAACTCTGAAGGCTGACGACTGGGACCGGGTGGTGGCAGTGTTTGTTCTCGGCAAAGAGTGGCAATTCAAGGACTGGCCTTACAAGGATCATGTCGAGATATTCAACAAATGTTAGTTTTTTTTTTTTTTTCCTCCTTTTCTTTAATGTCACATTTGATTTAGCGGTACATTCAGTAGTAAGATATTGGTAGTTTGTGTATGTTTTAAGTGATTGCAATTATTTATTTTGCAGTACTTGGTTTTTTCGTGCGATTTGAGGATGATAGTGTTGAATCAGCAAAGGTGGTTAAGCAATGGAATGTGAAGATTATCTCGGTTTGTTATTCTAGTTGGTTCTTTTGTTTTATCTTTTGAAAAGTTTCAGCCTCTTACTAAATCTTCCAAAGTTCCCTTGTGACCTTGCAAAACCTAAAATTTCTATTATACCTTTTATTATAACGAGTGAGACTATGGTACTATGCATAGCGCATATTAATCCATACTATGAACCATTATCTACATTTTCAAAGTCCAAACAATCGATCTGAACCGTTAAGCATGATCTCCATATGAAAATGTACTTATAGATCAAATTAATTTTTTTAGAATTTTTTTACTATTTGTTAGATTGGTAGAAAATCACTTGATCTAATGATTCTAGACCATTCAAAAGTAATGATTTTCTACCTATCTAAAAAATTAGTGAAAAAATTCTAAAAAATATAAAATGTAGTCTGCAAGTATATTTTCTTATGGAAATCATGTTGAAGGGTTCAGATCGACTATTTTGACTTTGAAAATGAAAATATTATTCCATAGTACGGACCAATCCGCGCTATGCATAGTACCATATTGTCACTCTTATTATAACCTTACTGAGGTAAAAATCACATGCTTTTAGAAAAGTATTGCTTGTTCAGTAATACTATTTTGTGGATAAATTATCAAGTTTCTTTATAGCTTATTAAAATATGTTAAAATGCAGATAAGCAAAAACAAAAGGCATCAAGACAGAGCTGCTGCACTGGAGGTGTGGGACCGGCTAGAGGAGTTTATGCGGTCCCGGTCGCACTGAAGTCATCTTTCAGCATCTGAGCATAACCGTGCAATTTACTTCTCTGGAATTGGATCATGTCACCTTGTAATGTAGTAAACATTATTATCTATAAATCTTTCTTAAATTCTTTGTCACCTCAGAAATCTGAAAATGCCAGTATGCTTGACCATGAATTTATCACAACCAAATAGTATATTTCAATATACATACAACTTGAATACATATACAAGAAACAATATCTGTGAAACAATCAACCAAAATCAAATCAATCCACAACAAATAATGCAAATAAGTACACCCAAAGACTAAAAAAAAACAGCGAAGATTTCTAGAAGCCCCTGATGTTTGACAAGTAGGAAGCCACAGAAAGAACAATGAGCAGAGCGGGTGCCAAATCAGTAGTGCTTCGAGTTGCGGCAGAGACAGTTGTTGGTACAGCCTTAACTCCAGTTCCTTCATTAAATTGCCAAAGAATTCATCAAAAAAAAAAAAAATCATTTAGCCTTTTCAAAACATGAAATATATAATGTTTGGATATACAATTGTTTGAGTGAACCGGAGGGTGTCTGATTTTTGTCGTAACTGTCCAATTCACTATAAGATTTGTGCATACTTGATCCGCACGAATCTTGAAGCGGTGTACAGTGTTTGAGATATGTTACCTGAAGGTACTGTAGAAACTGGAGGAGTTACAGCTGTTGAAGGAGTCTGAGCTGTAACTGGAGTTTCAGGTTTATCCTCAGATGGAGATGCCGCAGTTGGGACTGACGGTGTTGCCGGTTCAGCTGTGGGGCCCGATGCATCTGTTAAATTAACATATCATATGGTTAATTATTTAAATACCGTTGAAATAAAAGGTAAGAGCAAAAAAAACAGTATGTACCAGTGCAAGGGTTGGTTGGCATATTGCAAATGCTAGGAAGTGACATGGCTTGGGTCTGATTGAAAACAAACCCTAACGGGCCGAACCCGCTTTTCAGCATTGAGCATAGGCATGGGGTCTGTGATGTGAGAAGCGATGTAACAAGATCGCAACACCCAGTAGAAGGAGATGAGGTGTTCCCTATTAGGTAACTGACACATGGTGCCAGACTTGTAACAGCCGATGACGGGTTGCACGTCTGGACTGGAGGTGTCTGGTTAGTAGGAGGAGGTAGTTGGCCTACTGGTGGCAATTGAGCTGGAGGAGGCAGTTGGCCTACGGGTGGCAGTTGAACTGGAGGTGTCTGGTTCATTGGGGGAGGTAGTTGACCCAATGGTGGTAACGCCACTTGAGCTGACGAGAGTGCGCAAAACATGGCCATGAAAACAAGCACAAGATTTGTTTTTGCCATGTGAAATGATATAAAAGAAATGTTTTGAGGCTGAATTGTTGAAGGTTTTGTGTTTTGTTTTGTGTGGATAATTGGTGGTTTGTGTTGTGTTAAGGGGCAATGGAGGGGGGATTATATATGAAGAGAAAAGGAAAGGTTTGTTAAAAGTGGATGAACAAATTCTCCTACTGGTAATGACACTACTGTGTAGGTGAGCAGATTTCATAAAGTACAATTTTCTATTATTGTAGTTGTTTGAGGATGTTCCACTTTGTACCTAGAAATTATTTGCTGAGGTGGCTGGGATTTTCAAATTAAAAAGTAGCTTGTGAATTGACTTACTGTTATTGGGTATGGGTATGGGTAAGATTTTTATTAGTTTAACGTAAAATGATTCCATCCGATTCGTATTGTAACCATTGACACCTCTACAAACAACACTACTGTACGTGTAGGTGAGCAGATTTCATAAAACAAACATTTTTTTTTTATTTGGTAATTCTTTGAGGATGTTCCACTTTTTACCTAGAAAAATTTGCTGAGTTGGCTTGACTGGGTTATTTTGAAATTAAGAAGTGGCTTATGAGTTGACTTATTGGGTACGGGTAGAGTATTCTCTACGGTATAAGACCGCGTAGAAGAGAAAACTCAAAATCATTTCGGAGCATATTTGGAATATAGGGGTGCTTGCTTTGAGATTCATGCCAGAATAAAACAGATGATTCAAATCTCATTCTACACTGTCCGGTACCACTTTGAATTTGAATACATGTATGAACAAGGTTCTTTTTGTTAGCTTATTGGGTATGGGTATGGGTAATGTTTTTTTTTATAGTTTAATGGGTACAGGTGTGAAAATACTTACATCCGATATGAATGGTACCCGTTAGACGCCTATACAACCAATGAATGGATCCCTTATCCGAGCATTAGAGCATGAAATGGAAACCAAGCTTTCTATTATAATAACTGTCATCATTTAATTTGGTGTAATTATCAAACTTATTGCCTAGTATAGATAATTTTCATCATATGCGAACACGTCAGTCTAGTTAGAATTTTTGTATGTACATTAATCTATACTAAGAGTTGAAATTACATGTGTCCTTCACATTTGTTTAGATTTGACATTGTATCAATTTTGATTTAGTTTGAAATTTGTTGGGAACATCCATAAGAAAATTCGTTAAAAGGAAAAATTGCTAAACTTTTATTCCATGTAATGCATGGATATATTTAAAATATTAACAATCATCAAAAATGTTGATTTTGACCTAAATCACTAGTTCTTGCATTTCATATATTGCAAATTGTTAAAAAAAATGATGTATTAAAATAATTCACCTTTCAGCATCGTTGATCTTACACAAATTTAAAATTAAAAATGTCTGTAAAATATAAAGGGCGTCGCATCATTGTTAAATAAAATTTAGTTCCATTCTTTAATTTGAGAGTTTGGATACAAACGGGTGCCATGCATTCTATTCTTATATTAAACATGTAGATGTCATAATCTATCAACGACTGTGATTAATAAATAAAATTTTGGATTAAATATAGTCCTCTTATCAAATAGTCTTCCTTCTTTTGATTTTATGCATCTTTTTTATGTGTTTTTACGTATAGAAGTCTTAATTTAGTTTTATACGTACTCGCTACAAGTACTCGCCACAAATTTATTTAGTCTGCATTTTTGTTGTCTTGATTTCATTCCATTTTTTAAATATCATTCCAGAAATTTTTGTATTGATTAATAATTAATTGGTCATGTCTTCATTTCATTTTTTTTTTCCTCTTGTTTCTCCATAACAAAAAATGTTGTGTACCAGAAAAAAAAACCTCATAAGTATGTCATTAAAAATAGGTTTTACAATTGTATTAGAATATGTTGGTCTATTTTTTATTTTTGAATAATTTTTTTTAAGAAAATATGTCCTTTTGTATGAGATTTTTTTTTGTTCTCTTATAATATGTCACCATTGCAATGCACAGGTACGATACTAGTGGCCTATTAATCATATAAAGTAAATCCAATATATTAAGTAAAATAAATGGTGTCTTGTTTATTTTTAAAATTTGCGTCTTTATTAACTAAATATATTATTTGTTTTATAACTAATTTTGGTCAAATTTCTTTCAGGTGGCTTGTGTTTGTCATCTGTAAATCCATCAATAATGCAATTTTTATTTTAGTTAATTTTCCACTGAACAACTAGATGCAAAACATTCTTTTAAATATTGCATTTAGGATGTGATATGTACTATATGTACATCATATACATAAAAAATAATAAAATCCGGTGTAACTTTTATCATCTATCAAATAGCTTGAATTTTATAATTAAAGGTCTATATTTGTTTTGATGAAATATCAAATAACATCCAAGATTACACTCAAATATCAAATTGCACACTTATTAACTTATAAAACTTACAACATACATCCACCATTAATCCATGCTATGAATACTTATATCATCGAAGCCAATGCCGACACGACGAGGAAGACAATGGAGACCACATCCGATTTGTTCGACATCGCATCTGACGACTCGCCTGTAGTTGTGGATTCAGCTGTAATAAATGAAAAAATTGTATTATTAATTATGTATGTCAATAAAAATTCAACCATGTTGGGTTCATTCTAGCACAGTAGTACAGGTGAATTATATTGGTACCGGTACCGCTATTAGCAATATCAAAAGGATCTCGGGATTGACTAGTTCAAAATTCAAATAGTCAATCCGAACAATTCAACATGGTTTCCATACAAAAATGTACTTGCAAAGTAAATTTTACATTTTTTTAGAATCTTTTACTATTTTTCAAATAGATAGAAAAATATTACTTTTGAATGGTGTAGAATCTTTAGATCAAGTGATTTTTTATCTATCTAAAAAAATAGTAAACAAATTTAAAATATAAAATTTGATGTACATGTACATGTTCATACGAAGATCATATTGAACAGTTCAGATCGATTGTTTGAATTTTAAAAATAAAAATATTCAATCATAGTACAGACTAATATGCACTATGCATAATACCATAGCTAGTCTCACTAAAAATAAATAAATTATGTATGATGATCAAGATACTCACTTTTGCAGGTAGGTGGGGTCTGGACCATGCAAGAAGAAGGCAGCTCCGTAAACTTTGTATTGTTAAGAGCAACACCAAGCAACGACGCGCCTCCATCGTTAAGCATACAAAAACATTGAGGCTCGTTCTTGATAACGCTCGAGAGAGATGAGCAACAAGAGGAGGAGGGTATCGAGGAGTTGCCGGTGATATAATTCAAGCATGGTGAGAGACTAACAATTGTTATCATGCATCCCGACGTTTGTGCCGATACGTGAGACGAGAGCATCGCCATGGCAATCATGGTTACACCAATGGATAGCAGTAGTCTTTGTGCCATTTTGAAATGAGTTTAATTTTTGTATAGATTGAGAGAGGATTAACTGAAGAGATATTACTTGAGGTTGTTTACTGTACTAACGGCTCCAAGTTGAATAATTAGCTATTGTTTCAATAGGATATATATATATATATATGTTTGTTTGATTGGAACTCTAATATATAGAGCAGAATTTTTTGTTTATAGAAATAATATGAAAATAATATAGGGTTCTAGACGGATTGCATGGATATTTCAATTTGGTAGAAAAAACTGAAAAAACATTGGTAAGTTTTTTGTGTAGTTAATGATGCGGCATGTGGGGCCTGTTCGGCAAGAGTGGAGTAGACGAATAAAGTGAAAAGAGGCTCTACTCCCTCCGAATAAGTAAAGAAGTGAAAAGTGGAAGTCAACTTCATGTTTTTTACATTCTCGTTCCTCTATTCCTCTATGAGCCAATTTTCTATTTCATGGGAAAGATAAAACAGAGAAATTTGCTTTTTTCAAGAGATGAATTTGATCTGTTTACCAATACTCTTACATTATTCCACTATTCCACTTTTCCACCATTAACTAAATAAGTGATAAATTGAAGTTTATTCCAAATTTCACTTTTCCTCTATTACAATGGTTTGCCGAACAGACCCATGGTGGTAAGACATCACTAAAGAGACCAATTTTTTTTCGGTTCTTTCTTCCGAATCGAAATATCCATGTAATCGATCTAAATCCTATATTATTTTAATATTATATCTATAAATAAAAAATTCTGCTAATTAGCAAAAGTTTGAATAGGATATGTATGAGGAGCCAAATGCTATCTTTAAAAGTTTTAGCCTGTATGGTAGGTAATTTGGGATCAATCCTCAGAGTACAATAACTGAAATCACAGGTTTAATTCCCTCGTTATCAAGAGTTAATGATGTTGAGTAGCTTCTAGCTTCCAGGGTGCCGACTACTCGCTGAGCCCTTGGGCAAAAATTCATGGTTGGTTTCACAGGGCCTTCTAATAACATTTTAAGGTTTTATAGGGCTGAATGTGCAATTAAATGTGAATTAGGCCTCATTTGGGCCATTTAATGACTAACTAAACCAATTTACAAATTAATTACTCTAACAAAACAACAAGACCCAATTTGGATATCACATCTCAGCCCATTAACTAATTAACTAAACCAATTTCTTTCAAACCGTTACATAAACCTTGTTCTTTTAAACCAATTCTTGGATTAGTGGTAACACTGTAACAGTCAATAAATATTTGGTATCAATTTTGAAATTTATGAAAGAATAATTTTGAGACATTTTTTTTTTCTCGAATAAGCAATTTCCATTCTCTATTTAGAACTGTAAAGAAATGTAAATTTTTTTCTGTAGGTCTGTAAATGACTTTCAAATAAGCAATGAAATTTGCCAAAGAATATAACAAATATTTCAAATTCTCACAGCCACAACTCAATCCCTGCTATATATACTTATATCATCGAAGCCCATGCCGATACGGCGAGGAAGAAAATGGAGATCACAGCCGATTTGTTCGACATCGCATCTGACGACTTGCCAGTGGTTGATGGTGTGGTTTTGGAACCAGCTGTCAGAAATGAAATATTTTGTCTTATATGTCTGTAAAAAATTTCAACCATGTTGGGTTCATACTGGTACAGGTGATTGGTACCAGTACCAATATTAGCAAGATCAAAAGGATCCCAGGGTTGACTTGGTCAAACCATTCTATAATCCATTATACCACTAGCTAGGTTACTAGGCTAGCTCAAAATAAGAATATAAATTATATGAAAAAAAAATTAGAGATTAATGTATGTCACGTACCGGTTGTTGAACTTGGTACCGAGGGCGTAGAGGAGGTGGAGGGAGTGGTGCCGGTTGGTAAAGTCGATGCACTAGGTGCCACAGCAGGTGCTCCTAGAGCTGTAAATTCACACAACAAAATTTTTCAATATTTTCATTACATTCTAAAAAATTAACATCATTCTACAACCCCCACAAATAAATAAAGAGTGAGGCAATGGTACTATGCATAGTGCGGACTAATTTGTACTACGGATTAATATTTTGGTTTTCAAAATTCAAATTGTCAATTTGAACAGTTCAACATGATTTTTATGCGAAAATGACTTGCAAGCTAAATTTTACATTTTATAGAACCTTTTTACTATTTTTTTAAATAGGTAATTTCTTTTGAATGGTTTATAATCTTTAGATGAAGTGATTTTCTACCTATCTAAAAAAATAGTAAAAAAAAATCTAAGAAGTATAAAATTTAATTCAGACTTCAGAGTACGGACCAATATTCGCTATTAATAAAACATTATTAATGGTCAACATACTCACTTTTGCATAGGCTGACAGGTGGGGTCTGGACCTTGCATGCAGGAGGCAGCTCCATTGCCTTTGTTGTATTAATAGCATACAAAGACACTGAGGCTCATTCTTGACAACGCTCGAAAGAGTGGAGCAACAAGACGATGAGGGGGTTGAGGAGTTGCCGTAACATGGGTGATGACAAGACAGGATCCTTACTGGCGAGGTGATGACAAGACGCAACATGGGTGATCGTAACACGTGTGTAATGTGTCGCAATTGTCCTGCTGAATCGACACTTCATCTGTTGTTCCTATGTCCGAATGCGGTGCAGATATGGTTTGAGGTAGCTGCCCATTATGGTTTTCGTGTGATGGTGCCAAGGCTAACAGTGCAGGACATTATAATGGTCTCAAAACAACAAGCAGAGTTGGAAGGAGAAGGAAGTTCTAAAATTTGGGACTCTCTATTTATGTGCACGTGTTGGATGATTTGGAAGCAAAGAAACCACAAAGTGTTCACGGGACAGCTTACGCCTCCAGGGCTAGTGGCCAGCAGAGTTATTGAGGAAACTCGGCTGTGGATGCGGTACTGCGGGCCGGGGATGATTAATAAAAAGCATCACTTGATAGAGGAACCGGACTGAGGCGTTTTTGCTGGTACCAGTAGAAAGGGTTCTTTTTGATGTAATTTAATTTTTGTGGTATTTGGCTGTTGCTTTTCTAAAGCAGTTTGTAAGACATTTATTAATTTCAATAAAATCACGCCTAGGCAGAAGTTTGGTATTTTGAGAGGGTTTTGGTATTTGGTTTACCTATTTCTTACCTATACTAATGGCTCCAAGTTCAATAATTAGCAAAAGTTTGAATAGGATACGTTTGATTGATTGGAACTCTAATAGCTAGAGCAGAAGCTTTTGTTTATAGAAATAATATTAGAATAATATAAGGTTCTAGACATATTGCATGAGTATCTCGATTTGGTAGAAATAACAGAAAAAAATTGTGGCCCTTCTGAACCTTAGAAAAGCAAAACAAAATTTCGGTCACTTTAGAATCACCCATCACACACATGCATTTCTTTCTACGCCACAGAAGATCTTTACAACCATTGTTAATTTTGTAACATGTAATTTAAAAAAAAATTTACCTTATTGAGTACGGTTTCTAACATATCTTCTCCTTCTCGCATTTTTTTTAGGGTTGCTCTATTGGTCTGGTGACCCTTTTGTCTTCCTTTCAGTAGATTCATCCACATTTGGATCTAGTTGTGTCGTCTTCTATCCAACTTCACTAACTGATGCTCTGAAACTAAAATTGCTCCTTCGTGCGCCAGCCAATCATTTTGATTGTCATACACGTGGAATTCACTACTCCATGTGTCGATGAGTGTTTGAATGTTGTAGTAGTAATTTACGAAGACATTTGGATTCAAGTTCCTATATTTTTCACACATTTGTAAGTAATGTCATCCTCAATTATAGTAATGATTATGAAATTATTAGTAGAGACTTGTACCTTAGACGACACACCGCCATCACATGAACACATGATATTCTGGTGAGCTGAGGCTTCTGGTACGCGCATTCCACCTCATTGTCGTTCTTCAAAATGACCTTGTACCTGCAGTCTTGAGACGTGTACACCCATTTGCCTCTCTATGTCAAATGAAATTTTCTCACCATATGAGGTCACCATAAATTCTCCATTATGGCCGAATGCAATCGCGGTCATTTTACTAGCCTTCTTGATGTTCTTCGTTTAGTTTTTCATGCACACGAGTGGAATGAAGCTGACCCTATAATTGGCAGTGCACGGCCTTCTCTCTTCTTTCAACGAACTAGTTGACACACTTGTAGAACGTCTCCTCAATAATTGCGGCAACTGGTAACCTACGAGAATTACAAATTACAATTAAATAAAGAGAACCTAAAAACAAGAATAAATATAACATACGAGAATTACAAATTACAAACCTACGAGAAGTTTTGAAGACACTGTTGAATAATTAACAATGCGCATTAAAAAATGTTGAAATTTTCGCTGATGTACAACAGACTGCCTGGTGCGCACCTGGGAAAGGGTACCACTTGGTGCGCGGCCCAGTTAGAGCACCAAATGGTACTCTTCCCCAGGGTGCGCACCATTCTAATTTGGTGCGCTCCCCCAGTCCACGTGGGTGGTATCTATGAAAAAAAAATTGATTTTAGTGGTATTTGTTTAAGTATAATTTAATGGGGTGGTAACTAAAAACATTTTGGTTCCAAAGGAATCAAATTTTTATTTATTTTATCATTTTATAAACCGAATTTTTGTGTAGCTAATGGTGCGGCCTGTGACACTGAGACATCTTCTAAATGGGTCCAAAAAAAATTTGATCCCTTTAGAAGGACCGAATTTTTTTTTGTTTCTTTAGAAAGACAAAAAAAATTCTTTCGATTTTTCTACCGAATTGAATTACTCATGTAATCTGTCTAGAATTATATATTATTTTAATATTATTTTCATAAATAAAAATTCTGCTAATAGAGGTGACGTGTGTTTTGAGAATATGTATGTGGAGCCAGATGCTATCTTAAAAAATCCATTGAAAATCTCTCTGTTAATAAATTGAGTATTTAGTTTTGGGTACCTTGATTTGAATAATAATAATATAATGCGAGGTCAAGTTTAAATAATTAGTGGTACTATGAAAACCTTTAGATGGGGTTGATTAAAATACCAAACTAATGGTGGGGCCAGGAGGCTACACTATAGTCTGTATCCTCTGCGGTACTGCATCATGTGCAATTAGTCTCAGCTGAGTCCGTAAAGAATTTGAGCATGTCTAAATTAACGGGGCCCTTTCAAGATTCGTGCTGAGGCATGATTAACGATTCAGATATAACCAGGCGCGATCAGGTACCAGACTTTTTTCCTCTCTAATTAATTAGAACAGTAAAGAAATGTAAATATTGTTGTGTATATACATGAATAGAATCACAATAACATAAATGTGTACATGAACAACATACATCCACCAAAAGAAATATGCAATGAAATTTGCCAAAGAATATAAAAAATCTTCAAATTCTCACAGCCACAACCCAATCCATGCTATTTTTACTTATATCATTGAAGCCAATGCCGACACGGCGAGGAAGAAGATGGAGATCACAGCTGATTTGTTTGATATCGCATCTGACGACTCGCCGGTGGTTTTGGATCCAGCTGTCAGAAATAAAAATTTGGTCTTATTAATTTTCTCTCTGAAAATTTCAACCATGTTGAGTTCATATTGGTACAGATGATTGGTACCGGTAACAGTATTAGCTAGATCAAAAGGATCCCTGGGTTGACTAGAGGTCATACCACTCTATAATCCATTACATGCACCACTAGGTTACTAGGCTAGCTGAAAACAAGAATACAAATTATAGGAAAAAAAATTAAGAGATTAATGTTTGTCACGTACCGGTTGTTGAACTTGGTACCGATGGTGTAGAAGAGGTCGAGGGAGTGGTGCCGGTTGGTGAAGTCGATGCGCTAGGTGCTGCAGCAGGTGCTCCTAGAGCTGTAAATTCACACAACACAAATTTAATTTCATTATATCATTCCACAACCCCCACAAAATATACTCACTTTTGATGATCAAGATACTCACTTTTGCATAGGCTGACAGGTGGGGTCTGGACCTTGCATGCAGGAGGCAGTTCCATTGCCTTTGTCGTGTTAATTGCCACGCCAAGCGATGATGCGCCTCCGTTGAGGAGCATACAGAGGCATTGAGGCTCGTTCTTGACAACGCTCGAGAGAGTTGAGCAACAAGAGGAGGAAGGGGTTGAAGAGTTGCTGGTGATATAATTCAAGCATGAAGAGAGACTAACAATGGTTGTCATGCATCCCGACGTCTGTGCCGATACATGCGGCGTGAGCATCGCCATGATAGTCATGGTTACGCAGATAGATACCAGCATTCTTTGTGCCATTTGTTTAGATTTTACTTGGGGTTGACTGTGAGTGTGTAAGTTTGTGTGAGAAAGGGAGAAAGGAAAGGTGTGTTTATAAAGGGGCTTTTGAGAGGGTTTGGTATTTGGTTTACCTATTTCTTACCTTTACTAACGGCTCCAAGTTAAACAATTAGCAAAAGTTTGAATAGGATATGTTTGTTTGATTGGCACTCTAATAGAGCAAAAAAAATTATTTATAGAAAAAATATTAAATTAATATAGAGTTCTAGAAAGATTATATGGGTATATTGATTTGGTAGAAAGAACTGAAAAAATTTCGTTCCTTCTAAATTCTGAAGGAATCAATTTTTTTTCGATGCTTTTAGAAATCACTCATCACGCATATGTATTTCTCTCTACGCCACAAAGGATCCAAACCAATACCAAATATTTCGTTTTCCTGCGCACTATTTTTTCGAACTATGTATTAGAGAGGGAGGGGAGGGAAAGGGCTACACTCCAAATCGAGGGTGACGATTTTGGGTTCCGTAGGGTGAACTATTCACCTGCTCTATCTCCCTTCCTTCCGAAATTGAATTGTGAAGTAGGTGAAATTTAAAAATCTCCTCACCCTCCCCTCCGCTAACCCTATATGGAGCACAGCCTAAAGGAATCGAAAGGTGTGTATCTAATGGAGCGGCCCGTGGTGCTGAGATATCCCTAAATGGAGCGAATAATAATTTAGGTCCTCCAAAAGGACTGAATTTTTTCATAGAAGGCAAAATCGGCCGTTTCGGAGCAAGATCGGAAGGTGCCGATCTGATTCTAGGCCAATTTACGCGGATAGTGCAGATTTCGGCCAATTTTGGCCGTTTCAGCCAATTTCAGTTAAATTTCGATCGAAATGCGAATTAATAAAGAAGCGGAAGTTTTTTTGGAGCCAGCGGAAATCGATATCTTGCCATTTAGCTAAAGGTCTATGCTAGTTACCACCACACCATCCAAGTTTTGTTGTTATATACCACAACTCATTTATATATATATCAATTATAATTCACTAATTTGTAGCAAATTATTCACTCACGGATTGATATAATACAAATAAAAAAGTCACGGATTGACTAGACTAATATTGTTGTATATTTTCTTAATTGATATAATACAAATCAAAAACAAGCTTCTGGCAAAAAAGTCCGATTTTCCGATCTAATTCGGCCGATCCCGACTGATTCCCGATTCCGATTTTTCCTTCTATGAAATTTTCTTTCGATTTCTACGGAATTGAAATATCTATGTAATCCATCTAGAACTCTAAATTATTTTAATATTATTTCTATAAATAAAAAATTCTGCTAATAGAGCTGGTGTGTGTTTTGAGAATATGTATGTGGAGCCAGATGCTATCTTTAGAAATTGCTTGTAAATCTATCTGTTAATAAAATTTAGTATTTAGTTTTGGGTACCATGATTTGAATAATAATATGATGTGAGGTCAAGTTTATATAATTAGTGGTACTAAGAGAACCTTTGGATGTGGTTGGTCAACTTCCCTTGTTTGATTGCTATCCCAAACTCATGGTGGGGCCAGGAGGCTACAGTTGTGCCAGGATTTTCTGCGGTACTGCATCCTGTGCAATTAATCTTAGTCATCTCGGTAAAGCATTCGGACTGGTCGACTGAACTGCTTTAAAATTTGTGCTGATGCATAATCAACGATTCAGATCTATATAACCTGATGTGGTCAAGTACTTTAGGATCTGAATTCCTGCTAATCAGTCAGGAAACATTTACTATTTTATTTACTACTTATATTACTCTTTTGTTATATAGAAGAAAAACAGTCAATATATATTTGGTATCAATTTTGTAACTTATGAAAGAATCAATTTTATATTTTGTTTCTCTAAGGAGCAATTTCTTATTTTCTAATTAGAACAGTAAAGAAGTGTAAATATTTTTGAGTGAGTCTATGGTACTATGCATAGCACAGATTGGTCTGTAATACGGATCAATATTTTCGTTTTCAAAATCCTAATGGTTGATCCAAGAACATGATTCCCATATGAATATATACTTGCAGATCAAACTTTATATTTTTTATAACTTTTACCTATTTTTTTAAATAGGTAGAAAATAACTTATTTTGGATGGTCTAGAATTTTTAAAGCAAGTGATTTTCTACCTCTTAAAAAATAGTACAATAATTCCAAAAAAATATAAATTCGGTCTGCAAGTACATATTCATATTGGATCATGTTGAACGGTTCAAAATGATCGGTAGAATTTTGAAAACGAAAATATTGATCCCTATTACAGACCAATCCGTGCTATGCATAATACCATAGACTCACTCAATATTTTTTACCTTAAGTTCAATCAAGATGTCAAAGTGACAAAGGGATTAACATAAATCGTTGTGGACTATGTATTGTCGGATATTGACATTCATACAATTTAAGTAGTCATAATGTCATGCTAAGCGCTGCTTATGATTTGTATGACCAAAAATGTTTTCAGTTTACTGCCAACATTGTATGAACTTATTTGGTCACACACGAAAACATGTTGAAAAGATATTTAAATCTATGTGTTAATTTCTAGCATATGTATGAGATACATAAAATATTTGGCTCCGGTACAAGTGCGAGATTCTAAAAATGTCCTGCATGCCAAATTATATTGGACTGAAATTAATAGTTAATTACTAAAATTAAATATGGATTAAACAAATTGGGCTGCATAATTTATGGGCTGAAATTTCTGCTTCCTCACTGATTAGTTTAGAAATACGGAAAGCCTATAAAGCAAACCATCTTAATCTTAAAAAGTCAAATTGTTTTGTTGTCAGAACCCTAAACCTACAAGTACTGTTCAAACTCAAATGCACTAAAAGAAGCTCTTGTATCATGCATGGCATGATATATTCAGGGGTGGATTTACATTCACCCGTAAAGGTGCTAAGCCACCTTATAATTTAAATATTTTAGTTATGTATATTGAAATATAATTAAATTTTACTTTTTTAGAACCTTTTATATAACTCAACCCCCCCTCATAAAATATCAAATGTTTACTTGTAGTTTAGTGGTTAGAGCTTATTTTGTGATTGTAGAGAGCTAGGGTTCAATTCTCACCAACAATATATATTGTTCATTTTAAATTTTAACACCCCTATCATGAATTTCTAATTCCGCCCCTGAATATATTCATTCAGAAAAATTGAAATGACAGTGATTACTCATCATATTAAGTGAAAAATGCACCACAAAAATGGCGTCAAGCTTGAAAAGCTCTTATGGCTAAACTTGATATTTACATTTAGTACAGTACAACCATGAGGCATGGCCAAGGAAAAGGGGAAAAAAAATAAACAAAACAACAGTTTTCAAATTTTTCCTTCAACACAACACCCTTCAACTGAACATCACCCAAACAACAGTTTCAAAAAACAAACAAAACATTAATTTGACAAAACAATTTTCCAATTATCAACCATGCATGCAACATTTCCTCAATCATCACTGCCTGCTAGCACAATGTGGTCCCCATCCCTTATGACAGTGACATCGTTGATCTCAGCCCCATCTATCGTCAAAACCCTAGTCGGTGCAAATCCAAATTTGGTCTCACCAATTCTTAGAAGCTCGTCGATTGACTCTGGCAAAAGCACCAACTTTCTCCTACCTTTACCTTTCTTAGAACAACTTATTGTAATCCGTGCTCCGCCACGACCGAATCTCTGGTTGTCAAAACCATAAGCTACCTCATCAGGACGCTTTGCCAAGGAAAGAACACCAAAAACTGAGTTGTTAAAGTTCGCTCTTTTAGTACTTGTAGTGCCAGGATTATCCTCAGTCATCTCCACTTGCCTCATCACTGGTTCCGATCGGTATCTTGTAATTAACCCTGGAGTAATTCGGTTACTTTTTGCTTTGGTGCTATCTTTTTTTCTCGCCTCAAAGAGAGATATAATCTCCGCATGACTTTGTTGGTCAGCTAGCTGTCGTGGGGTAAAACCGTAATTATTGGGTGTATCCATATCACATCCATTATCCAATAAGAACTCAACGAGTTCAATGTTGCCGTCGCAAACTGCTTTATGCAATGCAGTATCTGCATCTTTGTTTTTTGCAGATACATCTCCTCCGTATTTTATTATGTTTTCAAGCCAGCCTTTATTATTTTGTTCCGTGGCAAAACATGCATAGAGACCACTGTCCTCGGCTGATAGAGTAGCTCCGTTGTAGAAAAGAACTTGGGCTACTGTCTCGTGCGATGCTATTATGGCCTCCCCTAATGGGACTTTTCCATCACCATCTGTGAATTGAATTAACGAAATACATTTCATCATGAACCGGGAAACAAATATTACATGAAATATTATGATTTAGGATGGAACTCATTTGTTTTAGCTTGCACTGTATTAACGTATTTTATCAGTAATGATTGATATGGATTCGTTAGTAGGCATCTAAAGCCACTAACCTAAAAATAAAATTTCAGTTCCTTCTCTTCTCGTTCAAATTAATCATTCAATTGAAGTAACAAACTTAAGGAACAGTTTAAAAAAATTGTTGTGCACAATCAGAGTTCAGAGGTTAATTTCTAAAACAGTTACACCGGATGACCTAAGAGCAGAGCTGTAACTAAGGCAACCAAAAGTTATTAGCTTACCTCTGCAATTTGGATCAGCACCAAATTGTAAAAGGAGACGCACACATTGCTCATTCCCCATTGAAGCCGCTATATGCTATATTGAATTGTTTGGAATAATAAAAAACATGATCAAACAATGTATAAGCCTGACATATAAACTCACACTAAGTTTGGTTTGGGTTTCTTACCAGTGGGCTGTGATAGTTGTTGTCGCATTCATTGGGGTCAAGGCCACGTCTCAAGAGTTGTTGCAATAAACTAAAATCGGCTCTAACCACAGCAAAGGTAAGAGTGAGAGGCAAATCCAGCCGTCCACGTGTCACCATAGTTTCTATCTCTTTCAACACAGTGCTGATGGCTGGGTCCATATCAGTTCGTTCTTTCAGGTGCTACAAAAAATATTATAGTAGGTCTAGTAAATAAAACAGTAAGATATTAAAAAAGAACTTGGATTTCACAAGTAAATTGCGGTCAAAACCTCTCAAAATAAAGAACGTAATTGCACATAGTTAACATTTCAAAGCTACTACGGTCATACCGAAATACGTAAATATTGCAAGACATGTTATGTTATGGAAATGAAACAGTTGATTAAACTATTGTCTTGACATTGACAACAATTTGACTGATTTGAGAAAGTTTAGCATCTATACAGACATTAATACTTCAATAGAAACTTCTTGTTTCTTAGATTTTTTACTGATAACAAACCTGAAGTACATTATTGATGATTATGGTGCCTTCGACCACATTTGATTGAATCAAATTAAGAAAGCTGGCTCGGTTAAGTCTCAGAAGCTGGCTCAATGTTTTTGTCCGTACCGTAAACAATTGGGGCTTGTAACAAAGAACCCCAATTTCTCCTACCAAATCACCGCTTTCCGCTGTTGTTACAATCTGCATTTTTTTTATAATAATGTTCCAAATTGACTTCAGTTTCATTTGTCTATTATTCAAATTTTAATCTTAAAAACGCAATTTATATAGATTCTTACCCGGTCATTATCTCTCTCGTCGATTAGGTCCTGAAAAAACAATGGAGAATCACTGAATCTGATGAACTAATAATATAAAAATTCAAAATTATCATTCCGTGAACTTTATCAAATATTTGTGTCATTTTTACCACTTTTCCAGTTACTAGGATGTAGAAATCCGTAGGAGCCTCATGTTGCAAAATTACATCTTCTCTTGGAGCAAAATATTCAGCTTTCATCTCAGCAACCTAAGATTAAGTACCAGTCTAAGCCACAATGATCATAAAAGAAAACTAAAATAATATTCTACATTAATATTTTATATTGATATGTCCATCTGTCAATGGAGGGGGGAGGATTTTTCATACACACTTAAAATTAATATTACCACATACTCTATCCTTATCCGTTAAGATAACCGGTAACGGAACAAATAATGGTAATTAGTGAATAAATTGATAACATAAATTTTTAATGACAATAACTAAATTTTTTTTTAAGGTTAGCGAGCATATAGCTCACCAACGGTTATATTAGAAAAAAAGATTATAATTTCTGTACAACACCTCCAGCTTCTCAGAGCTACACCTATTTACAACAATTTTTCTAAACTTAAAGGGACCAATAATGCATAAGGAGTAGAGATAGAGAGAGAGAGTGGGACCAGTTGGAAAAGAAGGTCGTTGGAGACACCATGGAACAAATAAGCCTTCTGAACAAGTTCGAAGAATAGATGGTGAGAGATGCTTGAGCGAATAGCCTTCGGCAGTGCATCCAGTGTCTCTTGCTGTTGGAGACCTTGTGAGTCGGTACGAAATTTTAAGGTTAAGTGGGATATCATCTGATCTTGAAGACGTACCGGCAGGGTGTTTCTTATTGCAAAACTCATAGCTGCTTGGATTGTATCTCTCTGTTTTTAACATAACATAACCAAATGTCAATTCTTAAACAGGCATCTTATTAATTGTGTTTGCAAACCAGACCCAAATTAATTCTGATGTTTATGTATAACAAATAAAAAGTTAACTGGTCATCAGTAAATATCCTCAACTGCTAACAGACTAATTAAGACAACCTATATAACTCAATCAAGAAATAACTATTCAGAACTTAATAAGAACCCTTTTATCTAAATCACAGTTCATAAACATATCAATAGCACATAGTGTAGTTCAGTTTTACCTCAAGCTGAGATTTGAAACTTGAAAAACGTTTTCTGAAGCAGTTATTTGCAATATATAGTTACAAAATTCTAAGGTTATTTGTTAAAAGTGAGATGCCGGTGTTAATTAAAATATCATTGCAGTTGCGAGGATACTTACATATTTTCTTGTACGATTGGTGATGTGTACCACCAAGTTGGTCATGTTACCAATCAAATAGGCTGTGAGGCCAAGGTTGAAGAGCATGTAGAACATGGTGAAAATTTTTTCTCCAATATTCTCGGCATGCAAATCACCATAGCCAACCGTGGTGAGGGTTGTGATTGACCAGTACATGGAAGTAACATATCGGATCGCCAGGCTCTCGTTTTGAAAATTGGGCATGGAAGCGCCAATCCAAGTCATCGTTGGATCCTTATATCGGTCTGCTAAAAGGTAATAAAAGCAACCAGCACAATGCACGGCAAAAAGCGTTACCTACATCACCAAGATAAACAAATTGAAAGTTTAGAAAAAAATAAGCAAATAGCAATGATGGTGTGGTGTGGTTTAGAAGAAAAGGAAGAAGTTTGATATCTCATTTAAAATTCTTATATAATCCCTTACAAAAATGAGTTTCGCACATCTGACCCAGAAGTAGCTATAATCTCTGTTTTTCTCCAATCTACAGTAGTAATAATAGAAAAACAAATATTAGTACTAATACAAATTTAAATTAATTTCACACAAGAAAAGGGATTTACTTCAATCTTACTTTGCAAACAGAGCACTAACCCTCCGGAGTCGCCACAGTCTCAATAAAGAAAAGAAACTGTAACTCTTAAGCTTCCTTGGGAGGACCTTTCGAACAAGTTCAGAAGGAATGGTGGAGATGACATCTAGAAGAAACCAACTCTTGAGATACTTGAAGGAAATATCCTTGCGATTATCGACGAGTACATGGGTTGTGCGATCGAGATAGGCCACAAAGAAGGTGAGTATGATGTCGATGGCAAAGAAGAAATTAACGACATTATCGGTTATCGCCAGTGCACCAGTTGCACGGTGGAGAAACCCGAACTCGAATGGGGATACCCAGGCTGTGTATACCACCAAGACAATTAGGAACACCTTCCATACTCTGTTAACAGATGAAAACAATTTGGATTAACTCTAGAATTAACAATGATATATATATATATATATTGGCAATTAGTTAGAAATGCCTACAATGTTCAAAGAAGGATATTTTATATAGGATAATTAGTTGGTAGAGGAACTAATCAAGCGTATCAGCATCAAAAGGTATTTATTATTTATTCTATCTTTTCTATATATCTATTTTGGTGATTAAACTTTTTTAAATGGTTACGAGTAATATTGCCAATAAATGCCCAAGTGACCTACTATTGTATGCTCTCTCTGTTTCATGCCCAAGTGACCTACTATTGACATGGGGTTTATTCATGCAGCAGTACTGGTAAATTAGTCTTTCGGACCCACCCAAGATGTACTCTAGTATAGAAATTTTTTCCTATATGTTAAATGAAGTCATCAATTCATTCTTTGTACAAAAATTTGACTATAGGAAACCATAGAAGGAAAAATCGGAATCGGAATCGGAATCGGTCTTTTGACTGTGGAATTGGAATCGGGTGAATCGGGCAGAATCGGCCGAATCAGATCGGAAAATTGGATTTTTTTGCCAGAAACTTGTTTTATACTAATAAAATAGGAAAAAATTGATAAAAAAATAATTTATAAACAATTTTTGTTTTGACAAATAATTACAATCAAATAATCTACTAATATAATATAATACAAGCATTACAACTAAAAACACTATTTGATATAATACAAATTACAATTATTATATATAAATGAGTTATGTTTTCTAACAACAAAGTTTGTATGGTGTGATGGTAGTTGGCTTTTGGTTGCTTAGCTATAGGTCATAGGTTCGATTCATGCAAGACCTTAAAAATTTTGGAGCTTGTTTAATTCATGTTTCAGCCATTTCGGTGGAATCGGTCTATTTTGGCTGAAATTTGATTGGAATCGGTCCGGAATGGCTGGAATTTGACTGGAATTGAGCCGGAAATTTCCGAAATTTGATGAAATCTACACTAACCGCATAACTCGACCTGAAATCGGATCAGTACCGTCCGATTCCGCTCCGAAACGGCCGATTTTGTCGTAGGAAACTTCCAGGGGCGGATCCAGGATTTTCGTCAGGGGGGGCAAAAAAAATATCGAATCGGATTTAAATATCTAATCGGGTTTAAATCCATTAACCAATTGGGTACTCGATAAAAAACAATGCTTTAACTTCTACTTTCCAATACTTTGACTTGTAATTTCTGATGCTTTAACTTATAATTCTAATTACCAATCAAAATTTAACAAAGTTATTTCAATTTTAACGCTAAATTTAACCAAAATTACAAATTAAACTTCCAGAGGGGGGCAAAAAAAATTTCAGGGGGAACAGAGTCGGTCGGAACCGATAAATCTCTACTAAAACTCAAAATCCAGAGGGGGGCAGCTGCCCCCCCTGGATACACCTGGGTCCGCCCCTGGAAACTTCCTTTAATACCAAAAACGGCTCTCTGGAGGGAATAAATTAAGAGAGATTTAATTCAGTTTGGCCACTCTGTCAAATGTAAGTTGACCTATCATTTTTTTTCCTAAATAAAATACAAATTCACTAGAACCTACCTCTTTAGATATTGTTAATAAAAAAAAGTATTAAGTCCCTGTGTCCAAAATTCAACGATATCTCGAAGCAACCCAATAATGCATGATTTTAAATTAAATCAAGCAATAGCCAACAATATAAAATATTTGACAAAGTCCAAATTAAGGACAGATGGACAATAAAAAATCATTAATCATGTCATGCACCCTAACAATTTTGGAGAAAGTGAGAACCTATTAGAGAAAGAGGTCTATGTGGGCCACTGCAGGTGGGTGATATAAAAATGATTTAGAGGAAGGAGATAGGAGTAGTTCCGATGAGTATTGGATCTACTTTTAGGTTCAATTAACTCTAGCACCGTACGATTAGCATTAAATCTGTGTGCACGGAAATTGATACAGAACTGCACGGATTTCGGATGGTCATCACACCCATCGAACCAAAGTAGGTCCGATAGGCATCGGACCTACTCTGAATTCTAGAGGAAGAAAAGTGTGATTTTAGACTAACTGAAATTTATTAAGTGTTGTTTTTTTGTCTGTGTTTGACTTTACATGCATGTTTTGTGTCCTGATCTGTGGTGCTTTCAACTGTGCTTGTTTCCAATATCAACTAGTAGACTAATTAATCCACTTATAAAAAAAATAAAAAATAAAAATAGAGAGAGACACAGCTCACAGGCCATAGTTTTGTCACTAAATGCACAAAACAAAACATAAAACAGAAATTAAACTAATAGAAATATTGACATGTATCAAAGTTATCTAGTTTCACATTAACTAGTTGATAGAAACCAAGTACCATGAATTAGTGTGATAATTTCTCTATCTTGCCTCACAAAAACACACACATGTGAACCAAACTATTTTGTTATATCACTTTGTAATTATTATTTTCTTCAGACCTCTCTCAAAATACCTAAATTTCAAATGTCAAATTAAATCATGCTATCTAGTTAGGAATGCTAACGAGCCGAGTTAGCTCGAGTTATAGATAACTCGAATTCAACTCGGAAGATAGTCAGTCGAGTGGACTCGAGTTGAGAATACTGAGCCGAGCTGGCTCGTGACTCGTGAGTCAACTCGTGTAAGGTGTTGAAATGTTGAACTCTCGAACTGATGACTCTTGTTATGTAATAATATGAGAAGTAAATATTGAATTAACAAACAATCCACAATGATTTAACAAGCGAAACGAGTTCACGAGTTGTAACGAGCGAGTTGAGCCCAACTCAAACTCAACTCGTGAGTTAAACGAGTTACTCAACTTGAGTCAGACTAACTCGAATTTTAAATGAACGAGTTGTTACCGAGTTGAGTTCAAGCGGCTCACGAGTCGCAAGCTTTTTCTATAGCCCTATATCTAGTTAACTAGTTATAAGAAGAATGGAAGGTACACAATAATCTAGAGTTAATCCAAAAAAATTTAAATTACCATTTTTTTAAAAAGATAAACCAAATAACCACTGTTTTTAAAAAATTAATGCAAACAAGAAAGAGGTTCCAATAAAACAAATATCATATCTTAAAGATGGTAAAAAAAAATTCGAATAGTTAATTAATTGTGAACAAAAATAAAACAAACATAGAAAGAAGGAGGTTGTGAGATTGAATGATAATGAAAACCTGTATCTGCGATCGTAAGGAGAGATAATTAGTGGACGAAGCTTGATAGTCCTTGTGCTCTTGGCACCAAGAGATGGAAGCATGCCACTCGCCAAACTAGAATGGCTCCCTTCTCTCGAGATATGATCCGCCTCCGTAGTTTTCGGCCAGCAAATGGCACATATTCGGGATGTCAACACCATTGTTGATTTGCACCAGGCAACAAAACCTTCTGCCAATTCAGTTCAATTTCAACTCCGAAAGAGGTTCAATCGGAGTTGTTTCCAGTGAGGCGTTTAGGAAACGAGAAGGGCCATGAATTTGTAGAGAGAGAAGAGAGGACCATTTTTTTTAATTTAAGCGGCCTGCTGGGAATCAATTTGAATGGGCCTGGTTCACCACGCAATCGAAGTTTAATCAACCAAGTAATTAAAAATATCCGATAATTAGATATGAATATCCGATAACCGAATATCCATGCAGATACGGATATGGATATGATTTTAAATTTTAATTATCCGTATCCGAATAGTAGATATATATTATATAATTTAATATATATTATGAAAGAAATTATGTTATTCACTATTATAAAAAGCGGATATCCGTATCGTATCCGTTTAATATCCTATTCGTATCCGTATCCGTCTAATATCCTATTCGTATCCGTATCCGTCTAATATCCGATTCGTATCCGTATCCAAAAAATAAAAACGGATACATATATGGTTTTACCACTATCCGATCCGTATCCGATCCATTTGCATCTCTAATTGAAAACATCCATCTTAGAAATTACTTCATAATTAATTACGGCCGTTTCGGAGATAATAGAAATTAAGTTAGAAATATTTCTAACCCGCTTCATTCCTGAAATTTATTTAAATTTCTTCTGAGCACCACATAAGCAGCAATGTTATTTTGTTTTGTTGAGAGAGTGTGATAGAGATTTGAGCAAATAATAATTAAAAATTGTTTCAAACTAGCGGTTAGAAATTGATTTCTTAATAAGAAATCTTAAAAACATTATAAATTTGTGAAATTAAATTAGAAATTGCCACATCATATTAGAAATCTATATAATTTCTGAAATGGATATGCTCATTCACACAAAAATACATCTAGCATACACTGCACGCTCTGTTGATGAACAACATTTAGCATACACTACATAGAGGCTTCAAAATCCAAAATCATAGAGGAGAAATCCATCTCCAACCGGGGCCGGAATGCCAAGAGAAGTCGAGCCGAGCGAGAAAAAGAAATGGACTAAAAAAGATAGCAAGAAACAAAATCTTGAATCCCTGGCAGCAGTGGCTGGCTCAAAAGCGTTGGATTAGAGTTGACCTAATTGTTGATGAGTTTATTACTTTATCTTGTTGTATTTAATGTAATTTAAATATTTTATTTTTAGAATAATTGTTTATTAACTTCAACAAAAAAATTCGCTGATTGGAGTTGCATTACCGATGAGATCACCAAAAAATTGCAAGGTTGGGTAGGGAATTTGCTTTCGATTGGGGGTCGGCTCACACTGGTAAATTCTGTCTTAACTACTGTACCTTTATACATGCTTTCGCTTTATAAAATGTCTGTGAATGTTAGGCATCAGATTGATCGAATTCGCCGACGTTTTTTATGGCAAGGTAATTCTGGCCCTCGTAAGAAATACTCTCTGATTAATTGAGACTTGGTGTCTTATCCTAAAGAATTTGGGGGTTTGGGAGTAAAAAATCTCCACCTTATGAATGTCGCACTTCTTGTTAAGTGGTGGTGGAAAATGATAAACTCCCAATATTCTGGCTTATGGAAACAACTCATTCAACTTAAGTATACTATTTCCACTCCCCCTAACCAGTTGTCCCACTTTTGGAGAGCAATTTCTAAGTTACAATATATTGGTCAGTTAAGTTGCTCTTTTCTGATTGGCAATGGTCAATATGTCAAATTTTGGCTCGATACGTGGCACTCTGACTGTCCCTTATCAATTCAGTACCCCCAGCTATTTGCTATTTGCTCTACTCCTCTTTGTGTACAGGAAGTTGTTGATTCTAGAGGGTCCATGTTGAGGTTTTGCAGATCTCTTCATGGCATCCTGCTTGCTGAATGGCAGGAAGTTTTGACAATTATTGAGTCTTGCTCTCTAACTCAAACTACTGATAGACCACAATGGAAATGGGATCCTAAATCTCAAATTACTACATCTTCTCTATATAACTTCCTCTCTTTTAAAGGAGTTCTCATTTCTAATGCTGAATTGTGGTGGCATATTCCTATTCCTTTGAAAATAAAATTTTTTATGTGGTTGCTATTTCAGAATAAAGTTCTTACTAAATCGGTGTTGCACAAAAAGGGATGGCAAGGGGATACCACCTGTGTTTTTTGTAATAATGCCGAAGAATCTGCGTTGCATTTATTTCTCAAATGCCCTTATATTTCTCACATCTGGTTCTGGATGGGCAAATTTCAGAATTTTTATGGCGATTGGACATCCTTAGACCATATCCACTTGTTAGCTATATCTATGCCTATCAAACAACGACAGGCTATGTTAATGGTGGTCAGTGCCATTTGTTGGTGCATATGGAAAACAAGAAACTCGATATGCTTTGATAATACCCCTATCCCCACAGTTCGTCGTATGCTTTTACTAATTAATTCTTTGTTGGAATACTGGACAGGTACAAAACAGCACCATGTGCTCCCCTTTGCACACCCTTGGATGCCTGAGGATTTAGACATGGTGCCCCTCCAGTCCCTTTCGCCTCTGCTAGCTCTTGAGCTACATGCTGATACCCCCCTAACTCGAGTGCCAGTCTTGCTGGTTGGCTGAGTACCCCTGACATCCATACCTTTTTTTGAGTCGGCTAGTTATTGTGCCTTGGCTTGTTCTCGTGGCTGTAATAACCGGGACAGTTTCCTAGATAATTGGTACACTGTTAAGTTGCTTCTTGGTTGGAGTTTCTGTCTATGACAGATCCTTTTTTTGTGGTTTTTAGAGAATGATGTACTTGAGTTTGCCCCGGTCAATGGTGAAACCCCATGACTGAAATCTTGATACTGGCTCTGAATGAGTTAGTCTCGAGGTTCAGTATCTGATTAAGGAGGTCGGGTGTGCGGCTGAGACCTAGACGGCTTTGGATTTTATATGAGTAGTTAATTTTTGTTCACCTTTTTATGATTTTTGTATGTTTCATACTTTTATATAATGGAAGAGCTTTATGCCTCTTTTAAAATAAAAAAAACAAGCATAACTGAATAAAAAGTCCAATCAAACTAAAAATTATGATGAAAATCACTTTAAGATCTTTTTAATTGTAATGATTACATTAAAAAAATAAAAAATGATAATGACAATGACACTATGATCGATATTTTTAATTGTAATGATTGCATTTAAAAATGATGATGAAAATGACTTTAAGATCTTTCTCCGTCAAGGCTAGGTTACCAATAAATTTGTGTTTTGTATGTGTTAATTATATATTAATTTCAGGGTTCTAAATTTTGTGTTATAGCATTTTCAAACTATAAAAGTTAGATGCTATCGGTGTTATAGCGCACTATAACTGTGCAATATGAACATAATGTTGTTGTTTTTTTTTAGCTATTGCACTGTGACGTGATAAATACTATTTAAATTTTTAATTAATTTTCTACAAAGAAAAAATTTTGGTGGTGAGTCAATATATATTCTTAGACGATATTTTTCGAAATTTTAATTACCTTTAACTTGAATCGTAGCATTTGTATCGAATAAATTTCTTGATTTGAGTAATACGTGGCAAACCAGGTGCAACTATTGATTGACCCAAAAGCACATGACACTCCACCTTAAGCACATGTTAAATTTACTTCAATTTACGGGTTGCCTTTTTGGTGGTCAAACAAAGTGGCTATATCGTGTGATAAGGATCTCCAATCTCCACTAGTTCAGAAAAATACATTAGTCACGGATGTGCTACCGTGACTCATGCTGCCGTTTGTGAAAGTCCGACGTTTACATCCACGGTTCGAAACCGTGACTAGATGTAAATATTACCCACGGCTCCGATCTGATTGGCGCTACCCTCTCAATTTCTCACCCACACCCTTATTGGCGCCACCCTTTCACCTAGAGTGGGAAAAATGGCACGGCGGAGCTGGCTCCGTCACGGAACGGCACGGTAACGGCACAGAACGGCACGGCACGCGTGACCGTCGCGTGCCGTGACTCGCGTGTCCCGTGCCGTAACCATTCGCGTGCTGTGACCAATTGTTGGCAAAAAAGACACGGCACGGAAATTGCCTTGATCACGGCACGGTACGGGACACGTGAGTCACGGAACGGTAGACACGCCAGTCACGTCAGTCACGGCAATCACGAGGCAATACACTAATTTTATTTTAATTAAAATATTTACATTTAAATTTCAATTAAAACATTTGAATTTTAAAGAATTGTTTCATATTTTTTTTTTAAAACGTTAAATGCGATCAAACGTGACTAACGCATGTTTGGTCACGGCACGACTTAGTCACGGCACGTCTTAGTCACAGCACCATTCACGTGACCATTCGCGTGCCATGACCACCCCTCGTAATTTTTGTCACGGCACGGCACGACACGTGAAATTTTACTTGGTCACGGCACGGCACGACACGTGACCAAAGTCACGGCGTGTTAGTCACAGCACGGCACAGCATGTTTTTCCAACTCTACCCACACCCTATCACCCACTGTTTGGTTTTAGTATTAAGTATTAACCGTGGGTGGGTGATGCTTATTGTTTTAATTTTTTTAATAGTGTTTCTAATTGTCTAGTAATATTCATATATTTAGTATTCATTGCAAATACCAAAAATCACGCAATTTCCAATTCCCACTGGAACACATATATACTAAAATCACTAAAGTAATTTGAACAAAATATCACTACATTAATTTCAACTAGAGTTAGACAATTCCCAGCACAACACATACCATATTTGCATTTCCATAAACATTGTGTCTTACACATTATAACCCACATACACATTCAAAAGTAGACAGTAATTAGAACTAGAATTACAAAGTATTTAGAACTGATCACTTTAAGTGCTCATCCATGAACACTCTAGCCCACATGCACCTGATTTCATTGAGCTGCTCCATCGGGTAGGAGGCACCACCTGGTGAGGGAAACTGCATGCAAGATTATAAAATGTTAAATGAACTCAAAAGTAAATTTAGAAAAACACCATGATTTTCTTGGAAAACCTAGGTATATGAACTAAAGAGGGATATTGTGCAACAGCATGTACTTAAATAAGCAATGGATTGTCCATTTAGGTTGGTAGGATGTAAGACATGGCCTAGAAATTTATTTGGCTGCATTTATTTATGTTAAAACTTAAAAGAAGTTGGGATACCTATAGTATAATAAAAGTAACATACATTCTTTGGAAAGGTTTTTTGATGCCTTGTGACGAATGAGTGCATGTATTTCGTCACATAATATCTGCACTCCCAACCCAAAAACTGCTGTTGGCACTGAATTGCAAAAGTAAAAAGGATATTAGTGTCAATTTTTTGGTAGTTGGTACAAAGGAAACAAACCAATTCTAATTAAAACGAACTAAACATGACAACTAAATTAGATTTAAGTTAGTGTGTTTACCCTGAACCATCTCCAATTCATTTTCAATTAAAGCTCTTTATTATGCGGTCCTCCCTTTTTAGTGTAATTTATAAAAGCCCTTAAGAATAATAAAGGATAGTAATTAGTGTTAATCAGAGATTAGAGGAATAACTATTTAAAGGAATGGAAATAAAAGATAGTTTAATTGATTGTTTACTGGTTGTAATACTTCATTATCTTTCTGTTTTACGGTTGGCTGATTTGGATCCATCACAAACACCTCATTTGTACGAGGCCAAAAGAAGAAGATCCAGTGTTCTCTACAGTTTACTATAATTTTTAATATTTAATCAACAAATAAGATTTTTTAAATATAAGAAAGAAGTCGTAGTAATAGATATAAGTGTAATCCAGTAACCTCTGAGAGACTGGTGCGAGGAAAAATGGCTTCTCCTGGGCCTGGGACTGAAGGAGGGCATCGCACATGTAATCTACTGCTTGTTTGAGCGCCATATCAAGAGAGGCCTCATTAATGCGTCCGGGGTCCAAAAAGGCACAAAAGTTGTGTTCCATTGTCAAACACAACTTGCTCAAGTGCCTGCAAATTATTAGATAATTAATTAAAATAGAGAAAGGTGCTTCATACTATTGAACAAATTAACTTACAGTGTGAAAACAGTCAGAATTGAGATATCGAGCCATCCACATGTTAGCAAAAGCTTGATGTCATTGTAATGGTCCAGAATTGGCCCACCGTCATGGTAGCACTCTCTTTGTGGAACTTCAACAACAAAGGACTTCTGCTCTTCAGGTAACTCCATCAAATGAGTGTGAAGTGTTTTCAAGTCGGACGGCCGCAATCTCCATTCATCTTCCTCGACCAGAGGTCGGTCATGTGAGGGTGGCCTCTCATCATTGCTGTTTTCCAATTTCTAGGTTGTGCTCAATCAGCTTGATCACCCAAACCCTCATCCGGCATTAATTCATCTGGTTGATTTTTGTGCAAGGAAGGGCAACTCTTATTCCTATTTCTAGGCTGATTTGACATGGCTCTGACCTAGGGTTTGACCAATCTGAAATATAACAAGACAGATTTAATAGCTTAAAACAAGATATTCAATTACTGATTGAGCAAAGTTTTCTGTAACTGATCAAATATGATTGAAATTAGAAGAACAACAACACACAAAAAACATGTGCTATTTGAGGCCTAAATTTCTAAATACGAGTATCGATCAAGTCTGATTGAAATTGTTTACTCCTTTATATCTACTGGAATCATGATATTGAAATGGAAAATTCGTGTTAATTATTAAAATCAAAATTTTCAAGTTATACTTCTCGTACATGTGAGGTGCATAATATACTGTCATTACATGTGTACAGTCCCAATTACCAGTACCCCTTGTGTTCGTAAGTTATATCTATACCATATATGTACATAATAACATCATTATTTTTCGATTCAATATTAGGTTGATACAATAAATATCAATATATAGAAAATTTGTACTATGAATATGAAAATTAATCAAGCTTCCTCTCTATCGGTACAATAGTATAACACTGCCTAGTATAATGTTCCTTCCAATAAATTAGAAATTCAATTTACAGTAGAGAAAACAGTCGAGAAAATGGATGCACTGCACTAGTAAATTCTTAACTGATGAGGTCCTAAAATTCGAATTTTAACAAATTTCTACCACATGTAAAAATTGTGTTGTAAATTCAATTTCTAATATATTGGAAAAAAGTTTGTGTCAGATCCCTGAGAAAATGACAAAACTAATCTTTGTGGAATTTTATCGAACACCTTAAGGACACAACTAAATAAGAATTACCAAATACCAAACAGACAGGCATCACCTTCCACATAATCAATGGACGACACAATAATTTCATCTAATTAAAACCTTTGGAAATGGACAGTTATTGAATGAAAACAGAGAGAAAAATCGGTACTCACCAAGAGAGAGATGGCTGAGCGGCGGAAGGAGAGTGAGGGGGCCGGATTTGCGCTGAGTGGCGGAGAGAGGAGGCCGAAGTTGCTGAGCGGCGGAGAGATCGATTTTGAAAAACCCTCGTATTCAGTTTTCGAGGGGATTTTGAAAAACCCTCGTATTTATCATCTTCGCCACATTTCTAAAGTGAATCACCGTGAAACGAATCAAGTAGTAATACATATTACACAGTGACAACTGAATGCTCTGGATTCGGAATTGTAAAAAAAAACACAGTTATATTTTGTTCAGTGTAAATCACAAAATAATTTAGAAAAAGAGAAGCGACCAGATGGCCGGATTTGGTCCATTCGTGTAACAAATCAATTTTGTACCATTATATATGTTTTTCAGTCCATTATACAAAAAGTAATATTTTGTTCACAATAAATCTCGGGAAGCCATAGGATAATTCAGAAGAAATTATAAAAAAGTAGTGCAAAAGTAGGGCTGCACAAAAAATTCGTAGTTCGTAATTCAATTCGAGTTTGATTCGAAAAAGTTCGTAAAAAGTTCGATTCGAAATTGAGTTCGTTCGAAATTATTTCAAACCAAACTTAGTTCGAAATTAATTCAAACCAAACTCAAACTGGACCTAGTTCGTTCGAAATAGGTTCGCAAACCAAATTTAGTTCGAAATTAACTCACACGTGAACCGTTAATTTCTGCTGATAACTTATGTTCACTGATGAAAATATAAGCCGTCCAGTTCATAATTGCTTTGAATTCTGACTTCTGAAACAGAAAGCCCAGTCCAATTACAAGCTCAAATAAAAAAAATTCAACAACAAAGCCCAAAATAGAAAAATTAAACAAAACCAGCCTTAGCCCATAATCGTTGGTTGTGAACTTTTGGCTTAGCCCAAAGTCCAAACTCTAGAGTTTCATTCTATTGGCTACTTGGCTGTGATATCAAACTGGGACCGGCCGTGAGGCGAGGCGAGGCGACCCTCATTGATCTCTGCTTTGTTGGTTGATTATTGGGACCGGCCGTGAGGCGAGGCGACCCTTGGTACCGACCGTTTCTTTGCCCTTCTTGCGATTTGCTCCTCTCTCGGGTAATTAAAAAACACACCCTTTTTATTGTTGCTTGTTTTATAGATCAAATAGATGGCACACGCCAGTAAACCTATAGATCAAATAGATGACCATTTTTATTGTTACGATTTCCTCCTCTCTTTGCCTTAAAGATGGCACACGCCACTTTAATTTTTTTTTTCCTTTTTAATCTGATTCCTTGTCATACCAAAAACTTTCCAAACAATAGTCTAAACTAGAAATAAAAAAATATAGAAAATCAGCAAAACCAGCAACAGAGATCTGTCATTTACCAGCATCAGAAAATCAAGAAAATAAAAAAAAACAGCAAAGCTGATTTGGCACTATGGACCAATCATAAGTCATAACTCGTATGTCGTAAGTGCTGTAATTTCGCACTATGGACCAGTCATAAGTCATAACTCGTAAGTCGTAACAAAGTTCGTAAAAGTTCGAAATTGAGTTCGTAAAAAATTCGGTTCGAAATTGAGTTCGTTCGAAATTAATTCAAACCAAACTTAGTTCGAAATTAATTCAAACCAAACTCAAACTGGAGGTAAGTTTGATTCGGTTCGGTTCGTTTGCAACCCTATGCAAAAGTGTACTACTCTTCAATTTGAGTACAACTGAGTGTTTTTAACTCAAAAATTTATTGAATTGGCTTTAAATAATACATCCAAACAGTTAAAACCGATTTACTTCACGAGTGATGTATTTACACGTCAAATTTATAATTTTTCGAACTAGTTTAGTATAATGTCAAGCGGTAAAATAATGATGAAAAATGAACTTATTAAAAACTTATAAATTATCATTTTTTGACCGCTTGACTTCATACTAAATTAGTTCAAAATTTAAAAAAATTGACATGTAAACGCATCACTCATGAAGTAGACCGGTTTCAATGATTTGGATGCATCGTTTGAAGATCATAAAGAGCTTGATGAGCTTAAGAACACCTTAGTTTTACTCCTTCTATTTTATTTAAAGATGAAAGTAAAGAAAAAGTATATGAAAATGGAAGTTTATTGAATGAAAAAAACTTGAATTTTTCTGAATTACAAGATATATTTTCAAGAAATATAAAATGAGAAATATAAATTACAAGAAATAAAAAATGAGAAGTATAAATCACTTTTGAATTTACATATTACGGTTTAAATTTTTTTTTTTTTTTTGACAATAATGAGAATCCCATTTCTTCACAAATTTACTCTATGTATCACTAGTAAAAGACAACTTGATCATTCTCTCTAATTATATAGGACTTTATATGTTAAAAATGGAAACTTTTTTCAATTCTTTATTTTTTGGTAATTTTTTTATAAATTACTATAAAAAAAAAGTATGAGAGGCTGAGACATAGCAACTTCTTTCCAAAATAAACTTCTCATAGTATAGAAATAATTACATAAAATGGGTCAAAAACCAGAAATATAAAAAATATTAATGATATATTATATTTTCTAAAATTAACGATATATTATATTTTCTAAATATAACGATATATTATATTCCCAAAATTAACTTGTTACCTTTCCGAAATTGACGATATATATATTTATTTCATCTTCTCATTGAAAGTCTGCACAAATTTATATATTTTTTGTTTCCTATTTTAATTATTTTTTAGAATTTTAGAAGGTGAATTTTATAACAACAAAATATAAAAAATATTTTTTATGCAGATAAAAAAAAAAAATCAAACTTAGAAATACATGTCAATTTAATTAAAGCTAACAAGTTTTAAATGGAGGAGACAAAAAATTCCGACTAAAAGCTAAAACAATAAAAATTATTGAAGAACTCACCTGTCAAACTTAATGGTAGACAATAATTAGACAATTTGATCATTCTCTCTAATTGTATAGGACTTAATTTGTATGTTAAAAATGAAAACTTTTTTCAATTCTCTTTTTTTTTTCTGATAAATTTTTGATAAAAAATACTATAGAAAAGTGTAAGAGGGTGAAAAATAGCAACTTATTTCCAAAATTAACTTGTCAAATAAAAATAATTACATAAAATAGGGCAATAAACAAAATATTAAAAAAAAATCAACAATATATTAAATTTTCAAAATTAACGATATATTATATTTTCTAAAATTAACGATATATTATATTTCCAAAATTAACTTGTCACCTTTCTAAAATTAACGATATAATATATTTTCATCTCCTCATTGGAAGTCTGAACAAATTTATATTTTTTTTTGTTTCCTATTTTATTTATTTTTTAGAATTGTAAGGTGAATTTTGTAACAACAAATATAAAAAAAATATTTTTATGCAGATAAAAAAAATGATTGATGAAAAAAAATCAAACTTATTTTTTTGTTAAATGTTTGATAAAAATACTATAGAAAAGTATGAGAGAGTGAAAAATAACTAACTTCTTTCCAAAATTAACTTGTCATTATTTATAAAAATAGCTTTGAAGAAGAATTAGAGCATTCTGAGATCTTTAGATAAATATTATCTTACTGAAATAGGCCAAGAACCATGTTGTATTTTTTTTTTCTTATTTTATTATTTTGAAAAATATTCTATTTCTTTCTTTGGTATAATATCAAACTCATTAATTTCTTTTATTAATGTCACATGACATGATATATATACTAACAAATCATATACATTGTTATTTTTTTTTAATTTAGCACATAAGCACCTGCGCCCATAGTAACATGACTCGCGAGTTATTCGCGAATAATTAGTGAATAACACGAATTTGAGTTTGAGCCGATTAAAACAACGTATGATTCAGTTGAACGAATTTTTTTCGAATTATTCGTGAATTTAACGAATTTTACGAATTATTCGTGTTTTTCTCGCATTTTGTTTGGAAAAACGATTTGCCTTTCTCGCACAGTCGTCTTTTTTGCATTTATTAACCCATGTGAAACTCTAAACAAAATGTCATTTCTGCACAGTTCCCCATTCTAGTCAATACATCATATTTTTTTACTATATTACCACACTGCTGATCTTCTATGGCAAATACAAGCAGTATCTCGTATAGTAAATTATCAGAAATGAATTAAATATGTACTTACCATCTCGTATTGTAATTCCGAATCATTACTGAATTATACCCGAATTATTTCCGAATTACCAATTTTTGACCCTGCCGAACCGAACCCGAATTATTCATTTGTTACTATGCCTGCGCCTGCTGAAGCTGTGACACGTCTAGCTTGATTTGGTGACAGTTCATTTTAATCGTCCAATTAGATCACTATCATATTTTTTTTTTCCAAATAAGAAATTCTATTTGTGACCTACGTACAGTCGGAACCAAAATCTTATTTGACCCTTCACGGCTTCACCCACGGCTCAAAACTTTTTTCTCACACCCCTTTACTCACACTCACCGCTCAAAGGCGTGGTTGAATACTAAACTTTCTTTACTCACACCTCTTTATCCAGGGCTCCCTCCAATCCCAGCCGTGAGTAATTAGCACCCTCACTCAGCCGTGGTTATTATCATCCCTTTACCCACGGTTCAATTATTTGCACCGCAATAACCACGGTTAAACCGTGTATACATATATGTCATCCCATCATTCTCATTCCTTGTTTATCCACGGTTCATTAAAAAAGTTTGGGAACCGCGCGTGCTTGATTGGGATGGAGTGACGGAGGATTTCCAACAGAACGTCCGCTGGAGCGGGAGTAGCAGGCAAAAATGGAAAAGCGGAGGCGGAGACGGAGGTGAAAGAAGAAGGCGGAGGCAGAAGTTGGAGAGGCGGAGGTAGGAGAGTATAAAATTAACAATGATATCGAGTTAGTGTTATAGTATGTGAGAATAATACAAGAAAAATACTAAACATATATGATGTGTTGGCAAAAATAAATGTTGCTAGAAAAGTATACTATTTGAATAATAAAATTAGGATAGTGATAGAAAAGTATACTATCGAAGGGTAAGCCAACAAAAATTGATATTCTTGAGAGCATCACTATAACCGATAGGTTTATTCGTGACAATATCAACAATAAAAAAACACTTTTACCCTCACGGAAACATATACTGAGTTGAATTTGTTAATCAGCTAGGAAACATATATTATTTTATTAATTACATAGAAAAAAATATATTAAAAAAATATTAAAAAAATTAGATAGAATACGGTCAATAAAATAATAATATTTAGAATTTTTTTTCTCTAATGAGCATTTTCCATTCTCTAATTGGAACAGTTAAGAAATTTATATATTGTTTGTAGGTTTGTAAATGATAGTTCCTGTGTTGTGTATCTAAGAACTAAAATGCTGCATCTGTTTATTTAATTTACAGGGCCTTGTAATAATATTCTAAGGTTTTATAGGGGTGAGTATGAAGTTAAAGCTGAATTAAACCTCAGTTGGGCCAATTGAAGAAAAATTCATACAAAACACTATTGTATCAAAACAATAAGGCCTTGTTTAAATATCATATCTCAGACCATTAACTAACTAAACCAATTTCTTTTAAACCGTTATATATATACAAATAAGAATATTTTTTAGTTTTTTTTTTTTCTCTAGAGAGCAATTTCCATTCTCTAATTAGGACAGTAAAGAAATGTAAATATTTTCTGTAGGTTTGTAAATGATGTTTCCTGTGTTGTGTATATCTATGAATAGAATCACATAACATACATGTGTACATGAACAACATACATCCACCAAAAGAAATATGTAATGAAATTTTCCAAAGAATATAATAAATCTTCAAATTCTCATAGCCACAACCAAATCCATGCAATATATACTTATATCATTAAAGCCAATGCCGACACCGTGAGGAAGAAGATAGAGATCACTGCCGATTTGTTCGACATCGCATCCGACGACTCGCCATTGGTTGATGGTGTGGTTTTGGATCCAGCTGTCAAAAATGAAATTTTCAACCATGTTGGGTACATACTAGTACAGGTGATTGGTACGTATCTATATGTCACTAGTGGAGAATCAGCAATCAGGATCGGATCTGGGTGCGATTCAGATCCAAACAATACTAATAGTACTACTAATCATGATCGGACATACGGCCGATCCTGATTCTATAATCAAGATGGGACTTTAATTTACAACCAATCCTGATTCTAATAATCAAGATCGGACTAGTAGTAAACAGCCGATCCTGATAATTTCAAAAATATTAATCATGTATATTCAAATATAATTGAATTTTCATTTTTTTTAATTTCTTATATAGTTTAGCCTTTCTCATGAAATTCTATTTAGTGGTTGTAGAGACTTGGGCTCATATTTCGGGGTTGACTAGGTCAAACCACTCTATAATCCATTAAACCACTAGGTTATTAGACTACATAAGAATACAAATTATGGGAAAAAAATTTAGAGATCAATGTATGTCACGTACCGGTTGTTGAACTTGGTACCGATGGAGTAGAAGAAGTCGAGGGAGTGGTACCGGTTGATGAAGTCGATGTGCTAGGTGCTGCAGCAGGTGCTCCTGGAGCTGTAAATTCACACAACACAAATTTAATTTCATTACATCATTCCACAACCCCCACAAAATATACTCACTTTTGATGATCAAGATACTCACTTTTGCATAGGCTGACAGGTGGGGTCTGGACCTTGCATGCAGGAGGCAGTTCCATTGCCTTTGTCGTGTTAATTGCCACGCCAAGCGATGATGCGCCTCCGTTGAGGAGCATACAGAGGCATTGAGGCTCGTTCTTGACAACGCTCGAGAGAGTTGAGCAACAAGAAGAGGAGGGGGTTGAAGAGTTGCCGGTGATATAATTCAAGCATGAAGAGAGACTAACAATGGTCGTCAAGCATCCCGACGTCTGTGCCGATATGTGAGACGAAAGCATCGCCATGGCAATCATGGTTACGCCGATGGATACAAGCATTCTTTGTGCCATTTTTGGAATGAGAGAGGATTGAAGAGATAGTAATTAAGGTTGAGTACTGTGGGAGTGTGTTATGGTGTGTTTGAGAGAGAGAGAGAGGAAATGTGTGTTTATAAAGGGGCTTTTGAGAGGGTTTGGTATTTGGTTTACCTATTTCTTACCTGTACTAACGGCTCCAAGTTGAATACTTAGCAAAAGTTTGAATAGGATATGTTTGTTTGATTGGAGTTCAAATAGAGATGGCGTGTATTTGGAGAATATTTGTGTGACCAGATGCTATATATCTTTAAAAATTCCTTGGAAAATATATCTGTTAATACTTATTAGAATTGAGTGTTTAGTTTTGGGTAGCTAGATTTGAATAATTTTGATAAAGTACATGTGAGGTCAAGTTTAAAAAAATTACTACTACTAAGAGTATTTAGTTTTGGGTATGTAGTTTAATGTTTAAATAAATCTATATGTTAATAAAATTGAGTATGTAGTTTTGGGTAGCTACATTTAAATGATTTAATATAGTGTGAGGTATAGTTTACATAATATCAATATAGTATTCAGCAATGAAATGGGCCTTGTTGCCTCTTTTTAAAAAAAAAAAAAATCAATATAGTATTTAATTTTGGCCAGATGCTATCTTTAAAAGTTACTTGTAAATCTGTCTGTTAATAGAAATGAGTATTTAGTTTTACAACAACAACAACAATATAGTGTGAGGTCAAGTTTAAATAATTTACTACTACTAGGAGTATTTAGTTTTGGGTATTTAGTTTAAATAAATCTATCTGTTAATAAAATTGAGTATTTAGTTTTGGCCTTGTGCTATCTTTAAAAATTCCTTGTTAATCTATCTATTAATAGAATTTAAACAACAACAACAACAATAATATAATAATATAGTGTGAGGTCAAGTTTAAATAATTAGTGGTGCTAAGAGAACCTCTTTTGATGGGGTTGGCCAACTTCCCCTTTTTGATTACAATACTAACTCATGGCAGAGCCCACATGCCATTTCTAACTATCCAGGAAACATGGATTATTTAATTTACTACTTATTTACTCTCTTTTCTTTTCTTTTCTTTTTTAAAAATTATTAAAAAAAAACAGTCAATAAATATTTGGTATCAATTTTGGAACTTATGAAAGGATCAATTTAGACTTTTTTTCTCTAATTAGCAACTTTCGTTTTCTAATTGGATCCCTCCTCATCTAAGAATTAAGATGCTGCGGTGCTGCCCTTGCATCTGTTTGTTTTACAGGGCCCCGACATTTTTATTAATACCCCAAGTTAATTAAAGATTATTAAAAATACCCACGGTTCCCGAAAATTTTTAAAAATGCCCAAACCGGCCATTTAATGGCCGGTTCCGCAATTTTTTTTTTTTTTTTATTAAAGAGGGGAACCGGCCATTTAATGGCCGGTCCCCCATTTAATTTTTTTTTTTTTTTTTTTTTTAGATAAATAGATAAAATGCTGAAATCTAAGACTAAAAAATCGAATTATTTTTTTAAATATTTGTTAGATTACTTTTTTGATAGCATATTTATATTAAAATACGCTAAATTACTTGAAATTATGTTAATTTATGCTGATTGACACTAAATTACTTTAAATTATGTTAAATTTTTTTAAGAGACAAATAGCTAAAATACTGAAATCTAAAAAATCGAATTGTTTTGTTAAATATTTGTTAGAAAATATGTTACGAATAGAGCCGATTTTGTGCTAAAATACGGTAAATTACAATAATTATGCTAAAATACAGTAAATTTACTAAAATGCTGAAATTACAATAATTATGTAGAATTATGCTAAAATACGGTAATTTACTGAGCTACGTAGATTGAAGAATAGAAATGAAAATCTTAATCGGAAATGATGCAATATGGGCCTGTGCATGCTTCACGAAAAGGAGCGTAACTTTTGATCCGTCCGTCGGATCGGGCTGAAATTTTGACAGGAACTCCACAGCCCAAAACCCGATCCGAAACCAATCTATGATTCGTTTCGCCCATTTGCGGGCTCAGATTCGCGATCCGAGTCTTCCTTCATGGACTTTTGAACATTTCTTTATAATTTCAGAGTTTTTAGGGTCTTTGATGTATCTTTTATATATATTTTCTGTATCTTTTATATATATTTTCTATTTTATATATATTTTCTGTTTTGGGTAAAAATAAAAATCTCGGATTTTGCATATTTTAGCACAAAATCGGTCATATTCATAGTGTATTTTAGTATAAATATGCTATGAAAAAAGTAATCTAACAAATATTTAACAAAACAATTCGATTTTTTAGTGTTAGATTTCAGTATTTTAGCTATTTTTCTAAAAAAAAAAAAAAAAAAAAATATCAGTACCGGCCATTTAATGGCCGGTTGGGAGATTTATTCGGTACCGGCCATTAAATGGCCGGTTTGGGCATTTTTAAAAATTTTCGGGAACCGTGGGTATTTTTAATAATCTTTAATTAACTTGGGGTATTAATAAAAATGTCGGTACAGGGCCTTTTAATAACATTTCAAGGTTTTATAGAGGTAAATGTGCAATAAAAGGTGAATTACACCTCAGTTGGGCCAATCTAACAAAAATTCATAAGAAAAGTATTCTATCAAAACAATTAAGGCCCTGTTTGTTTGGATATCATAACTCAGCCCATTAACTGACTAACTAAAACCAATTTATTTTAAACCGTTCCATAAACAAACCCTGTTCTATATATACAAACCTTAACCATGCCCAATTCTTACCCTTAAACTCCCTCCTCTCTAAAACCCTCTCAAGAAATCTCAGTCTCTCTCTCTCTCTCTCTCTCTCTTTCTCTCTTTCAAGAAACAATCAAGAAACCATACAACAATGCATTTCAGCGTCTCTCTCCTATTACTCCTTGCAACCACTGCCATGCTGACGTCATCAGCACCGCTTACCCTTCGGCCACCTGGCGAACCGTCAGATTGCGCACTGTCTCTCGTTTCACTCTCCCCGTGTCTCTCTTACATCGCGGGCCCACCTAACCATGCAGCGACGGCACCATCTGTCATATGTTGCGGCACATTCTACCAGACCATCATGACGTCCGGGCCCGCATGTGTGTGTTATCTCGTGCGGGACCCACTTATCCTGGGGTTTCCTATTGATACTGGAAGACTGGTGGCGATGTTTCCTTCTTGTGGGGTCAACAACACCGCCACTGCCGTCCGTTGGTTGTATGATACCTGCCGAGGTATTTACGAAATTATTTTAGAGTGCTGTTATCTGTTCATATACTTTCTTCAAATTAGATACTTAGGTCTCTTGTCTTGGTGCAATCTTGAAATTTAGATGCTTTGTTGCTTGGTCTTGAATCTTGATGCCATTTTGGAGCTATTTCTCTTTTTTGTTTAATTTATATTTGTTCTTTTAAATTGTATTATTGGTGACCCTGATTCTGGTTTAGCAATTATACCCAGTCTAGTCATTTTTGTGAAAAGAGGGGCAAAACTGGTATTTTTTTCATTTCATATTTTATTTCTTACTATTTTTTGGGTCTTTGGTCGTATAAATATGGTCTTAGGTAGAGATTTGGTTGCATACCGATGTTTCTTGTACCGGTTGAGTGACATTTGCACCGAATCATTCAACTTGAGTGACATATTTCTCGTACCATATGTCTAGTTGTGGTTTTAATCAGAGACTAGAAATCCTATTAATTCTGATTTGTACCAACTTGAAATCTTAAAATTTAGATGCGTTGTTGCTTTGTAGTTTGTATTAATGCTGGTGTAGAAATTATAATCTGTTTAGTTTTCATTCCTGGAAAAAAGGGGTAAAACCGGTATTTTCTTCATTTCATATTTCATTACTTACATTTTTGGGGTCATTAGGCTTATAATTATGGTACAAAGTTATAAATCCTTTTTGTTCCAATCAGTTGTATACCGATGTTTCTTGTACCAGGTGGTGTCTAGTTGTGGTTTTACACAGAGACTAGAAAGTCCAATAAAAACCCATTATTTTTTATTGGTACCATAGTGTAGGTTATTGTACCAGGTAGTATATATAGTAGTACTTGGTTGTACCGATACAGTAGTACCCAGTTGACTATATTAAGTGATTCTTCATGAACTCCAGTTTACCATTGTATCGTACCAGTTTGCACCGGATCAATCAATTCTTACGGAAAGTCCCATAAATACCCATTATTTGTTGTACCAGATGTCTAGTTATAATTTTAATCAGAGACTAAAAAGTCTCATGAAAACCCATTATTTTTTATTTGTACCATAGTGAAGGTTATTGTACCAGGTAGTATGGTAGTGCTTGGCTATACTGGTACAGTACCCAGTTAACTATATTGTACCAGTTTGTACTGGATCAGTAAAGTTTGAGCAGAATTTACTTCTGTTCTAGTTTTGAATTGTACCATTTTTAATGCAATTATTTATGCCATAAATTCTCAACAGTTACGGAAATCGAGACCATGTCGCCACTTCCAGGCATTGCCCCTGCCCCTGTCAGTACCATCATTCAAAGCTCAGGTTAATTATTTCTATTGGATTCTACAAATTTAATTCTGTCAAATGCATTAGTAAAAATAATTAAAGAAGAAAGGAAAAATAATTTGATATGGAATTTAAATTTGTGCAGCTGACCAGTGGGCCCAGGGACATCCTACATCAGCGAAATCAAGTGCACCATGCCAAATTCGACAAAGGCAGTTATGGCGAGGATTGCTCGTGGTCAGGCTCATGCTGTTAACCAACTTGCTCATTTGATAGTTGAAATTTCTGTGTAATTTCAATGCATTTTAGAGAAAATTAAGATGCAATGTAATGTTAGGTGAAATATATAGGTGAAAGTTGGAATTTTTTTTTTTTTCCTCTTTTCTCAGTCTCAATCCTGATTTGTAAATGATGAATGAATGTAGTACCAAAATGTTGTAATCTGACAATTTTAGTATTGACAAGTTTTTTTTTGCTGTCATAGCAAAACAGTTGGCTTTGACTAAGCTGATATTTCTATAAAGTAACATAAAATTTGTTTGAAATCCGGACCGTTTGATTAGAATCCGAGCTAATTTGAAAATTCACAGAATTGTTTTAAGATCTGTGCCAATTTATAACAAATGGTTCGGATTTAAATTCAAATTTTGAATTAATTTGGGGATTTGAATGTACTAAAACAAAATAGTTACTCTTTTTCTATTCTCTTTTGGTGTCATAGCAAAATAGCTAATGGCTTTGACTAAAATTTCTCTACGGTAACGGTAACGTAAAATTGGTTTGAAATCCGGAGCATTGATCACAATCCTAACCAATTTGACAATTCACCGGACTGCTTTAAGATACGTGCCAATTAGAGAGATGGAAAATTGTTTTCAATTTTTTCCCATTAGTTTCCTACACATAGTAAGCAGTTCAATCTTTAGGCCTTAATTGTTGCTCATGGGCTTTGCGCACTGGCCCAGTTCCTCTCTCGGCACGACACGGATACGTGTCATTCTTTTCCGCGACGCTTGTTCTTTTATTTGTTCGTCTTTTTCTTACCCATTCTCTCTCGGAACGACACGGATACGGACACGGACACGTACGCATGTCTCTCTTTACTAGATTTCCATCAGACGGCTTATACATATAACGGATGTCAATCCTCCCATACCCGCCGCGACCCGTTATCTGCCAATAGGCATCCTCGATTGAGGTGTTGGATGAGAGCCGCTAGATTTCCATCTGACGGCTGATACGGATGTGGATCCTCCCAAACCCGACCCGAAAGTTAAGCGAATAGAGACAGATCAGATAGGTTTTGAGTTTTGAATGAGAGCACCAGCCACCAGGCGATTGAGGTGCTCGATGAGGGATGAGAGCGTCGCCATTTGTCCGTACGTTTCACTCAGGCGCCACGTGCTTATACCCGCTAGCCACGTCAATCTATCTCTTCACTCCTTGTTCCTGTGTCGGACTTTTATATCAATTTGTGTAACGACTTACTGTGGACTTCACATTGTCTTATTATGTGTAGATAATATGTTATATGTTAATATTTTAACTATTTTTTTAGCAAATTAGAGATTAAAGATTTTAAGTCAACTAATTTTGAAAAAATTGTGGGTAATTTGTGGATTGTGTAGAAAGTTGATAATTTTAAAGGAAATAAAAAATTAGTCTTAAATGTTTTTTTTTTAATAAAATTTTTTATAGAACCGCCACATACAACTCAAACTCACTACCTCGTCACACACACTGATCAACTGACCAGTGATCATTACTTTTTCCTTTTATATATATAAACACAATCCAATTCTCTTCATCAACAAGTAATCAAAGAAAGAGTTAACCATGGCAATGCAGCACAAAACCAGCATTCTCATTTTCCTCTTATTTCTCTTTGGTTTCTTTCTTTCCATGACAGTAGTAGCCATGGCCGACGAAAGCGAAGATCCGGAGCTAACGGAGTGTTTGGAGGAATGCCGATCACATCCTCACTATGATATCGGCATGCAGAAGAGGTGTGAAGAGAAGTGTAATCAGGAGCATCCGCCCGGGAAGTGGGACCCGCGCCAGGGGAGGGGATCGGGACAGAGCCGAGACAAAGAAGATCCAGAACAAAGGTTTTATTTTCTTATAAATTTTTGTTCTCTCTAATTATTGAGGTAGTGATTTTTTCTTTTCTAGTAATATGCATATTACGGATCAATTTGTGCTATGGATTCATTTCTCTTTTTTTCAAATTCAAACAATTGATCTGAACCGTTAAACATAATCTCCATATGAAAATATACTTGAAAATATACTTGGAGACTAAATTATATATTTTTTAGAATTTTTTAGATGGATAGAAAATCACTTGATCTAAAAATTCTGGACCATTCAACATAAGTGCAAGAAAAAAAAAAAATTATGAACCGAACTCGAATTTGAAGTTCCAACTCTTTGATCTGAATTATTAACATGATTAGTTGAAAATTGAGATGTAAAAACATATTAATTATTTTTGTTCTTTTGGTCACATGACAGGCTCGCTGAGTGCCGGCTGAACTGCCGACAACAATACAGCGAGCATGGCCAACAGATGCAATGTCAGATGAAATGTGAGGAGACGTACAAACACGAGAGGAGCGGTAACCCGCGAAGGAGATATGAAGAACAGGAAGAAGAGAGAGAAGAGGATAACCCTTATGTGTTTGGTAGAGAGAGGTTGCGATATGAAATTCAATCCGATCGTGGGTATGTGAAGGTTCTCGACAAATTCCATGAGAAATCAAAGCTTTTGCTTGGAATTGCTAATTACAGCATCTCTTTGCTCGTGGCCGACCCGCGCACCTTCGTCACCCCGGTGCATTTTGATGCTGATTGTGTTTGCTATGTGGTTGAAGGTACTCCATTGTTGTCTTTATGTAACAAATAAACAAGAGTAAGGCTACGGTACTACTAGTAGCGCATATTGGTCCGTACTATGGATCAATATCTTTATTTTTGATGTCCAAATAATTGATATGAACTGTTCAACATGATCTTTATATGAAAATGTGCTTGTAAATCAATTTTTTTTTTTTTAAGAATTTTTTTTCATTTTTTAAAATAGGTAGAAAATCACTTAATTTAAAAATCATAGACCATATATGCATGCTACCCCAACTTGTTTGGAACTAAATGTTTGGTTGTTGTTGTTGTTGTTAAAAATTATAGACTATTCAAAAACAATGATTTTCTACCATTTAAACAAATAGTAATAAAATTCTAAAAAGTATGTTAAATTAGTCAGCAAATACATTTTTACATTTTCATATGGTAATCATGTTGAACGGTTCAGATTGACTATATGGATTTTGTAAACCAAAATATTGATCCATATATGCATAGTACCATAGCCTCAGTCAATAAACAAAAATATTATTATTCAAAGAACTATATATTGTGATTCATTTGATTATATAACAGGAAGAGGAACTGTGACTACACTAAGAAAGGGAGAGAGAAAATCTCATGGAATTCGTAAAGGAGATGTATTTGTAACTGAAGCTGGATCAGTCTTGTATTTAATTAGTAGCGACCTGCGCCAAAAACTGGTATTGGCGAAATTCCTCAGGTCTAATTCATTGACTGGTCAAGTATCGGTTAGTGTTATTTTTTTTTTCTTCTTGGATAAGATATCATAATGAGGGATTGAAATCTGCTGCAATCCTCTGTTCGTGAACAGTAACTCTGCTATCTCTGTTTTTTCAAATCCAACCGTCCAACTTTTTTCAAGAATGAATCTCGAAGCAATATTTTTCAAGAATTGTTATGTGCACGCATCTTGAAACAGTTGAACGATTAGATTCGGAAAAGCAAAAATAGCAGTGTTACTGTTCATGCACGAGGATAGCAGCAGATTTGGATCCCATAATGAGGGAGACTATATATGGTACTATGCATAGTACATAATGGTCATACTAGGGATTAATATTTTCATTTCGGAAGTTCAAATAGTTGATGTGAATAGTTCAATGTGATATTCATATGAAAAATATATTTGCGGACTAAATTTTACATTTTTTAAAATTATTTTATTAGTTTTTTGGATAGGTAGAAAATCGCTACTTTTGAATGGTCTAGAATTTTGAGATCAAATGATTTTCGACCTATCTAAAAAAAATTCTAAAAAATGTAAAATTTGATCTGCAAATAAATTTTTATATGGAGATCATATTGAGCGGTTCGGACCAATCGTTTGAACTTTAAAAATAGAAATATGGATCCATAGTACGAACCGATCCACACATTGCAAAGTACCATAGTCTCACTCCCTTATTATTTCTATTTTCATGTACCGCTTGTACATTATTTAAGATTCTAAATTGAAGTTATATCACAGCATTTCTATGCGGCTGGATCGGAAAACCCTGAGTCAGTTTATAGGAGCTTTAGTGATGAGATTCTTGAAGCTGCTTTCAATGTATGTATTCATGTTTTATCCTGTTTTACTTGGTAAAATATAATGTATATAAACTATAATTGCATGTTTGCATATGTTACATATAGGTGCCACGAGACCGAATCGAGAGCGTATTTAGTCGGCAATGGCAGGGTGCATTTGTGGAGGCCTCAGAGGAGCAGATCCGAGCGCTTAGCCGGTACAGCACGGAAGGAGGAAGGTGGCCATTTGGTGAATCTAGAGGGCCTTTTAACCTATTTGAAAAGGACCCGATTCACTCGAACCAGTATGGGAAACTTTACGAGGCTAATTCTGACGATTACCGAAAGCTCGGTCGGCTAAATCTTAGAGTGTCACTTGCAAACATTACAGAAGTATGCAAGCTCTATTCTTAAAATTAGTGTTCTTTGTCTGATATGAACTGTTATCAGATTTTAAAAACTTGAATAGAACCTCATTATTCCTTTGGGAGGTTCTACTGTGAAATAAGTATAAATCAAGAGGGAAGTTACGGTACTATGCATAGCGCATATTTCATACTATATCCATTTACAAAGTTTAAACAATCGATCTGGAACATTCAACATGATCTCCATATGAAAATGTACTTGTAGATCAAATTTTACATTTAGAGTTTTCATACTATTCATTTAAGATAAGAAGAAAATGACTTGATGTAAAGATTCTGGACCATTGAAAAGTAGTGATTTTCTATCCGTTTAAGAAAATAGTAAAACAAAATTTAAAAAATGTAAAATTTAGTTTGCAAGTATATTTTTATATAAAAATCATTTTGAACGATTCAGATCGAGTATTTGAACTTTGAAAATAAAAATAATAATTTGTAGCATGGACCGATCTACACTATGTATAGTACCATAGCCTCACTCAAGTGTAAATGCATAACTAATTGAAATGTAATGAATAGGGGTCTATGATAGCGCCGTTTTACAACTCACGCTCAACCAAGTTTGCCATAGTCACTGAGGGAAGCGGTTACATAGAGATATTGTGCCCCCACGTGACACGCCGAGGCCCACGTGGCAGTCGGGCACAGAGGTACCGGGAACATGAACAGGAGAGAGGAGAAAAACAGTACAGAGAAGAGGAAGAGGAGGAATATCAGGAGGGACCGCACTACAGGCGGGTCCGGGCCCATGTGTCACGTGGCACAGTTTTCATTGTCCCTCCTGGTCACCCGGTGGTTGAGGTTGCCTCCCGTGACCAGAATCTGCAGACGATTTGCTTTGAGATCCGTGCTGACAGGAATGAGAGGATTTTCCTTGCAGGTATTGTTTCTATAAACCTTTTTTATTTATGCATAATCTTAGTTTATTATCTCCAAACAGTATTAGTAAATTGTCATTTTTGTGGATATCATGCCTTTCTAAATGTTATGATAAACCACCTGTAGAAATTAATTATAAGCTATTAATTGTTTCCTGATAAAAAGATTAGTATTACAATTTTTTTGTACCGATGCAACTCTTTGAACTTCAGAGCCTTGGTGAACTTTAAGAATATAGAAAATCATTTTAGTGAGTATTAATATTTAACAAGAGTTTCTATATTGAATTTTTTTTATTCTGATTTCTAATCTAACGTGACAATTAATTTCCTTTCAATTTTTGAGATGTATGAGAATTTCATAAATAGCAAGCTTCATTTAAAAGAAATTACTTTCTAAGTCCCACATTAGCAAAATTATGGATTCACATTGGCTGATTGTTAATTGTTTATTCTGATTTCTATTAATTTTATGATTGTTGTATTTAATTTAATTTTAATTATATTGTTGTAGATGTTCTAATTACCAGGCTTTCACATAATCAAGGGTTGAGTTAGCAAAATCCTTGCACTATATACTGGTCATGTTTTCTTAGCTTACATTAAATTCATATGAACAGGGAGAAATAATATATTGAGAAAACTGGAAAGGGAGGCAAAGGAGCTGGCATTCGACACCAGTGCTCGTGAGGTCGATGCTGTTTTTGATGCACAGAAGGAGGAAGTCTTCCTTCCAGGACCCGGGGCCCGCCGTCATAGGCACGATCAAGGCGAAAGTGAAGAATGGGGAGGCAGCGAATCAGACGACACTTCTCTCTCAGAACTTTTACCTGAGTTTTGAACATGTTTATGAGGTGCTACTATGTATATGTACTGTTTAAGATGAGAAATACAATGTAATAAGCTGAGTATCCATATCTAAATAAACAAAAGGGGGAATTTCAAATATACTTTTAAAAATTTCGAAATTGCATATTTTACTTCTAAAATTTATAATTATAATTATTCTTTTATATTTTAAAACTCATAAATTCATCCAATTTATTATCTTTTCTAATAAAACTCATTTGATAAATGTAAATACAAATAATATTTTTGTTATTCGGAATAGCTAGAACAGCTGCTATTATATATTCTTTGTAAATGTTGGAATATCTACTATTCGGAAGTGTGAAGAGAGAGAAAAAAGATACTTTTTTTCTCAGATTTCTGCCAACACAATTTCAAAATGATAAAGTTGACGTCACTTTTGTCATCTCCACGTCGTGACAATTTGTTTGAGACACCACTTATCTAGTTTTCCTTTTAATTAATGCCTTGTTAACATTGTTCTTTCTCAGTTATAGCTATTTACTATTTCAAATGTGCATTCCGAACAATATTTTTACTAATCCGAATAGCATCATTTTCACACTAATATGAAAATCACTATTTTTTCTCTATTCTCATCTACTAATCTCAAATTTTACTATTCTAATTATTCTAACTCCCATCCAAACGTACGTGGGAAAAATTATTTGCACAAGTACAATTAAAACCAATGAACTTTACGGCCCTTTTTAACGAACAAGTATCTTAGTATTAGACGGTGTGGTCCCCAACTTTACGGTCTAGATTAACTCAATCTGGTGCCTATTCGAAGATAGCGCAGGGAGTCAGTATTATTTGTGTTTTGAGATTTGTGCAAAATTAAAAGCACGGTCTGAGTCTACTAATTTGATTATGGGTTGGCCCAATTAGAAACTTTTGGGCCTTTATCAGATTCTATATTTTTTAGGTTAGGTTGCCCATGGGCCATGGTTCATGACATGATATAAATTAACTTTAGAAAAATTTGGGCCTTAGTAACAGATATAAGACAAGTTATTGTTAAAACTGCTCTTTATCAGATATGAGATGTGGTTATTGTTAAAACTTAAAACTGCTCTTTTAGGGAAAATGACATGGTTGTTTATTCATTGAGAGAGATTACATATTTATAGTACAAGATAGATACAAGAATAATATATATAGAAAGTAATCTAGGCAATCGTAATCTACACATATAAATAAAGTATATTCATTAATTACATAATTCACTAATTAATCACACACAATTATAGAACAAAGTGTCTTATCAGCTGCACCACTAACCGTTGCACCTTGCTTCTGAGCATCCAACAAGTAGGTTAAGGCATCCTCTGTGATAACCTCACCTGGAATAAGCAATGGAATACCAGGTGGATATGTGCAAATTAATTCACCACATATCTTACCAATGCTAGCTGCTATGCTCACTCTCCTCTTCTTAGCAAAGAATGCATCTCTAGGAGTCAATTCCACTTGAATACTCTCAAATGGTTCAAATGAACCGTCGCTTGCATTACGTAATATTTTAGAGTTTTCATGAAAGAATTTGTCTGACAAATATTTTAACCCTAGAATAAGCCTTTCTACATCCATATGCCGGGTCCCTAGGTTGAAAGAAAAGGTTAAAGACCGGGTTCCGACAAGAACTGGAGCTATCTTATAGTATTTGTATAATATACTGTCTGAAACATGACCTGATAACCCAAGACGTGAGGTCCCAATGGTGATACGCAAAGGATCCATTTCGCAGAAATTTAACCCAAAATCAGACAAATCCAGTAAAGTAATACCCGATATATCTCGAATCAGTTTTCTTGCTTCTAAGGCCAAATCCACGGTTTGATCAAATATGTTCATGTCATCAGCTAACTGAGCCCTAGCAGCATCTAAAGAGGCAAGAAGGAGATAATTGGGGCTTGTGCTTTGAAGCAATTGAAGGCATTTGCTAACGCGAGCCGGATCAACTAAATCACCTGATAAATGTAGCATCGAAGATTGGGTCAAGGAAGAAAGAACCTTATGAGTGGATTGCACTGTTAAATCAGCACTTTGTTCTAAAGCTGTTCTCGGAAAAGCCTTGTTAAACCTAAAGTGGGCCCCGTGAGCCTCATCAGCAATTACCGGGATACCCAAATTGTGGCATATCCTCACGATCTCTTCCAAATTACTACAGATGCCATGAAATGTAGGAGTGGTCACTAAAACCGCTCCTACTTTACCTCCTTCTCTCTCTACTTCTTGTACCGCCCTTTGTACCTCTGATGCACTGACCCCACCAGCAATATCCCAATCAGAGTTATAAACTGGCATAATATATTTTGGTATTGCACCAGTCAGCACCATAGCAGAGGTGGCTGACAGGTGTGCATTTCGAGGCAGGATAAGAGTATCGCCTGGGTTACATGTGGCCATTATAGCTGCATGGACCCCACAGGTGCTCCCGTTCACGAGAAACCAAGTGGTGCGGGCCCCAAACAGCTGGGAAGCCAGATTATATGCCTCTAGTATCCTTCCTTGAGGTGAGAACAGGTCAGGCAGGTCCGGAAGGTCATGCACAAATGGTAATGAGCCGATAAAAGACAAAAGAGAAGGTGGTGCTGCCTTACCGCCGTTGTGGCCGGGGAAGTTGAAACATGTGACTTGTTCACTGGCAGTAGGTTTTAGAGCTTCAAGTAATGGTGCATCTGCCAATTGGTTATATATGGGTAGATAATCCAAGCGGGTTAGGTCCGGCTTTGTAATCGGGGGTGGTTTTGAAGAAGTAGGGTACACAAATTTCATCCTATGAGAAGTACCAATCTGAATATTTATTGTATGACAGAAAAATAATCAAATAATTATTTTATTTTACATTACATTACATATTGGTTCATTGTGGTACAAAATTCCTCTTTTGGATGGAATTTTATATACCCTTTAAAATCCTTAAATTAAAATTACGTAATTTTATGATTCAAGGAAGTTATGCATTTCCCCTGGCCCTTTAAACAAAATAACATATATATTTATCCTTCTAAATTTGCAAAAATGAAAAAAGAAACCATAACACTACTTGAGTGTTATGTCAATCTGCTAAACACTTTAATTATGAGCATCACAAAATAAACCATGACTGCTAAACACGTACTATTTGTATCGAAAGAGACTCACCTTGATTATTTCTTGTAGTTTAGTGATTCTCATTACGGATTGTTCAATGGTGCTTCAGCCGCTGATATATATATTAGAGGAAGTTAGATAAGATAAAGGTGTGGAGCTTATTGACAGAAGAAATTATTCTTAGAGTTTTCAGCGGCTGAAGCTGCAAACCTTATACACCAATTAGTTTAATATAATATTACAATTATTATTTAAAAAACCCTTATTGACATGTTAACTTAATTCTATGCTAGATTGAATTTGGAATCCATCGTAGGAGTGAAGTTCATCCTTTGATACAGTATCATTTGCGCAAATGATTTTGCGTAGTTTTGAAAATATAAAAGAAAAAAAAAATTATATTTTAATTAGACTTTGAAAAAACACATGAGAGTTTGCATTGCACAGCAACAAATAGAGATCAATTAGAGCAATTGCCAACAAGACAACAAGGAAATGGAAAGCAAAATGAAAAAAAAAGAACAAGTATAGGATAATGATTAGAAGAAAATTAGCAAATAATAACGATATAGAGGAAAGACAAAAAAAAAAAAAAAAGTATGTGTAAATAAGTTATGAGTGAGGCTATGGTGCTATGCATAGCACCAATGGTTAGTGTACTACGGCTCAGTATGGTACTTTTTAAAATCCTAACGGTCGATCCGACCGTTCAATGTGATATCCATATGAATATGTACTTGCAAACTAAATTTTATATTTTTTCGAATTTTTTTACTATTTTTTCAGATAGGTAGAAAAATCAGTGTTTTTTGAAAATTCTGGACCATCAAAATTCTACCTATCTGAAAAAATAGTAAAAAAATTCGAAAAAATATAAAATTTAGTTTGCAAGTACATATTCATATGGTTATCACATTGAACGGTCGGATCGACCGTTAGGATTTTAAAAAGTACCATATTGAGCCGTAGTACACTAGCCATCCGTGCTATGCATAGCACCATAGCCTAATGTAAAATTGTTTTGTCAATCTGGGAACAATAGAGACACATAGTTCCTATCTTTTACTTTTCAATTTTGTGATTTGTTAACTAGCTTGTTTTTTTATTCATGTTATTAATTTTGATTTTAGATTTGTATCATTGACTTTGTATTATTATTTTTTTAAATGTATATGTGGGTATGTAATAGCCTACCTATATACCGTGAAATAAAATTGAATTAATTTTAAAAAATTCATATGTGTTAGTATTGTGTTTAGAGCTGAAACCGGATCTGGAAATATGAACTCTCTCTCTCTCTCTCTCTCTTTCCTTCCCATGTGGTACTAATCAATCAATAGATCCGGACATATTTATCCTTTCCTCTTCTTTCTTTTTTATGATTTTCTTTTCTTCTCTTTCTCCCTTTTTTTCTCCATTTTCCGAGCCAATGACCACCTCCATTTTTGCTCCCTTTTGTGTTTATTTTTAACTATTTTTTTCGTGTTTTCTTTTTCTATTCAACTTCTATTATTTATTCTTCTTCTTTTTTCTTTTTTTTTCTTTTTCTATATGGGTCAACAATAATGTGCAAATATGAGAAAATTTATTTAAATAGATGAATTGTAATATTTAAATTTTTGTTAATCAGTATTTTTATTTTAAAGTTCATATATATGACTCAATTATTCAACAATTATTTATTTTGTATCCGTATTTGAATAACTATTCATAGATTATTCGCTTCTTTATCTCTATCTGATTATGAAAAAATTTGGTTTGAAAAATATATTGAACATCCGTTTAAGATTAATCATGCACCATGTGGAAGCTTAAATTAAGGTCAACTGAGATAACGTGGGAATATTTTTTTTTTTAATGTACTACCACATGCTCAACGTCCTCTTTAACATGCAAAATTAATGGCAAGCAATTAACATGTAATTTTGACTCTTAATTCTCTTTCCTCTTGCTTAAGAGGATTGCAATTTCATGTGAAGATGGAATTAAAGTTAATTGAAGGATCGTCTAAAGAAAACTATTTTCTTTACGTACGTTCTACACTTCCACAAAAACGCTAATTACACGGCAAATCATACGAAAAAAACTAAACATATAAAACAAACAGTGTGTTAAAGGAGGAGGTGTGCGTGCAAAAATGCGCTCAACCATATACACACGGTCATTTAACATGAAACTGTGTACGAAAGACACTTGTACTTGTACACGGTTTTTTCATTAAGAAACCATGTACGATTAAACACCTTCATACAGTTAATAATCAAGCAACTGTGTATGTTTCTCCAAATCTCTAAACACGGATTTATCTAAGAATACCGTGCAAGATTCATTCGAATAATTGTTTAGTTAATATTAACTATCGGATGATGTAAAGATGGATTAGGTTCCTTGCCATTAAATTTGACCCAAATGAAATATTGAAATGGGGCGAAGGAAGTATGAAAAAGCTGGAAAATTGATATGACAATCCACATGACATCAACTTAATTTGAGGTTCAAATGTTCAATGATGGTGATCTGACACGAGTTAGCACTGAGGAGCACAACATTAATTTCAAGCTAAGCTATAATATAGATACAACAAGAGTATAGCTAGCTAATTCCTTAGTATACACTTAATAATTTCAAATAAAATTATGAAATAGGAAATTTATTGAAACATGAATTATCCAATCAACTCTCAGCAAACAGTCCTGAAACAAGAGGGGGTATGCTTTGTTCTTGCCAAAAGAAATTATCTGGATCAACCTTTCCCTTGGCCAAAGCCAATCTCTTGAAATTTCCTTTAAAATACTTCTCCCCCCAAACTCTAGCATTTTCATAATTTGTATTTCCCTCCTCATTCATACCTAAATCCAAATCCCTAAAATTTACATATGCACCCCTTGGATTCTTGCTAACATATGGGGTCATAAAGCCACGCATCTCCTGAACCCATCCAAGATACTTCTCCCCTGCCACATCACCATTATCTGGCCAAAACACAAGATAATGTATCTTGTACAGAACCCCTTTCCTATGAGGAAACGGCGTATCAGAATCTGATACTGCACTCACACGTCCGCCTTGTGTATCAAAGTACATAATACCCGCTCCTTCATATCGAAATTTGTCAAATATGTCTTGCCATATTTTGTAAGGGATCAGATCTGTTACAAAATCTGATGTACCTTTGTTATATTCTTTAGGTTCAGATCTCCTATCTAACAAAACTGTTTCTGGCTCGGCATGGCCATAACCGGCAAAATACATAACCGATTGAATCCAACTCATTTCTTCGCAATCATCTTTCTCTGTACCAAGTTCCGGGAAGTGAAATTGCATGTAAGTGAGCAAGCCAGAACACCTACCAACATAAAATGACTTGAATACAGCTACTGGCTCTCCCACATTTTTGTCAGGCTCAATAGCAAATTTTAGGAGCACATCTTCACTAAAATTAGGTGCAATACGTTGCCATTTTTCTACAAGACTAATTGCACCCTGCTTTAAGGTCTTGGTAAGTGTAAAAACTGACACAATCTTGGGAACTTGAACTAAACTAATTTTCCATGAAATTACAATACCAAAACTACCCCCACTACCGCCTCTAATTGCCCAAAAGAGATCTTCTCCCATATATGCTCTATTTAGAACCCTTCCATTAGCATCAATCAATTCAGCATCGATAATATTATCCACTGAAAGCCCGAATTTTCTCGACATAACCCCGAGACCACCCCCACTAAACAAACCACCAACACATACTGTGGGACACGAACCTGCTGGAAATGCCAACGTACCGCTCTTCTGAGATATTGCATAGTATAATTCCCCCAGTGTTGCACCAGATTGCACCCAAGCAATCCGCTGGTACGGATCAACAAGTATGTCCTGTAGGCTTGCTAAATCAATCATGACAAATTGTGTTTCTGAAATAGACCGGTACGAGAGGCCTTCATAGTCATGACCACCACTACGCACTCTAATAGGTAGGCTATGGTTCTTGCAACAGATAATCGATGCTTGCACTTCTCGTACATTTGTGGGTTTGAGAATTAGGAGCGGTTTAGTGGTATTAGGGGAGATGAACCTCAGATTTTGTATAGAGGTGTCAAGTAAGGAAGTGAACAATGGGTTGTTTTGGGTATACACAATTTGAGAGAGATTTGAATTGGGGGCTTGGTGTAACAGGCAATCAAGAAAAGTTTGATAACATTGAATTGGAAGTGCGAGAGATAAGGAGAAGCACAAGAGTAGGAGAAGGGTTTTGCAGATAGATTCCATCTGTTTCTGTTTCTGTTTCTTTCTTTGCTGTCTGGGTTTCTTCAGTGGTGAAAGCTTGATTGAAGATTAATAGCATGGCAGTTCCGACTATTTAGTATTTAATCAATCTTTTCTATTTTATGTCGTTGTTTTTTTTTTTTTTGATAGATTGTTAGAAGCTAACAATCGGTACATCTCTGCCTCTTGACATATCCTGTGCACCACTGACTGCACTCTTTGATCTTTATCTGCAAACACTTTCTCATTTCTACTTCTCCAAATTATCCATACAGTGCACATCAGTATTATCGGACCTATTTTCTTCCATACCATAGGCCTTGCTAGCAATGATAACGACTTGAACCAAGTTTGCTCTATCGATTCCCTCACGACTAACGCTTTATATCCCAGTCTATTACCAATCTCATTCCAAACCTGTCTTGCCCAACTACACTTAAAAATCAAGTGTAAGGCCGTCTCTTCCTCCCTAGAGTTACACATAACACAACCTATTTGACACTGTATGTGCCTCTTCCTTAGCTCGTCTTGTGTCAAGATTTTACTGCGCAACAACAAATACCCAAATATTCTCACTGTAGGGGGTACTTTGTATTTCCAAACCACCGCATGTGCACTCTTAGTTTTGCCTCCACCCATCAAAGTTTGGTAAAATGATTTTGCACTGTATTTTCCACTTGTGTCCCATTTCCAAACTATACAATCCTCAGAATCATTCAACTGTATCGGATTATTAAAATAATTTTGGAAATCTGAGAAATTGCTCATCACCTCACTTAGGGAAATTTTCGGATTTGATGGTCTGATAGATCTACTCCCTCTAATTGGTTCACCTTGCCATGAGTCAAACCAAAAAGAAATGTTGTGTCCATTACCTATTAGCCATGTGGTGCTCCAATGAAACAAAGGTTTGAGGTGTATTAGCTGGTTCCAAAAAAATGATCCACGTAGTATCCATAGCATAGGACCATTTGTTTGAATGCCCTTTAAGCATTTGATTATGTTAGCCCAAAGAGAATCATGAATCGTATAAGCTCTCCACCACCAACGTAACAATAAAGCTCTATTATGCATGGAGAGGTCCGAAACCCCCATCCCTCCCCATGTTATCGGAGTGCATACAGTTTCCCAATTAACTAGTGAAATTCCTCTTACTAATACATCATTTCGGCCCCATAAAAAATGCCTCCTTATTCTATCAATTCGGTCGATAACCCACTTTGGTAACAAAAAACATGTCATATAATAAATTGGGAGCGAAGAAAGAACTGATCTCACCAATTGCAGCCTTCCACCACGAGAAAGTAACTTTCTTTTCCATCCTTGCAACCTCTTCTCAAATTTCTCTATCAATGGTATAAACATGTGTTTTTCCGGTGTTCTTACCGTTAGTGGCATGCCTAGATAATTAACCGGCAACTCCGTTTCTTGGCATCCAAGCACATTCTTCATCACTAACCGATGCTCTTCATCCATATTAAATGGTACTACACAACTTTTCTGGAAGTTTATTTTCAGACCCGACATCTTGGCAAAAAGTCTGAGCACTATTCTCAATACTACTAGAGTTTGAACTGAGCCATTAGCAACAATAGCTGTGTCATCCGCATATTGGAGCGCCATTATTGAATCTCTAAGCTTATTAGTAATTGGATAATTTAGTGTCTCATTTACCGCCATCACCATGCGTTGCAACACATCTACTGCTATAATGAAAAGCATAGGTGACAAAGGGTCTCCTTGCCTCAAACCCCTTTTATGAAAGAAGTATGTTGTATGATCTCCATTAACAATGATTCGAGATGATGAGGTGCTCAACAGTGTCTGTATCCAACTTATCCATCTAACCGGGAACCCACGTGCTTGCATGACACTTGTAAGAAAAGACCAATGAACTGAATCAAAAGCCTTTGAAAAATCTATTTTTGCAAACACCGCCGGCCGTTTAACATTTTCTATGTGGTGCAATATTTCTCGAGTGGCAATGAATGATTCCGCTATGTGCCTATCTTTAACAAATGCCGTTTGGTTCGGTGAAATAAGATTTGGAAGCCACATGCGGAGTCTGTTCGACAATACCTTAGAAATGAGCTTTGGAATTAAATTGATAATGCTAATTGGTCGAAAATCATTAGCACTTTCAACTAATTCCTTTTTGGGTATCATTACTATGTTTGCCCTATTCATTGTCATCAAATCAAGTTGACCAGAGTAAAACAAACCAAAGCATTGCATAACCTGTGGTTTGAGCACATCCCAGAATTGCTGCAAGAACTCATTAGTAAGTCCATCTGGGCCTGAAGATTTGTTATGTGCCAGCTGCTTCACTGCCATGTGAACCTCCACCTCAGAAAACGTGGCTTGTAGACCCATTAGGTCTAGTTGTTCACCATATAGGACTGAAGGATCAAATTGCAATACCTCTCCTTCTTGGCCTAGTGCACCTTGCATGTGTTCCAAAAAAGCATTTTTGATACCTCTTATATCTGTGTGAATAACACCGTTATGGGACAGCGACTGTACCATATTCCTTCTCATACGTGCCGATGCATAAGCGTGAAAAAACCGGGTGTTTTTATCACCTAGTTGTAGCCATTTGTACCTGGACCGTTGCTTCCATCGGTCTTCAATTATATTGGATAATAAATAAGCCTTCTCCTTTATCTGCCGCCTTAATTTAAACTCTCTAGCATCCAATGCTCTTTTCTCCTCGATACGATCAAAGAATAAAATTCCTTCTTTGCAAGCCCGGAGATGCATTTGTGCACTACCGGAATTTTTTCTGTGCCACTCCCTCAACTCAGTGTGTAACCGAGTTGTATTATGTTGAAATGCCATCTGTGGTTGACTTGAAGTAGAACTCCAAATTTCTTGCACCAACTCCCTCACCTTTGGGTATTGTAGCCAAAAATTCTCTAAACGATGTTGTGCCGGTCTAGTAGCATGTGCACCGCAACTCAACAACAATGGGACGTGATCCGACACCAACATTTCTAATGCTCTGAGATTAATATTCGGACAAGTTAAAGTCCATTCACTTGAGATGAATACTCGGTCTAGTTTAGAGAAAACCGGTACTGGTCTTTTGTTACTCCAAGTGTAATCTCTATTTTCCAGATTAACATCTATTACCCCAAGGTCTCTTATTAAATCATTGAAAGAGCACATGAGATTGTAACCTCTCATATCAGCTGATCGGTCTATATACCAACGCACCAAATTAAAATCACCCACTAGAAACCAAGGGTACCTGATTAATGCAAACAAACCTCGGAGTTCTTGAATAAATTCTGGCTTTTTTCTGTCTATGCTTGGCCCGTATACATTCGTTACTACAAATATATATCCAGTTGCCTCTTGTTTAAGGACTGCCGATATTGTATGTGTAGTCGACCATGTATTCAACAAGGAGTAGTCTCTTTTCCAACCAATAACACAACCACCAGCTGTGCCTATAGCCGAAATCCCCACTACACTCCTTTCAAAATATGATGGGAAAACCAAAGAGTAAAATTGAAATTCAGTTGTATTCACTTTAGTCTCTTGCAAACAACATACATCACAACGGGCCTGTCTAATGCAATTTCTAACAACATTACACTTTGAAGCATCCCCTAAACCCCGTACATTCCATGACATAAGTTTGATTTTTTTAACTTTCATTGATAACTTTGATACAGCAAAAACAACTAGCAGCAAAACTTGAGTCAACACTCCATGTCCGAGTCCTCCAGTTCATCTCCCGGAGATAATTCAAACCGGAAAGGAATACGATCATCCTCCTCATCTTCAAGTTGTACCGGTGTTGTATTTGCCCGGTTAGCTTCATGATTCGTTCTTCTTTGTTGATTATCCTCATCTATTGTTTGAATTACCTCTGTCGGATCCACTCCAAACTTTGTTGCCAATTCTTTGCACTGCTCATATTGAACATGTACTTCGAAAAAACCATCTGGTTGTAACTCACAAGTGGCCTGCGGTTGTTGAACTAGCTTCTTTTTTAATGGGCCCGGCTGTTGTTTTTGTTTAACCACAGTTTTTCGTTTAAGTCTTGTACTGGGCCTCAATTCTCTAATTGGTGGTTTTTGAATTTGGGCCTCATTCTTTCTTGGCCCTGTTCTCTGAATATGAGAACCTGCTTGATTTGTTGAAACGTGCCTCCTTTCCTGCCTTTTTAAAGGACTGAGCGGTTTTGACCCCTGTCCCCTTTCCAAAATTGGCAAATCCTGCATGATACGCGGTGCCCTTTTTGGTATGTTGCCCCCTGACCGCGATTCTTCTACAACTGTTCCTTTTGCAGCGCTCGAATCCCGGACCACCTTATTTGTTATATTTGGTGAAGGATTAGCTGTGACCGGCGGCCTTACAAGATTTGGTAAAATAGGTTGCATTTTATTATGGGTTTGACCCACCTCAGCAGCCTTGGCAGCCTCATGGATCATCGGATCTTGTGCCTCATCCATCTGTATTATGGCAGGAGACCGTTGCAAGATTTGGTATGCCGGATCAGGTGTGGCTGTACTTGGTGTTACATTTCGTGCAGCAGCCACCATTGCCATCGGACTATCCTCCGGCACAGCCAAGAAAGGCCGTAATTCCTCCGGGATAGTGGAAATGTGCCTACCTTGGCATATTTCTCGTAAAGCTTTCCTACTCACATGAATTTCATCCACCGTTAAAGGTTGTGCATCTTCATCCGATGAGTTACCTGAGGTTGTGGAGCCCTCTGGTCTTGTATAAATCGGAGGTGTCTCCGGCAAATCTGAAGCCGTATAAATGAGACCCGGCATGACCTTGAGTACTCTAACCGCAATCGAATACTCCATGCCACCAGAGAACATAGTGACACATTCCGGCACCCTCATGAGGCTATCCGTTGCTACCACCGCCATCCATTCCCTGAAGTCCGCCGGATTCTGTGGTTCTACCGATCCAAGATAGGTACCAATGGATGTCACAGCCCGCATGACTGCTCTTTCCTTCCACAAATATACCGGTATTCCTCCCAAACCAAGTAACAATCTAAATGACGGAATAGATATAGCAGCATCCTCTAAAGGTGTCCATGGCCTGAATGAGAAGCCAAAATCCCACAGATCAGTCGGAGTTGCTTTAATGAACTTATCAGGCGATGTCCGTTTAGGGAGATGTATGAGATATCTCCCCCTTGGCAGTATAGCAATTGCTACCTCCTGTTTAGTCACTAACTTGGTGCGGGCTGCATACTGTGCCACCGTGTCTTCTGATAACACCAGATCATGATCGTGAGTATCCAAAATAACCGCCTGTCCCAGCCTTTCTATCTCTTGGAAGTCCTCATCTTCTCTGTTGATAAAACATGTTGTTTTAAAAGGCCTCTCTGTTGGCATGATCGGTGGAACAATAGGATAAGAGCCGGCTAAAATATCATCAAAAGCTGGCTCCTCCTTCCTTGGTTGTACCACTGATTTGGCGGGGCTGGAATGTTGCTCCTGTGGCTGAGCAAATCGGCACTTAGTGGCAACATGGCCGTGTTGCCAGCACTTACCACACCTCAGTTTGTTATGGCAAAAACTCTTGTTGTGGCCTTTCATACAGCACTTGAAACATCTCCCTTTCCACTCCGGGTATGAAGATGATGGAGGGAACCTAAGGTTTGTCGGGCTGTGTGGAGAAATAAAGGATGAAGGAGACATTTGGGTTGTAGGTGTTGGTGGCTGAGTGAGGTTGTTTGTGTTGGTGGATTTAGGAGAGTTGGGATTAGTGGAGGCAGGTGATTTGTTGGTAGGGATGGTAAGAATCTGGGCGTAGGTAGGTTTGGCAAAGGGGACGTAAGGCTTGGCTGAAGAGGTTTTGCTGGGGTTCGCGGGTGTCCATTGTGGAGGGAAGCGGCGGCGGCGGTTTTGCACCACTTTCCATTCGCCGGAAGTCGCCATCCCAGCCCAAGAGAGAAAAGAGAGAATACTTGATAAATTAACTTTGTGATGTTTTTCAAATCTATGTCGTTGTTTTGTTTGAGTGATATTAGTTTTTTTTTTCAACGCTTACCTACTCATACAATCGTATACGATTGTTTAATTAGTTGTTATGAAACAACTGACAGATCACACATGCAATTATATATGAGGAGGGATCCAATTACATCTTTTTTGGTGACACATCATGACACCGTTTTTTATATAGATCAATTTTGCGATTTCAAAATCCAAACAGTCGATCCGAACCGTTCAACATGATCACCATATTAAAATGTGCTTGGAGATCAAATTTTACATTTTTTTGAATTTTTTTACTATTTATTAAGATGGTTACAAAATCGCTGTTTTTCAATGGTCTGAAAACAACGATTTTTGTAACCATCTTAATAAATAGCAAAAAAATTCAAAAAAATGTAAAATTTGATCTCCAAGCACATTTTCATATATCCATCATGTTGAACGGTTTAAATCGACTATTTGGACTTTAAAAATGGTAGGTGTCAAAGTGTGTCACCAAAAAAGGTGTAATTGGATCCCTCCTCATTATATATTAGTAGATTTGGCAAGTTGTACTGGTAGAAAAATAATTTTTCCCAAAAAAAAAAAAATCTAAAAAGTACATGCAAAATTAATGACAAACAACATGTAATTTTGACTCTTCTCTTTCCTCTTGCTTAAGAGGATTGCAATTTGATGTGAAGATGGAATTAAAGTTAATTGAAGGATCGTCTAAAGAAAACAATTTGATGTGAAGATGTGAGATGGAATTAAAGTTAATTGAGGATTGCAATTTGACGTGAAGATTTGTACTTTTTACCAAGGTTCTAAATAGCGTTCATAGCGTCGTAGCGGGAAGGCTAAAAAAAAGCTATAGCGAATAGCGTCGCTATAGCGGAAGCTATTCCAATAGCGTTTTTTTTTTACATTTCGTATATTCAATATTTGTACTAAATATCAACATTATCTAAAGTCTCATAGAACAATAAATAACACCAAAGTAATTAAGAAATTATAATATTCACATTGAACCCTACAAAGTCCAAATTGCGGTTCAAAATATTCATAGTAATATCATAAACTATCGATTTTTCCTATTAAAAATATCTTAAACATCATGATTCATGACATAATCTATTTTTTTTTCTATTCAAATTTTAATTTCAGTTTGGACTTTTTTTCTATTCAAATTTCTATTTCTATTCCCAATTTCAAATTGATTTATCTGTAGCAAATAGCAACAAATTCAATTTCGGTTTGAGATTTTTTTTATCTTTATTTAAAACCCATATAAATTGCTTAAAAAAAAAACTCATATTGTATAGCGCAAATAGCGCATTTTGATGTCATAGTGTAGCGTTTGAGGTCCAAAAACGCTATAGCGCGCTATTTAGAACACTGCTTTTTACATAAACGTACCTATCACTACTACAAAACAGTTAATCATACACAGTCATTTAAAACTCAACCATGTACGAAAGGCACATATATTGTATATGGTTCGTTATTAATAAACCATTTACAACTATGCACCTTCATACACGGTTAATAATCAAGAAACTGTGTATGTTTTTTTTTCCGAATCTCCAACACGGATTTCTCACAAACACCGTTAAGATTCGTTTGAGCCCTCAACTAAACCAGCTCAAAATTTGTATGTATGATACAATTTTAAAAATCTTTGTATTGAGTTAAATTGCATTCTTAATTTTTAAATGTTGTCAGATTAATTTATGTATATTTATGACTAGAAAATTAACATGGATGCTAGGTAGCACATTAATTATAAGCATCTTATGAAAAAAAAAATTCTATGCACAAATTAAATAACATACAACATACAAGCAACATTAACAACCAAAACATATATAAATTAAAAATATATCATATATACATGCATGAGAAAAACAAGTAAAATAACACTAGAAATTAAACAAATTAACATAAATAATTATTAAATAGCAGCATTTTTTTTGTCTGGAGCCTCGGACTGCGGCGTGGTTGATCAGGTGATGCCTGGAGCCTCGTGTTGCGGCATGGCTGAGGTGGTGGATGGAGCCTCGGACTGCGGCATGGCTCAAACAATGATGACCATGGCGAGTTTCTCTTGATTTTTGGAGGGAAGTGTGATTGCTTGACTACTAGAGGTTTCTCCTTGATACCTCAATCGATATTGAGCTTCAAATCCGGGAGGAATGTCAATAAATTATTCTTTTATTTGTACAAATGGCCTAAAAATCCCTTTCTTTGGCCTATTACCCAATTGTCAGTAAAAGGTTCATATTTTGGCTCAGTTTTAGGCTGACCTTTAGAATGATAAATTTATTTGCTTAATTCTGTGAGTATTGAAAATGAAAATGACAATTTGCAAAAGGTTGTAATCTATTAAATATAATATAGGAGATATTGATTCAGTGCATATTAAGCTGGTACTCCTCTTATCATTTGGTTTGTAAAATATAACCAACATTTAATCCTCATACTAACCTAATAATAGTAAACTCACTAGTGGAAAATATGGAATCAGGATCGGTTATATATGCATATTAGTATTGGAATACAACCGATACTGATACTACAATAATCTGGATCGGTTAAATAACCGATCCTGATGTTGAAACAACCGATCCTGATGTTATATTGGATCAAAAAAAAAAAAAAAATTTTATTTGGCCAGCTTCCATATATATTTGCTGGCTAGCATAAATTTTTTTTTTTATTTACCATTGATTTATTGGAGCTCAAAACCAATTAAGAACACAAAAGGAAGTACAATAGTTGAAGAAATTTGGTGCAATAGCAAAATAAAATTCAGCCACATGTATGGCACTCCCTCTTTTATCATCTCCACTAGTGCAAACTTCAAAATCTGAACAAATATTTATATCATTAATTGCTTGCTTGTGCATCTTCGATACATGTATTATTTAAATTGAAAGACAAGGAAAACCTAGCTAGCATACCTCAAAGTGTACCTTTTCACCGCCGATGGAATAATCTCAAAAAGCCTTGCTCAAATGAAAAAAGATAAATAAATAAATTGAAAATACAAAAAAAAAAAGTGTTTTAAAAGTATAATAATGAGAAAATTAGATAAAGCTAATACCGTGATAGTTGATCGGCCGGATGATTAAGTAACTTGAGCGAGATGTCCTCAAGACTGAAAAACAATATACAAACACCATTAATTAATTTTTGAAACAATAAAAAAAATTAAAAATTGACACAATTGAGCCGGAGGTTCGAGAGGCTCGGCTTTGAGAGGGAGAGACGGAGACAGAGAGAGAGAGACACGGAGGAGAGGGAGAGACGGAGACAGAGAGAGGAGAGACACGGAGGTCTGAGGATTTGAGAGGGAGAGACGGAGACACAGAGAGAGAGAAAGACGCTAAGTTGAAAATGAGAGGCGCGAAATGAAAATAAGAACCCTAAGCAGGAGTTATCAGGATCGGTTATTTCGAAATAACCGATCCTGATTATTTTTAGGATCGGTTATTTATTGAACCGATCCTATTAGTATTGAGCAAGGTTCTAAATAGCGTTTATAGCGTCGTAGCGGGAAGGCTAAAAAAAAAGCTATAGCGAATAGCGTCGCTATAGCGGAAGCTATTCCAAATAGCGTTTTTTTTTTTACATTTCGTATATTCAATATTTGTACTAAATATCAACATTATCTAAGGTCTCATAGAACAATAAATAACACCAAAGTAATTAAGAAATTATAATATTCATATTGAACCCGTACAAAGTCCAAATTGCGGTTCAAAATATCTATAGTAATATCATAAACTATCGATTTTTCTTATTAAAAATATCTTAAGTATCATGATTCATGACATAATCTATTTTTTTTTCTATTCAAATTTTAATTCCGGTTTGGACTTTTTTTCTATTCAAATTTCAATTTCTATTCCCAATTTCAAATTGATTTATTTGTAGCAAGTAGCAACAAATTCAATTTTGGTTTGAGATTTTTTTTACCTTTATTTAAAACCCATATAAATTGCTTAAAAAAAAAAAAAAAAAAACCCATATTGTATAGCGCAAATAGCGCTGTAGCGGCCGCTATAGCGGCCGTAGCGCAAATAGCGTATTTTGATGTCGTAGCGTAGCGTTTGGGGTCCAAAAACGCTATAGCGCGCTATTTAGAACACTGGTATTGAGTCCTAAAATTTTTGTAAGTACAAAGGCGCGAAACAGAATTAAACCCTAGCGTCAAATTAGCAATAGGATCGGTTATTTCAAAACAACCGATCCTAATAGTACTGATACCTTTTTTTATAATCTTGATTTTTTTTTATAATGTTGGTTCTGAAAAAAAAAAAAATCAAGATCGGTTGTTTTGAAACAACCGATCCTGATACCCTTTTTTTTTAATGTTGGTTCTGAAAAAAAATAAAAAAGAATCAGGATCGGTTGTTTTGAAAAAACCGATCCTGATACCTTTTTTTTTTTTAATGTTGGTTCTGAAAAAAAAAAAAATCAGGATCGGTTGTTTTGAAACAACCGATCCTGATACTTTTTTTTTGCAGAGCCAACATTAAAAAAAAAGGAATTAGAATCGGTTGTTTGTTAGAACCGATCCTGATACTATCAGGATCGATTTTTACAAACAACCGATCCTAATATGTGTTCCATTAGGATCGGTTGTTTGTAAAAACCGATCCTGATAGTATCAGGATTGGTTCTAATAAAAAACCGACCCTGATAGTATCAGGATCGGTTCTAATAAACAACCGATCCTGATAGTATCAGGATCGGTTCTAATAACAAACCGATCCTGATAGTTCATAAATTAGGATCGGTTAACCATAAAACCTGATCTGAATAGTTTTTAGGATTAGTTTTTTTAAGAAAACCGATCCAGATAGATATTAGAATCAGTTGTTTCATATAGCCGATACTATTAGGCCGATCCTGATTCCAGTTTTTCCACTAGTGACTAGTGCTCAATGCAAATTACCAAGGTTTAAGATAATTTAGAATAGTTACATATTTTAATTACGGAATTTCACAATTCAAGTCATCAACTCAAATAATCCATAAATAATAATACTCAAAGAACAAAATAATATACATCATTCAAAACATGAACAAAAACATAGAATACAATAATCCAACTATTAATTAATAAGTTACCAACAGTAACAAGTGCACCGTACAGCTACCTTAGTTAAAATTAACATTAACAGATTATATATATAAAAAGCAGAGAAAGTTTTGTGCTCTCTGCAAATGTCACATGAGCAGTGACGAAATAGTAATGTCTTTGCAGGATAGATCTTTTACCACATTAAATGTCACTAACTAATCGTTTAAAATAAACTTGAAAGTAGTTACAACGACAATATTGGTGTTGAAAGTAGTTACAACTTACAACTACCTGATCGTTTAAAATAATAACAATAGGTGTTCTCTCACTTTATTGATTTCGATTTGCTACCAATTTGGATTGCCTCTTGCAAGATTTCTTTCGTCTACCTCTATTCGTCATTTGTATATATCTTCTCTCATTCGTAACAAGGAACTAAAAATGGCAGCTCATGACTCTTATTTCACACTTAATACTGGTGCCAAGATCCCGTCAGTTGGCCTCGGTACGTCTCAAGCTGCGCCTCGTTTAGTAGGAGATGCTGTTTTCGCAGCCGTCAAGGTGTTTATATTTCTTTCTCTTTCTCTCTGTCCCACACACACACACCCACGCACACACAAATCAGAACTCCAGTTTATATCTATTGTCGAGTTGTACTTCTCTCGATTGATTTCGCATCAATGCCAGTCTGTTAAAAACCGAAGTTTCAATCTAACCTTTGAGCCTAGTTTGCAATTGTATATGTGGTATAGAGACCTTTCGACATCCAATAATTGTTTTTCAATGCAATTTTGCATCTCATACTAAAAAACAATTAAACAATGCAAATAAAAAAAAATATTGAATAGTTAAAAAGAAAGACTTTCAATAATATATATTTGCTCAAATAATATAATGACCAAAGAACTTCCAAGTTTTGGAGAAAATTGTGATGACTTTTTTGAACAATAGATACTTGCTCAGCTTATTGGCAACTGCTAGTATGCTTAAATAATTTGCAAAACCAATGAAATGCTCTGGTAACTTGTACAAAGCACTTACATTTTTCTAAATTTACTCTTGGCCCTATTAATTCACATCAGTGATACAAACAAAGAAAACTTGTTCTCAGATTAGGATATTTTGATCATAAAGCTCATTTTTCATTGTTCTATTAGGCTGGCTACCGGCATATTGACTGTGCTAGTATATACGGAAATGAGAAAGAGGTATACATTTTTGTCAATTTGTAAGTTATTATCTCTCTTGTTTGTGTTTCCAGTGAATGAATGTTAACTTCTCAGGTAGGTGCTTCTCTGAAGAAACTGTTTGACGAGGGCGTAGTCAAGCGTGAAGATCTGTTCATCACCTCCAAACTATGGTAATTAAGAAATTAAAAAAAAAAAAAACATCTTAAAATTTGTAAGAAATATACATATTATCCTGTTGCAAGCATGTTGCTTCAAATTTATTTTGATGTATGCAGGAATGATCACCATGCCCCAGAAGATGTGCCAGAGGCACTTGATCAAACGCTCTCTGACTTGCAACTTGACTATCTCGATCTTTACCTTGTATATATATTTCTAAATTCTTGCTTTTGAAAATCAATAAATACAATAACTGGTCATGACACTGCAGTCTGTAAATTAAAAGGATATTTGTGATTATTATTATTACTATTATTATTTTGAAGTAGGAATCAAATTAGGGACATTTTTTCAAAAGTTTGTGTCAAATATTTGTCTCTTTAAAGACCATTTTAAGTAAGTTGTTGCTTTCAAATAAAGATCCACTAGCCATGTCGGATCAAGAAGGGAACTAGAACCGACCTTCAAAAAACTATATTCGACCCAGATATACCCGCAACGTGGTGGCACACATGAAAATCGAGGATTTGCATTTGATTTCTATCATAACCTGCCAATTATTAATTAATTACATTTAAATTCCAGAGATGTTTTTCGAATTTGAAATGTAGCCACCAATTGTTCTTTTAATTTTAATCCATTTGATTGAATACTTTTTCTGACCATGTCAATTTTCATTAATGAAGATCCACGGGCCATTTCGGGTCAAGAAGGGCAGCAGCATGAGCCCTGAAAACTTTGTCAACCCAGATATACCCGCGACATGGAGGGCAATGGAGAAGCTGTATGATTCCGGTAAAGCTCATGCAATCGGTGTGAGCAATTTTTCTTCCAAGAAACTGGAGGATTTGCTATCTGTGGCATGGGTCCCACCAGCTGTAGATCAGGTTGAGTGCCACCCTGTCTGGCAACAGGAGAAGCTACATAGTCTGTGCCAGTCCAAGGGTGTTCATCTCTCTGTAAGTTTAGGGTTTACTACAAAAAACCCAGTCTGAAACAATATTTCATATCAAAATTTGTAACAAGTCCTACCTTTTTATTGTAATCCTTGAGAAGAGGTACTGGTAGTTTGTGGTGGTCAGTGGTTGTTGGCACTGGCATCTTTTATGCAGTGCTATCTCATGGTGCTTAATTTTATTACTTCATGAAGCAAGTAATATAGTTGAATTGGGTTCAGAATTTCTGAATTTGGATTCTTTCTGTTCATTTGATGTTGCTTATTTCTCAATGCTGCTGGTGTTTGAACAGGCATACTCCCCGCTTGGTTCTCCTGGGACAACATGGATAAAGAACAATAATATTCTCGAGAACCCAATAATTATTTGGGTTGCTGAGAAATTAGGAAAAACACCAGCACAAGTTGTCCTGCGCTGGGGTATCCAATCTGGCCATAGCGTACTTCCGAAAAGCACAAACGAAGCAAGGATCAAACAAAATTTGGACCTCTTTTGTTGGTCTATTCCTGATGACCTCATTGCAGAATTCTCCAAAATTGAACAGGCAAGTCAATAGTGTGATGACTGTTATTTATATAATATTCTTGAGAAAATTTATTACTAAACGAGTGAGGCTATGATGAGTACATTTATTATGCAGAGTGCGGATTGGTGCATACTATGGATTAATATTTCTGTTTTGAAAGTCTAAACAGTCGATCTCCATATGAAAATCTACTTGTTGATAAATTTTCACATTTTTACAATTTTGTTAGATAGGTAGGAAATCACTTGATTTAAAATTTCTAGACCATTGAAAAGTGCTGATTTTTATAACCATCTAAAAAATTAGTAAAAAAATTAAATAAATGTAAAATTTAGTGGGCAACTATATTTTCAAATGGAGATCATGTTGAATAATTTAGGTCGACTATTATGTTTTTTGAAGAAATGATCGAGGATCAAAGAGATTGACTTTTTGAACTCCGAAAACAAAGATAGATCTATAGTACGGACCCATCCGTGGTATGAATAGTAGCATAGCCTTGCTCTTACAAAAAAACTTGTTTCTTAAAGTGGGAAAATGAAACCAACCCAAGAGAAATGATACAAAAATATTGTTGTTAAAGAAAAATAATGGGTTTTTTTTTCCTTATTTTGATAAGCAGGCTAGGTTGCTTAGGGGAGAGATATTTGTTGGTCCCCAAAGTTTGTACAAGACTGTTGAGGATTTCTGGGATGGAGAAATATAAGGAGCTCTTCTCTTATCTAACTAATGTCTATAATATTATAAGAGCTCTTGGTAGAGCAACGAATTTATGATAATACTTAATACATGCTCTTGGTTTCAACCCTTGAACTCTTTCTCTTATCTATAAATGTACTTTCACTTTGGTTTTGTGTCTGTTCATTTTTTTTTTTTTTTTTTTCTTTTGCTGTAAAAAATACTTTATATGAGATGCATTTCAGTGAAATTTTTGTGGTTATTTGCACTTAAAAATGAAATTCTGTTTTCCAAGATGCTGGCAATTCCAAATTGTGTTTTGCGTAGTAAAGGGGGTGGTAAATGTGTTTTGTGTAGTAGTGAATTACAATCTAAAATTAAATAAAATTTTGACTAACTAAATAAGAAAATGTAATTCAAAAAATAAAAGTTAGTTAATTTAAATTGATATGCTTAATCGGTTATTTCAAAACATCTCTAATCTACATCATTTTAATATATTTCTACTTCAAAGCTCTTTTACTAGGCTTTTCATAAAACTTTTTGAATTTCCAACATAAAGTTATTTTCCTAAATAACAGTTTTGAATATCCTTCTTTTTTGACATAGATGTTTAACGTTTAGGATAGAGATGTCCTGACATACATACATACATAGCTATCTGTTTATTTAATTTATTATCAAGCAAATTATATATAACGTTAGTATATTAATCAACCTATATATATTATATTGTTTTACCATTATTGAGCACATGATTAATGGTCTAATTTACTGTTAACTGGGTCAATCAATTTATGATATTAACCCAACAGTAAATATTCGTCCCTTTGAACTTCAACACATGCAGCACTATGTTTTTCATTTCGAAGGTGCATGGTCGTGTCAAATTGTTAGAAAATATGAACACAACACTCCCAAGAAACTCCCTTCCCTCCCATGTTTTATTTCATTCAAGAAGAAGATTACAGAATACGATAATTTTAGACTGTGTTACAATTTCTGTATTTTCGGCCTCTTCAAATAGAGAGATAATCACTGAAAATAAAGGAAAGCAAATCACCCCAGAATTCATTCTATATTACATATATCTTTCCCTCTATCTTTAGACACATAATAAGGCAACAAATAAACCAGCTATGAGAATCCAGATTGCTTCTGCTGCACCTCCAACTTGCTGCCTCCAGCTTGCTGTTTCCATAATTGGCTCGTGTCAATACTCCCCCTCAAGTTGGTGCATAGATATCCGTCATGCCCAACTTGCCAAGCGAGTCATGGAAAATTGCACCTGAAACACCCTTGGTTAGAATGTCAGCTAGTTGATCACCTGTTCTCACAAATGGAAGAGATATGACATTCTCCTCTAGATTTTGTCGTATAAAGTGTCTGCTCACTTCTATGTGCTTTGTACGGTCATGCTGTACAGGATTTTGAGATATAGCGATTGCCGCCTTGTTGTCACAAAAGAGTTTCATTCCGTCACTAGGACCAAACCCGAGCTCACTCATGACCCTTTTTAACCATATCAGCTCCTGAAGTCCTTTAGCGATACCCATAAACTCAGCTTCGGCACTGGAGAGAGCTACCACCCTTTGCTTTTTACTCCTCCATGTCACCAAATTACCTCCAACAAATGTGAAATATCCGGAAGTGGATTTCCGATCAGTAATGTCTCCTGCCCAGTCTGAATCCGTATACCCTTCCACTCTTAAGTGTCCATTTCTCTTAAAGTAAATTCCTCTACCTGGAGCACCTTTCAGGTATCTGAGAATTCGAAACACAGCTTCCATATGTTGCTCGCTTGGAGCATGCATGAACTGGCTTACCAAACTTACCGCATATGCGATATCCGGTCTGGTATGAGACAAATAAATGAGTTTACCTACCAATCGTTGGTATCTTTCTTTGTTGGCTGGTACTTGATCCGGACAATCACCTAACTTAAGGTTTTGTACAACAGGAGTATCTACTGGCTTACAATCAAGCATTCCAGTTTCAGTTAACAAATCTAACACATACTTTCTTTGAGACAGAGATATACCTTCCTTGGATCTTACCACTTCGATTCCGAGAAAATATTTTAGTCCACCTAAGTCCTTCATTTCAAATTCCTCGGAGAGTTTCTTTTCCAATCTTTTAATTTCCTCTTGATCATCACCTGTGATTATCATATCGTCTACATAAATAATCAGAACAGCTATCTTTTCCTGTCTTTTCCTGTAAAATAAAGTATGGTCAGAATCACTTTGAGTGTATCCATATTTACTCATGGCATTACAGAATCTCCCAAACCATGCTCTAGGAGATTGTTTCAGTCCATATAGCGCCTTTTCTAACTTGCAGACCAGCTTTTGAGACCCTGAATGACTGTACCCAGGTGGAATTTCCATGTAGATTTCTTCTTCAAGTTCACCATGAAGAAAAGCATTTTTTACATCGAACTGATGTAGAGGCCAATCAAGATTAGCTGCAAGAGATAATAGAATTCTAATGGTATTTAATTTAGCAACCGGTGAGAAGGTTTCCTGAAAATCAATTCCATAGGTTTGTGTAAATCCTTTGGCAACTAATCTAGCCTTATACCGGTCAACCAAACCAGTTGGACCATATTTTACAGTGAATACCCACTTACAGCCTACTGTCTTCCTCCCTTTTGGTAAACTTACCAACTGCCATGTGTGATTTTTCTCTAATGCCTCCATCTCCACTTTCATAGCTTCCAACCACTTGGGATCGCTCATTGCTTCTTCAAGTCTTTCAGGAACCCGAACAGAAGCAAGAATAGTATCGAACTCCTTCAGGGGACTGGGCAAGTGTTCTGTTGTCACAAATTTACCAATTGCATAATTTCCTTCGCTGTCCTCATCTGGTCTAAATCGCTTAGGAGGTTGCCCTCTGTTATGTCTGTCAGGTAACGTGTATCCTGCATTGGAATTATTAGAATTTAAATTCTCCAAGTCTGAAATTTGTACCTCGTTCTCAGAAGATTGGCCATGTTGTGGTAGAGGAGACTGTATCAATTGCCTTTGCTCATTTTCTGGATCCATGCTAAGTTCAATCCACCAATTAATGTCCCTTTCAGACTCAGTCCGAGATGGGCTGACTGCAGGTGAATTCGGGCCAGTAATAGCTGGGTTCGGATCAGTGCCAGCACCTGGATTCAGACCAACAGTAGCTGGGTTCGGGTCAGCAACAACCACAGTTTGGTTTGGGTTTGAGTTTGAGTCAGCAACAACAACAATTTGGTTCAGATCAGCATCAGCAGCAGTTTGGTTCGGATCAGCATCAGCAGCAGTTTGGTTCTGGTCTGAGTTCGGGTCAGCAACACCTCCTGTGCTAACATTCTCATACGGACCCCATTGATGCCAATTTTCATTCTCAACTAAACTCTCCCCCTGAGAATGAATCGCATCTTTTCGAAAAAAACTTTCTGTTTCAATAAAGGTGACATCCATGGTAACAAACAGTTTTTTAGAAACAGGATTGAGACATTTATAACCTTTCTGGTTTTGGCCATACCCCACAAATACACACTTGTCGGCACAAGGTTCCAATTTTGATCGTTGGTGTTTTTGTATGTGGACAAATGCAACACACCCGAATACCTTTGGTGGAAGGTTCAAAATGGATGGTATCGGTACATATGAAGAGAGTACTTGAAGTGGAGTTTGGAAATTTAACACATTTGATGGCATGCGATTAATTAGATACACGGCAGCGGTAACCGCATGATCCCAATAGACTTGTGGTACTTCATACTCTAATAACATAGACCTGGCTGTTTCTAAAACATGTCTGTTTTTTCGTTCGGCCACTCCGTTCTGCTGTGGAGTTCCGACACAACTCTTTTCATGGATAATTCCGTTAGAGTGAAAAAATTCCCGAAGTGTTTTATTCACAAACTCACCACCATTGTCACTTCTGAGAAATTTAATGTTCCGATTAAACTGATTTTGTACCATGTTAAAAAAAGACTTAAAAACAGGTGCCACTTCATCTTTTGTTTTAAGGACATACAACCACGTCATTCTAGTACAATTATCAATAAATAGTACAAACCACCTATTTCCAACAGATGAATTAACCGGGGATGGACCCCAAACATCAGAATGAACCAAGTCAAAAGGTTTAGTACTCTTATTCAAACTACTAGGAAAAACCACACGGTGACTCTTAGCTCTAATACATGTCTTACAATCGAATTTTTCATTCTCACAACCAGAAAATAAACTTGGGTAAAGTCTTTTTAGATACCCAAAAGATGGATGTCCTAATCTCTTATGCCACATCCAAATGCGAGAGATCCGATTCGTTGATGAACTTGTAGAAAAATGAGCCTTTCCAACCACCATGTCGTCCAAATGATACAGTCTCCCTCTTCTAGTACCACGGCCAATGATCTCCTTCGTGAGAAGATCCTGAAAGATACAAAACTGAGGATACATGAGAACAACACAATTCAGTTCTTCACAAATCTGACCAACAGACAATAATCTGGTTGATAAAGAAGGCACAAGTAGAGTATTTGATAAAGTAAGGGAAGGTGAACACCGAACATCTCCAGCACCCTCTACAGGATACAATTCACCATTCGCATTGACTATTGCCGTTCTTCTTGGTGTGGATATCTTCACAAGATCCTTTTCTGAGTAGGTCATGTGATCTGTTGCCCCTGAATCTATTATCCAATCAACTTTATTAGTATGAAAGTTATTAGATACAAAACAGTTTTTACCTTCCAAACGTTCCTTGTTCTCAACAGGCGGTAAAATGGAATATCTACCAGCTGAAACTGAGGCAGCAGTGGCTTGGTTCGGTCCAGTCATCCCCAACTCATTTGGGACCAGCTGCCCAGTAAGACCACCTGGTCCAGCAGCCAGACTACCCGACCCAGCAGTAGCACCTTGCACAACAGGGGCTGCAGACAAATCTGCTGCAACCATTTGCGCCTCACCTCTGTATTGTTGCCAATCTCCCTGCTTCTTTTTCCTTTTATCTTTCCAACCCGGTGGGTAGCCAATCAATTTGAAACATTTATCCTTGGTATGCCTTGGGTTATGACAATAAGTACAACCTTCAACAGGACCCGTTTTTGGTTTGAAGTCAGGTTTGTTTATGGCAAGAGTTTGGTTTCCCACAAACATAACCATAGAATTTTCAGCACCATCCCCTTTGTTTAACATTACTGTTTGGCGGTTTTCTTCTCTACGTACTAAAGCAAAAGCTTGTTCTACTGTGGGGAACGGTTTTAGTTGGAGAACAGTTGCCCGGATAGAATCCAAGCGGTCATCAAGACCATCTAGAAAGGTCAAAACACGATCCTCTTGAACAAGGTAATTATGTTTCTCAATATCAACCGGGGAGGTCATAGGGTTTGGCCTACGTACGTCTAATTCTTTCCATAACCCTTGTAATTGGGTGTAATAAACTTCAACAGAACCCCCTGCTTGTTTGACCCGATTAACTCTTCTTTTCAAGTCAAAAAACTGGGTCAAGTCATCTCCATCAAAAAAGGTTGTTCTTACTGAGTCCCAGACCTCTTTGGCCGTAGAGAAAGGAAGAAAATTACCTACCAAGGAGGGATCCATGGATTCGATTATGTAGTCTTTAACCGAAGAGTCTTCCATCTGCCACTTGCGGTATTTGCTATCAGCTGCCGACGGTTTGAGAGTCGACCCATCAATATAGCCGAGTTTATCCTTCATTGACAGTTTCATTTTCAGCATCTGCGACCACAGGTTGAAGTTCTTCCCGTCTAGTTTGATCGTCATGGATGACATAATCCCATCTGAATGAGAGCTGCTCGGTTTTTGTTGTAATAGTTGTGATAGGGTGGCTGTCAGGTTCTCTAGAAGGAGCACAGATTCGGTTTTTGCTGCTTCCGCAGATTTCTCTACCTCCTTCGACATTCTACACAGAAAATAGGGATAGGGAGTAAACAGAATCTGGTTTGGTTACTCAGGGACAAAACAAATCTCAGAATCGAAACTGGAGCTCTGATACCATGTCAAATTGTTAGAAAATATGAACACAACACTCCCAAGAAACTCCCTTCCCTCCCATGTTTTATTTCATTCAAGAAGAAGATTACAGAATACGATAATTTTAGACTGTGTTACAATTTCTGTATTTTCGGCCTCTTCAAATAGAGAGATAATCACTGAAAATAAAGGAAAGCAAATCACCCCAGAATTCATTCTATATTACATATATCTTTCCCTCTATCTTTAGACACATAATAAGGCAACAAATAAACCAGCTATGAGAATCCAGATTGCTTCTGCTGCACCTCCAACTTGCTGCCTCCAGCTTGCTGTTTCCATAATTGGCTCGTGTCAATAGGTCGATCTTCTAATTAATTATATAATTACTACAATCTTCTTGCATTGTGCGCTCCCACTGACCGAGAATTTCGAAGGTGGTATTATTCCTGATTTGTTATTGACCCATTAAATTAGGACAAGTCAAATAATAATTTCCTATTCTGGTACTACATTTTAAGATCGCCGGCTATCATGCATGCATTTCTCAAGCATGTATATACTCACTCCTGGTTATCATGCATGCATGATCTCTGCACTAGATCTCTTTCCGATTATCATTTATATATGATGAACTTGAAACCAAACTCCAACAAAATTATGTCTCCTACTCACTAATTATCATTTATCATGGATAAAAAACCAACTGTGAGGATATTCTGCCAATCAAGCGAGGATTACTCCCTCTCCATTCGCCATGGAAAGGTCGTTCTCGCACTTTCCAACCCCGTCGATCCTTTCCAGGTAACCTCCTTGCTTCCTGCTCCCTACTCGCAATGCAAACTGTTTATTTAGAATAACTTTTTATTTATTTTAATTCAAATTATATTGTAACATTAGCATTGGATCAAGGAGGAACGTTGTGATGGCTTCACTCTCTTCAACAAAGGCACTGCTCAAGCTATAAAGCGCTCCTCGGATGTATCATCTATCAATAAAAATATTATTGAGGTGAGTTTTCAATTTTCCAATACAGCAGCAGATACGTATATGATTGTCTGTGTGTGTACATACATACATACATACATATATACAACTTTAATTTTAACTTCAGAGAACAACTTCATTTTATTGTATATAATGTTTTTGTTCTTAATTTCATTCAATTAGTTGCTTCTGATTTCAATGCCATTTGGCTCTCATTCTGACCCTCATGCTGTGTGGATCGGGTGCAACGAAGAAGAGGATGATTTCGTCACTGTTTCCGGAGGTGATAGAAAAATGTTCACATTACAGCCACATTCCACGTTGACCTACGATGGCAACACTGTTCTCTTATATAATGAAGACACTGGCCCCTTTCAAAAATGGAAGTTTGTGCCTTACTATGAGGACAACATAGTGTGTCCAAAAACATTCAAGATCTACTCCAAATACATGCCGGAATACAATCTGACAATTCGTCACGACACTGTTGTGTACGCTCGGTGTGATCGTGCAGATCAATATCAGGTACTTAATTGTTGAAAATTATGCCTTTAATTTATTGTTTGACTAATTTTGTTGTAGTTTTCTTAGCATTTGTTGGGTATTTCAACAATTTTCTCTTATGTGTTCAATTAATGATGCAGCACTGGAGGAAAGAAACAAGGTACTGTAATCATCTCAAGGACAAACAGGGCTTCCCAGCCTTTGCAATCGTGAACGTTGCCACTGGCAAAGCTATCCAGCACAGGGAGCTCGAGACTGGTTATCCTGTATGTAAGCCATGTATTTTCGACCTGATACATACATACATACATACATACATACATACATACATAAATATAGAATGAGGCTATGGCTATTTTACTATGCATAGCGCGGATTGGTCTATATTACGGATCAATATTTTTGTTTTCAAAATTCTAACGGTTGATCTGAAATTGGAAGGCACCGTTGAAAAATGTATCAATAGAAGTACATAGAGTAAACAAGCTTTGATAAAACTCAATGCCTCTATATAAGTTCCTTTTACTTTTGTCGATAGTTTTGCTCATATATTTTTTGTTGAAACTTTATATATTAGGTTTCCCTGTTGCCTTTTACTCCAACGGACTTGGACGAGTCAGTTTTGTGGACTGAGAGTGAAGATCTGGGTTCTGGCTACAAGAATATTAAAGTACGGAGGAAAATTGAACTTGCTCTTGATGTGTTGTATCACACGGGATGGTACGAAGTGGGCATACAGGACGGGATGCGTTTGGGGTTGTGGACTCACAATCCCGATAATACCACCAACCAATTTAAGATGGAGAAGTTCTTTTAAGATAACATTAATTTCATGCTGCATCTTTATTTAGTTTTTTGTTCCCAGCTTCTTTATGTTTAATTTCAATAAAAATGAATCTTAGTCGGCTTCTTCCATTTCGATCGAATCTGAGGGAAGCCCATAAGTGTTTTTGTGCAAAAGATTCGAGATTTCTAGTCCCTTTACGTGCAATTAAGTTTTTTCAAATTTTTCAAATTTTTCAAATTTTTTAGATTCGAGATTTCTCCCTTTATGTAATTCGCCAATCCATAACTTTTTAATTAAGCTTTACAAATATAACTTTACAGAAATTGCAATTCCAAGAGGCAACATCAGGAAATGGAGAAAAAATTAGAAGCAAAATATTTAAATTTGTTGTCAGTGCAACAAACATTATCCCGATATTTTTATTAATAACCTCAAAAAAAAAGAAAAATATCAAATTGAAACAGACACGCATGTATTTTAAAGCGGAACACACATCTTAACACGGATCGGACGGTGATTGAGCCTAGTGTATTGATTAAACCCATCCGGTCCAGGACCGGACCATTCTCAGACCGGCCCGGACCGGAGTTAGGCAAGGGACGGTCCGGGGACGGGCCATCTATGTAGCTCAGTAAATTAGTTATATAATAAACTTGTAGAATACCAATTTTTATTAATTTTGGAATTTTTATACTATTTTTTAGGATTGATGAAAGATAGCACAAAATCGATGGTCCTATTCATATGTAATTTAGCATAATTTACCGTATTTTAGCATAATTTTACATAATTATTGTAATTTAGAATAATTTAGTGTAATTCAGCGTAATTTAACATAATTTCAAGTAATTTAGCGTATTTTAGATATCAAGTACTTGGTTCATGTTATTCCAATCTCTTGCATAAGCACCGTATCATTTATCCACTACACTATATAACATTTGTTGTCTAAAACTACTAGCTTCTGCATTTAACCTATACTTGAGTTGATTTTTTATATTTAATTTATATAATACAAGTTTAAATAATCAAATCGAAATGTTCAACATGATTTTTATATGAAAAAACATTTAGTGACCAAATTTTATATATTGTTTTATTTTTATTTTTATTTTTATTTTTTTAGATAGATAAAAAATCATATGATATAAATATTCTGAAATAGGAAAATAAAAACATTGAGTTGATTTCTGTTTTTCTTTATTAAGTTGGTTTATCCATGGTGATAATCAATCAAAGAAATAGGAAACAATGCTACTTGTTTGGAAATTTCAAATTTATACGTATACCATTAATGGAATTTCAAAATTTGAATTTATTTGTCATATTTGTAAACTTTTATTTTAAAAATTTTGTATCTCCGCAATTTCAATTTTTTTGTTCTCTTATAATATGTTTCTGTTACAATGCACGGACACAATACTAGTATTTTAATTTGGAGATCATGTTGAGTAGTTCGGATCGACTGATTAAATTAAAAAAAACAGAGATAAAAATCAATTGTTTTAAATAGGACAAAAATACAAATCATTAGGACCACAAAAACAATACTGTTAGTATATAAAATCAATTGTTTTAATCAGTGTTAGATTTACATAAAATCTACAGTATTGTTTTAATCAGTGTTAGATTATATAAAATCAATTGTTTTAATCAATTGTTTTAAAAATAGGTTAGATTTTAAAAATCAATTGTTTTAAAATAAATCAGTTTTAATAAAAGTGTTGGAATGTCGTGAATTTTGATTTATATTTTATTATAACAAAAAATGTTCAGTTCAAATAACAAACTTATTGAATTGGAAAAAAAAACAACAAAAAAAACCGCAAGAAAAACAGCAAAAAAAAAAAGACTCGAACCGAACTGGGCCGTGGACCGTGTGAACCCCGGGTTGAGCACGGGCCGGACTTAGCCTCCCAAAATTAGACCCGTGGAACCCGTCCAACCCACCGGACCCGTGGACCGAGCAGGTTTGGACCGGACCGGACCATTGTCAAAACACTAATTGAGCCCATCTCAAGTCCTCAATAGCCTAGGTTGATATATGGGCCGAATCCATATGACACTATATCTGAAATGGGCTTATCTAAATTGTAAATTTTGTTAAGGCCCAATGAAATTTATGATTGATTTAGGCGTATAATATGTACAATGACATGATTTGCCAACGAGTACCGTTTGTTTAGTGTATATTAATGTAAACAACAGAATAATGAATAATAATTTAGCATAGAGATATATGCTTTCTTTGTTCAGCTTCACCAATCAGTCCTTTTTGATTGCTCAACAATTTCTTTTTTGCACAATTCATTAATTTTTATATTTGAAATTTGTTAATTAGTTTTTGTAACTTAAAGTTCGTATGATTCCGACAATTATTCGTATAATTTTGTTAAATAATTTTTGGGACTAACTAAAAATGTTGAAAAGATCCTCAATTTTAGGAAAACATTTTTTTTCCTCACAACGTGCGTTGCACGTGACAACATGGTGCATCTGATCCTTGCGCTTCACCAGGATCTAAACATGTGTAATGTACTAATGTGTTAGAATTAAATTCCAAAATAGCACATCTTGCAACCATTAGAATAAATTAATTAATTAATTAAAATAATTAATTAAAAAAACAAGTCAGAACTCACCATTTTATTTTGAATTAAAAGGAAACCCTTCCAGACAAAATAAAATAATATAACTATTATTTTGAATATTTCTGCTTCAAGTGTGCTACATCTTTAGGGAACAAAGAACCCCTTAATTCAGCACTATTTTATTCATTTATCCGATCCATACTGTATTCGATAAAATGGATACGGGTAAAATTTTATTTTTGTAAACTTATCGGGTACGGGTAAAGATTTTTTTTTTGTTATCTAAATAGGTAAGGGTACGGGTAAAGCCTATTTCGTATCCATTACCCGATCGGGTCATTATAAAAAAAAAATATTATATATTATATATATTAATGAGCAATGAATATCAATTTTCCAACTACTTTTTATAATTGTGTTATACTTAATTAACCATTGAATCAATCACGTAAATAAATTCTAGCAAAATTCAATAAAATTTAGACCTTTAAAACACACACACATGTGTGTGTGTGTGAAACGAATGTGTTTTAACGTTTTATTTAGTAAATAATAAAAATTATTATTATATTAGCATTACACGTTATTCACCCGCTACCGTTTCATTATCCGACAACCATAACAGATAAGGATATAGTACGGGTAAGATAATTCATTGCGGATAAGGATATAGTACAGGTATGGGTACGGAAATGCTTCCACCCGACTCTTATCGTACCTGTTGACACCCCTAGCACACTGTTATCTATCTAAACTCACGAATTTTGGGTATCACAAAATATCACAATGTTTTTTTCTATTTTATATTTAAAAATTAAACAATTAAATATGAAATCTTGTTCACTACCATAAAGATACATCTAGTAATTTTTTAAAATTTTGGAAATTATCTTTTACTTGATCAAGTAGTTAAAAATAAATACATTAAAATTTCTATCATAATTAACTGGATTGGTTTATTTTGTAATCACTTTATTGAGTATTAAATAAACTCTAAAAATTATAAAATATTACATGGATGCATCTCTCATAAAAATAAACACCATCAACGGTTTATATTGCACATCTAACTTTCAAATTCTAAAAGATAAATAAAGATTTTACGGTACAAAAAAATATGATATTAAAATCTACCTTCTGTAAAATTATTTCTGAATTCCAGATTTTATTTTTTATTAAAGAAGAAATGATCTAAGTTATGGACAATGACAGTAGTCCTACTTGTTATATTTGAAAAACTTTTAAGGATTAAATTAATGTTCATAAAATTTTAAGAATTAAAAGGGACAATGACTGTAGTCCTACTTGTTATAATTGAAAATTTTAAGGATTAAATTAATGTTTCTAAAGTTTTAAGAATAAAAATGATAAATGATAAATTTAAAAATGGTCAATATTCTCATGAAAACATCATAATATTCAATATCCCTACAAAAATTTATCTTAATTTTTCTATCTCTTTTTATTTAGTTATTTTAAAAATTGAATTGACAATTATACCCTTTTATTTTAAATGGAGGTGTCAAATTTGTTGATCAATTTTTAAGAATTAAAATGGACAATGACAGTAGTCCTAATTGTTATATATAATTGAAAATTTTAAGGATTAAATTAATGTTTTTAAATATTTAAAAATGAAAATGATAAATGAGTGATACTTTAAAAATTATTTCAAAAACTAATAACCGTGCATTCTAAAAAAATATAAAGAAAATTATAAAAAATTTAAAATGTGAAAGTATGACTTTGGAAAATTATTCCTAGTGTGTTAGGCCAGACTTTAATGTCTATTGGGGCTAAGTCAAAAAAATTAGCAGAATGGGACAAAATTTTGTAATTATTTTGAATATTAAGGATATTTTTAAAAGATTTGAAAAAAAATGCAAAAATAGAAATATATTTTGGAAAAGTTCAAGGCATTATTTTGTCATTTTTTAATGTTAAGTATTTTTTTTTAAAACATAGAAGTGGAAGTATATATTTATTTTTTAAATGAGCCTTGAAAATTGGGTAAAAAATTAAATGCAAGTCCGGACTTGTTCTAATTTGATATTAAAAACAAAAAATGATATATCAGCAAACTTTACACGTGTATGAGACAACTTTTACTTAGAGCATGTATAATTGTATATTAATTAACGACCAAAAAGATATAAATTAAATTATTCATACGTGTCACTAATTTTAATTGTACAGGATTGTTTTTCGAATTTCACTTTAGAGAGAAAAAAAATATTATTAATAGATATTTAAAATGAGACTACTTTTATAGCAATTTTTTTTTGTAATTATTAAATTTTGAATACAAATATATCTTTTCCAAATTATAGAAATATAAATAATAAAAAGCAATACGAGCAATCACATAAAAATTCTTGCAAAAATATATAAAAGAGTTATTTTATTTTGAGAATCATATTACTCATTAAATACATCAAATATATGTTTTCTTTTAAATAAAATAAATGAGGAGAGAAGTAAATTGCATATTATGTTTTATTTTTTGAAAATATCAAACAACATATTATATTTTAAATATATTAACAAAATGTTCTTATAAAATCCATTTTTCTCTCTCTTCATCTCCTTCCAATTTTTTTTAACAAAATATTAAAGAACTACCTTGTTAAAAGTGGTTGGTGTATAGTACTTAATTCTTTTGGCATTTAAGAAAGGGACAATTTTTATAAATGTATAGATGTTAATTTTATTGAGGCTCTTTGGTAATAAAGGATTAAGTTTTTCTAAGATTTAATCAGCTTTTTTTTTTCTTAGCTGCTTAATCTTATCGAATATCGGTTCCTTAGCGCGAATTAATATCACCTCCTTTTAGTCTCTTTTTGCCCGGATCTTAAATCCTCTATCCGGATCGTAAGCCACCTCTATCCATTCATTTAATTTCCTTAGCTTTCACCTACATATTAAGACACCAAATATCAGTTTCTTAGCACTCCTTAAGTTCTTAATCCGTCACTTTTAATTCTTTGTTGTTGAACAGTTGAGTTGGATAAATACCAAGTATGATTAAACTTTACCTATCTCATTTTAATGTACTCAATGATAGAAAATTTTAAAATATGAGATTTTGTACTCAACAACTAACAAAAAATAAAAAAATAAAATGAATTTTTTCAGTCCTTTATCAAGAGACTAAAAGTCTCTTCTTCTTATTTCAAAATATTATTTTTGATATGGATTTGAAAAATTGTATGCTCCGTTTAATCCGAATTTGAATTTAAGCGAATTATGTTCGGATAATCCAGATCCATTTTCATCCCTATCACCTCGACATTATCATCAGAATTATAGCACTTTTTTCAAAACATTCGCTTGAGTCACCAAACCATTCGTGACGATATATCATCTAATAGAATGTTAATTTTTTAGTAAAAATTTTAAATAGTCAAACAAATTATTTACGATTCTATGTGTAAAAAAAAAAATTAATTAAAAATGTGAAGATCAACATATGTTTATATTGTAGAAACAACCAACAATTCCTTGTCCAAATCAAAATCTAATATCAATTCCTGTATTTATAATGCCATGCAAATTTTAATGCATTATTCCTCGCATATTTTATTAATAAATTTTAAGGAGAAATATTTTGTTTGATGCTTTTAAAAACTAAAATATTTTATAAAAAATCCCTGACAAGTCTTAAAGCTAACTTTTTTATGAAGTATACATTTCACCAATGATTCAATTCAATAACTATAAGAGCATGTGAATTTAGCGTACTTCGAAAATCTAATGTCAAATTAGAAAAAGGTCAAACTTTGAATCAAATAAATACCTTTTCCGCGTTAAATCAACTTAGATGCAAAGAAAGCCTAACAGTTAGAGAGATTTTCCAATTAGCATTGCACCAAATTCGGTCCACATCTAAATGTAACCGTTCGACTCGCTTTAAGATTTGTGCGGAACAAAAATTCTAAACCACAACTAAAATATGAAAATATCACGCGAATCTCGATGCGGATGGAACGGATTAAATACCATTAGACATAATTGTCCGAACCCCGTTGAACCCCTTCGTTCCAAGTCTTAACGCCGCTACTCGAGGGTCCAATTACAGTTCCATGCTCTAAGGTAACAGAATATTTGAGTTTAGATCCGGCTGGCGGAGTAATGCACCAGATATCTTTAGTTTCGTGCTGACCAAATCGGACGATAACGATCTAAATGTAAAATTTCTGTTACCTGAGACTGGACCCTTTCGCTTCCAGTCTAACGCCGCTTCTCACGTTGCATTCACAGTCTTCATCTCTATGGTAACATAATATTTGGGTTTATTTGAAGGCCGTCCGATCAGAATCCGGGAGAGAATGAATGCACAGGATGGATTAAATATTCGTGCACACTAGATCGGACAGTCTTGATATAAACTCAAAATTTCGGTTACCTCAGGTATTATGAAACCCCAATTACAACCGACAACTCTCCTCTAATCCTTCTTTCATTCGCTCTTTCTCTCTCTCGCCATTTTTGTTTCGTTCGCGTGTCTCAGTCGCAGGAACCAACGAGCTTTTAAAGGTCAGTGCTTTCTACTCCAATTTTTCTCTTCATCAGATCCATCTCCTCTCCTCATCCAATCCTTCTTCTTTGTTTTCATTCTTGGAAGAATTTCACAGATCTAGAACTTATTCTTGCTCAATCACAAGATCTAACATTTTTGTTTCAGATCTGACGTATGATGGGATCTTTTCCCAGATCCAGCTCATGGATCTGTCTCTTTTTCACGCTCCTATGCACTGCCCATGGATTCTACCTCCCTGGTAGCTACCCGCACAAGTACTCAGTCGGCGGTGAGCTCTCTGTGAAGGTCAATTCTCTTACTTCGATCGATACAGAGATTCCTTTCAGTTACTACAGCCTTCCCTTTTGCAAACCTTCAGAAGGGGTGAAGGATGCAGCAGAGAACATCGGAGAATTGCTAATGGGAGATCGGATCGAGAATTCTCCTTATCAGTTCAAGATGCACACTAACGAATCCGATATTCTTCTCTGTAGATCCGACCCGTTAACACCTGAGATGTTCAATCTGTTGAAGAAGAGAATTGATGAGATGTATCAGGTGAATTTACTTTTGGATAATTTACCCGCTATCCGTTATACCAAAAAAGATGACTACTTTTTGAGATGGACCGGGTACCCGGTTGGAATCCGGGTTGGAGACGATTACTACATCTTTAACCATTTGAAATTCACTGTTTTGGTTCATAAATATGAGGATCCGAATGTAGCACGGGTTATGGGTGCGGGTGATGCAGCGGATGTTATACCATCTGTAGAGAAATCCGGTTCGGGTACACCCGGTTGGATGGTTGTCGGGTTTGAGGTTGTACCGTGTAGTTTCAAACACGACTCTGAATCGATAAAATCTTTGAAAATGTATGAGAAATACCCGGCTAAGATCCAATGTGACCCGTCGACTGTGTCGATGAACATCAAAGAGAACCAACCCGTGGTTTTCACTTATGAAGTGTCGTTCATGGAAAGCGACATTAAATGGCCGTCACGATGGGATGCATATCTAAAAATGGAAGGTGCAAAGGTGCATTGGTTCTCTATTCTCAACTCATTAATGGTGATTGCTTTTCTAGCGGGTATAGTGTTTGTGATTTTACTGAGGACAGTAAGGAGAGATCTGACCCGGTATGAGGAACTTGATAAAGAGGCGCAAGCGCAAATGAACGAGGAGTTATCGGGTTGGAAATTGGTCGTTAGTGACGTGTTTCGTGCACCCACTAACCCTATGCTTCTTTGTGTGATGGTAGGAGACGGTGTTCAAATTCTCGGCATGGCGTTGGTTACTATACTCTTCGCTGCATTAGGGTTTATGTCACCGGCCTCAAGAGGTGCACTCATTACTGGTATGTTGTTCTTTTATCTGGTACTTGGTATTGCTGCCGGGTACGTCGGTGTCCGCATTTGGAAAACAATTAAATGCGGGGACCACTCCGGTTGGGTTTCGGTGTCGTGGCGTGTGGCATGCTTCTTCCCCGGTATTGCCTTTTTAATCCTCACCACTCTTAACTTCCTCCTTTGGGGCAGTGACAGTACCGGTGCCATCCCTTTCTCGCTCTTTGTCATTTTAATCCTTCTCTGGTTCTGCATTTCGGTACCACTAACCCTAATCGGTGGTTTCCTCGGTGCTAAGGCACCACATATCGAGTACCCGGTACGTACCAACCAAATACCGCGTGAAATACCACCACAAAAGTACCCATCCTGGTTACTGGTACTAGGTGCTGGTACACTTCCCTTTGGTACACTTTTCATCGAACTTTTCTTCATCATGTCGAGCATTTGGATGGGTCGGGTTTACTACGTGTTCGGTTTCCTCTTTATCGTGTTGATGTTGTTAGTGATTGTTTGTGCCGAGGTGTCCCTTGTTTTAACTTACATGCATTTGTGTGTGGAGGATTGGAAATGGTGGTGGAAATCGTTTTTTCTCATCTGGATCGGTTGCAATTTACATATTTCTCTACTCGATCAATTACTTAGTGTTTGATTTGAAAAGTCTTAGTGGGCCCGTCTCAGCGACACTATATATCGGGTACTCTCTCTTCATGGTTGTAGCGATTATGCTCGCTACTGGTACAGTCGGGTTTATCTCTTCCTTCTGGTTTATTCATTACCTTTTCTCCTCAGTTAAGTTGGATTAATTGGTTAAAAGAGATGGAGAGAGAGAGAGAGAGAGAGAGAGGGACTTTTTTGTAATGGAATTAAATTAGGGTTTCAGATTTTCTTCTTCCCTAGTTATACGAAATTAAAAAGATGGTTGAATAATTTTACTGTGTTATGAGCAATTAGGTGTCAAGGGGTTGGATCCTCTTTTCTTTTCTTTTTTTTTAGTCCTTTTGGTTTTCTATATTTGGTTTGTTCGTTGTATGCTGTAATACAGTTTATGTTCTATTACAATTGATGATATAATTATTAGTTGTTCAGATTATGAATTTCTTGTGGTGCATTTTTTTTTTAAATAAGGCCTCCTTAATCTCAATATTCATTTTTCAGTTGCTAATTGTGGGAATTGAACCATTGAAATTACAGTGTTTTTAAGCATTATAAAATTGTGTAAAATAGTATTGGCCGAAATAAATAAAAAATTAATAAATCATGTCACCGCACCAACAACAACCATTGTCACCTCACCATTATTATTATTATTTTTTATTAATGATCTAATTAAAAAATTTAGCAGATATGAATATTTTATCATGTAGAACAGATTTTTTTCCGCAATCAAATAATTATTTTAGAGGTTTATATATCATCTCAATTTAAATTTAAAATTTGTTGGCACGTTCAAACTTGTAATAATTGTTAGTAATTTATGTTAGCTAGTAAATTAGGTTTCAATATGTTACCTTTTGTATGTTATTGTGAAATATGTGTTAATTTTTTTAATATTCAAATTATATTTATATCGATATTAATATTGAGGAGGGTTCAAATGCCTCCATTTATAAAACGTTAATAACTCAAAATTTAAATTATAAACAACAAAATAAAACCGTTAGATGTGATCTATATTATTTTCTCTATATGCTCATAAAAAATTATCAAATTTCGGTTTTGTTTTTATGTGAATCAATAAATTGAAAAATTAATGTCTAGAAATTATCCACATTAGTACGTTTTTACAAGCTCTTGATGACAACCTAAACAAAGTTAAAATGTCATAATTTTTATGCGTGCATAGATAAAATTATGTAGATCATATTCAACGGTTTTAATTTGACTTTTAAGTTTTAAATTTTGAATTATTAAAGTTTTAAAAAATGAAGGCATAATAAAAGCACAAAAAATAAAGGATTTAAACCCTCATTAATATTTGCATTCGATAATATTCATTGTATCTCAATTTATTTGTATAGTACATTTTGACTATTATACCCCCTAGGCATTGCACATGACAACATGGTGCATCTATAGCAATTAGCAGCTGTGATGAGATGCATTGCTTAAAGCATAATTTGCGGTTGACTTGCAACTAAATTAAACTAAATTAGTAATTTTCATACATATCCCTCAAGTTTTTCTTATTACTCCCTTCAAATTTGAATATCTTAACTACCCCTTAACTATGTCAAATATTTATATTTTATCCACGTTATTAATTTCATATCATTTATATTTTTCTTTTTCATTTATACCCTTCCGTTCTTTAAAAAAAAATATAATAATTTTCATCTCCTTTGTCATAACCCCGATTAATTATTTTCTAAATGATTAAATGATTAGAACATCTCCATCCTAGCAACTCAAATGAGTTTCTAAATAACTATTAACCACTTTTTAGAAACTAAAGCCTCTAAAGTTTCTAAATTTTCACATCCCTGAAATTAATTTTAGAGTTTCTATTAAGCCACGTCAGCAATAAATTAAAAATGAGAAATAATTTGAGTCAATCATTTGGTCAGCGTAGAGTTTATAAACAGTTTCTTAATAAGAAACTTTTCTGCATAGTTTCTAAATAAAAAAACTCTCCCACATCTCTGAAATTCAAATAGAAACTGTCACCTCATATTAAAAACTCTAATAATACTAGAGATGGAGATGCTCTAATTAGATAAAAAAAAATTTCACTCTCTTTTCTTTGCTCTTCTCCTAACTTTCCTTCTTAGACCAAAAAAAAACTAGTTCTGACATCTTATCTCTTCTCTCATTGTATCTGTTGGAGAGAGAGAGAGAGAGAGAGAACCACTTTTGTTATTATGGTGCTAGTAGATGATCTTCACAAATTGGGATTGAATGAGCTCTTCAAGTTGTGATTAAAGGAAAAATGAAAAGCACTAATTCTGTTCTAGGAAAGAAAGAAAAGAAAAGGACAATTTTGTTTTTTATTTATTTTATTAATCAAAGGTAAATCAAGGGGTTTTATTATTTTACTAGAGATAACTTTGAATTAGGTAAGTCATGGATAAATAAAAATATGATTGCAAGATTTAATGAATAAATAAATAAGATAAATTTAAGTGTTGAGAGAAATAAGAAATTGAATATCCTTAAATTAAAATAGCTTGTACCTATTAATTTGCTTATATCTTACTATTACTGTCAGAAAAAAAAAAACATAATTAATTAAACAACAAAGTCGTAACTCACCATTAATTATATCATTAAACAGTCAACATGAAGTAAAAAAATGAAACCAAAATAAAACTAAATAAAATAATTATTATGCTCAATAACATCAAAAAGGAATTCTTAATAGACAATAATAGGTAATTTGCAAAAAGAATTCGCTTGGATTTTATAAATAAAGAAAGATATACGATCAAGATTTTGTTTGGACTTCATACATTTTAAAAATTTATAAAGTTTATATGTAAACACATTACTTTTGAAATATATCAGTTTTAACAGTGTGAATTTGTAATTTGAAACATATATAATAGATTTTTTGAAATAATAACAATACATGTCACTATGTTATCGATAACACGACAACCAAACTCAAAAGTAATAAATTTGCCTTTTATTTTCTTAATGAAAGGTAAACAAAGGGATTTTATTATGTATCCAGAGATAATTTAGAATTGATTAAGTCGTGAATAAAAAAAACGGTTGCAAGATTTAAGGAATAAATAAGATAAATTTAAGTGTTGAGGAATAAATAAGAAATTAAAATGAGAATCGTTTGTTGGTCCAGTGGCAAAGGCAATGCTCTGGAGGTTGCAGGTTCGAATTCCGAAAGGAGCAATTATTTGTGGATATTAAATAATTGGGTGGTTTGACATCCAACATTTATTCAAAATAAATAAAAAATTAAAATATTTTCAAAAACATACAGAAAATTATCCCCAAATTAAAATAGCTAGTACCTACTTGCTTATAACTTACTACTATTAATTATATCATTCAGCAGTAAACAGGAAGTAAAAAATGAAACCAAAACCCTCCGGATCGACAATAACATAAAACAAAACAAAATAATTATTTTATAAATTTTCGAATTCATTTAGTATAAAAATCAAGCTACAAAAAATAATGAATTATATGTTAATTTTAATCAGTGTTCTAAATAGCGCCGCTATAGCGTTTTTGGACCCCAAACGCTACGCTATGACATCAAAATGCGTTATTTGCGCTACGGCCGCTATAGCGGCGCTATAGCGCTATAGCGGTCCGCTATTTGCGCTATACAATATGGATTTTTTTTTTAAGCAATTTATATGGGTTTTAAATAAAGACCCAAAAAAGCTCAAACCGAAATTGAATTTGTTGCTACTTGCTACAGATAAATCAATTTGAAATTGGAAATAGAAATAGAAATTTGAATAGAAAAAAAGTCCAAACCGAAATTAAAATTTGAATAGAAAAAAAATAGATTATGTCATGAATCATGATGCTTAAGATATTTTTAATAGGAAAAATTGATAGTTTATGATATTACTATGGATATTTTGAACCGCAATTTGGACTTTGTACGGGTTCAATATGAATATTATAATTTCTTAATTACTTTGGTGTTATTTATTGTTCTATGAGACTTTAGATAATGTTGATATTTAGTACAAATATTGAATATACGGAATGTAAAAAAAAAAACGCTATTTGGAATATCTTCCACTATAGCAACGCTATTCGCTATAGCTTTTTTTGTAGCATTCCCGCTATGACGCTATAAACGCTATTTAGAACCTTGATATTAATACGTTTATTTTTCATTATTTTTTTACCGTTTAACTTTATACTCGATGACTTTAAAAACTTATAAAGTTTACATGTAAACGCATCACTTTTGAAATATATCAGTTTTAATGGTGTGAATTTGTAATTTGAAACATATATAATAGATTTTTTAAAATAATAATACATGTGACTATGTTATCGATAACACAGACAGCCAAACTCACAAAAAAAATATACAAATCAAGATTTAAAATAGAACACTGGTGATAGGATACCACGTTCCCATATTAAATATATATATAGAGAGAGAGCGAGAGAGTGGCGAATATCAAAACGTTTGCACCAAGGTCCTCGTGCAACCAAGTCGTTTTCGGATTTTCAAAGTCCAAATGGTCGATCCAAACATTTAGAAGTTCAATCTATATTAAAATCTGTTTGGAGACCAAATTTTACATTTTTTGGAATTTTTTTACTATTTATTAAGCCACTTTGAAAATTATTGATTTGGGTGAACAGTAAAAACGGTGCAACTAAATTCTGGACCATATGATCAGCAATTTTCAAAGTGGCTTAATAAATAGTAAAAAAATTCCAAAAAATGTAAAATTTGGTCTCCAAGTAGATTTTAATATAGAGATCACATCTAACGGTTTAGATCGACCGTTTGAACTTTAAAAATCCGAAAACGACTTGGTTGCACGAGGGCCTTGATGCAAACGTTTTGATATTAGCCACTCTCTCTCTCTCTCTATATATATATAATTATACATGGTGCAATATATCCTGCATTGCATCATATATAATATATGTGTCAGTATGGATGAAATCAACTATACACACATTTACTGTCATCAATGCCTAAGCAAAATAGCAAGAGGATTTTCTCCTTCCTCTTCCTTCTTCCTCTTTTCTTATTAAAAATCTATCTCATTTTTCTTCTTTTCTTTTCTATTGGAGAGGTAGAAGAAAATTCTCATCCTAAAACCAGCGTTTTCCTTTCATTGTCAATTCAAAACACCATACCAGTACAGGTACCCATAACAGTACCGGTACCAGTACCAATACCCGAAAGAAACTTGACTTTATATCACTCATCCACTTCTCGCAAGATGTCACGAAAGAAGCGAATGTCTCTGAAGATTCTTCGTCCCGATGCTCGTTCGAAACAATTCGCAAAGAGAGCCACTGAATTCTTTGATCCCCTTAATTCAAACAATAATGCAAGAAGTTGTAACCTTAGTTTTTTCATGACATGGATCGCTCCTTTAGAATATTTCGGCGAAAGGGAGATGTTTTCCATAGAGAGTTTGTTCAAGTGGCATCCTACCGCATGCTTGTTGATAATGTCAACTACAATGGATTCAGGGAAAGGTGCCGAGCTCTTAAAACCTTTCTTAATTAACGGCTTTCGGGTTGTTGCATTGTCACCGGATTACAAGTACCTTGTGAAGGGAACACCGGCCGAGACATGGTTAAAGCGGCTGAGAAAAGGAGAAGTGGATCCAGGGGAAGTATCTATCACGCAAAATATCTCGAATTTGATCCGTTTACTGGTTTTGTATAAATACGGGGGTATCTATGTCGACACGGATGTGATCGTGATGAAAAGCATGTATGGTTTGAAAAACTGTATAGGTGCACAAACAGTAGATTCAGTGACGCGTAATTGGACTCGGTTGAACAATGCCGTGATGATATTCGACAAGAAGCATCCTGTTGTGTTAGAGTTCATAAAAGAATTTGCGTCAACATTTGATGGCAACAAGTGGGGCCATAACGGACCTTATCTCGTCTCAAGAGTTGTCAGAAGAGTTACGAATCAAGTGGTTGTGTTGCCACCAATTGCATTTTACCCGGTGGACTGGAGTCGGATTGGGGGATTGTTTCGGGGACCCGGATCACAGTCGAAACATGAGTCACAGTGGATGAGAGAAAAGCTTGAATGGATTCAGAAAGAAAGCTATGCAGTGCATCTATGGAACAGGGAAAGTAAGGGTATGAAATTGGAGAAGGGAAGCATAATTCAAAGGATCATGTTAGATTCTTGCTTGTTTTGCAATTCTACAAGACTCAAAACCAGTTAGAAAGCATGTATCATTGTTGTATTATATGGATTTTTTTCTCATTTACAAATAAAATATTATGAGGAGAGATCCGATTACAACACTTTTGAGTTACCACAAAGTTATCATAACTATTTTTTACATTTTCAAAGTCCAAATCGTCGATTCAAACCGTTCAACATGATCTCCACAATAAAATGTGCTTGCACATCAAATTTAATTAGGTTTCTAATTGTTATTTATTTATTTATGTTAGCTAGTAAATTAGGTTTCTAATATGTTACCTTTTGAATGATATTGTAAAATGTGTTAATTTTTTTTTTAATTCAAATTATTTATATTGATATTAATATATTTACATTCAATAATATTCAATTTGTATCCGTATTTATTAATTTTATATTCTTATTTATATCTAAACTTATATGTATAGTACATGTTGACTATTATACCCCTAGGCATTGCGAGGATAACATGGCGCATTGCTTAAAAAGCATACTTTGCGGTTGACCAACATCTAAATTAAACAAATTAGTATTAAATTTAAAATAGCTCGTGCCTACTTGCTTATATATTACTCACCATTAATTATATCATTAAATCACTACAAAAAAAAAAAAAAAAAGTTCAGTAAAAAGTGACTATTTTCAAGAGTACACCAACAGAAAAATGTTATTTCTGAGCGTATCGATAATACCCAGTGTTCTAAATAGCGCGCTATAGCATTTTTGGACCCCAAACGCTACGCTATGACATCAAAATGCGCTATTTGCGCTACGGCCGCTATAGTGGTCCGCTATTGCGCTATTTGCTCTATACAATATGAGTTTTTTTTTATTTTTTATTTTTAAGCAATTTATATGGGTTTTAAATAAAGATAAAAAAAATCTCAAACCGAAATTGAATTTGTTGCTACTTGCTACAGATAAATCAATTTGAAATTGGGAATAGAAATGGAAATTTGAATAGAAAAAAAGTTCAAACCGAAATTAAAATTTGAATAGAAAAAAAAATAGATTATGTCATGAATCATGATGCTTAAGATATTTTTAATAGGAAAAATCGATAGTTTATGATATTACTATGGATATTTTGAAACGCAATTTGGACTTTGTACGGGTTCAATATGAATATTATAATTTCTTAATTAATTTGGTGTTATTTATTGTTCTATGAGACTTTAGATAATGTTGATATTTAGTACAAATATTGAATATATGAAATGTAAAAAAAAAAAAAACGTTATTTGGAATAGCTTCCGCTATAGTGACGCTATTCGCTATAGTTTTTTTTTTAGCCTTCCCGCTACGACGCTATAAACGCTATTTAGAACCTTGATAATACCAATAGAAGTATCCGCAAAGATACCGTAGGCAAAAAACACTTTTACCCTCACGAATAGTGACAGATTTTTGTAGTGAATGGTCACAACAAAGTAAAAAAATAAACCAAAATCCTCCGAAAAATAAGTAAAATTAAATAAAATAAGAGTGAGGCTATGGTAGTATGTATACCCATATCAGTCCATTTATGGATTCATATTTTCATTTTCAAACATCAAAATCTGAACCGTTCAACGTTATTTTCATATAAAATGTACTTGGATGTCAAATTTTACATTTTTTACTATTTTTTTAGATTTTAGATAGATAGAAATTCCTAACAAGTACTTTTTCACATGAAGATAATATTAAACCAAACGACTATTTGAACTTTGAAAATGAAGATATAGAATCATAGTACAAACCGATATACGCTATGCATAGTAAAGTAGCCTCACTCATAGAATAATTATTGATCTGAATGCTATGCTCCAAGCATTAGAACACTAGTTTTTTTTTTTTTTTTTTTCTATGCTTTAACCTTTTTCTTTCTGATTGAAACTTGAGATCTTTTGAATCTTCAGATGTAAAAAAATAACATGCCAAGCAGAATTATTTTTTAACATTAAATTCTAATTGGACTCTTTTACTCAATGATATCAGTTCAATGAATTATATTATTCTTTTGAAAATCATGGTCTAACTTGAAATACTTGTATACATAGAACAAATCAATATCACCAAAAAAATATTATACTGTTCAATCTATAAATCTATCACTAAATTTTCTAAAACTTCACAAAATGTACACTCTACCTAGCCTCATTCATTTTGCTAACAATCTCAGCCTTTCCAATTTTAATCAAAAACAAAATAGCAAAAGATATAGAAAGAATTAACATAAGAAACACATTATTCCATCCCCTAGTCGAAATATACCCCGTCAGTACCGGCCCCAAAGCAGCACCAATAGAACCGGTACCATCAATAATTGCCGTGACAGTAGCAAGTGCACGTGAATTACCCTTAATACCCTCTTGAGTACCCAAATCAGAGGCAACTGCTGTTGTAATAAGAGAATAAGGACCATTTACAAAATACCCCGAAATAAACATTAAACCTATGTTGTGTTTCATTGATATGTTACCGTATAAACGATAAATTATCAGAGAAGGGATTGAGAGAAAAAGGAAGAGGATAGAAGTGATGGCACGTCCCGTGAGTTTATCTGAAATTAAACCGGTGGAAATTCCCCCAAATACCCCTCCAATGTCAAAAATCGTAGAAAGGATTCCTGCGGCTTTGTGTGACAATTGCTGGCCATTGACACCTGTGAGAATAATTAAGAAAAGTTGAGCACATGTAATGTAAAAGTTGGAAGAGTGAGGTTATGGTACTATGCATAGTGCAGATTGGTACGTACTATGGATCAATTTTCGATTTCAAGGTTCAAATAGTCGATTTGAACCGTTCAACATGATCTCCATATGAAAATGTACTTGCTGACTAAATTTTACAATTTTTAGAATTTATTTACTATTTTTTTTAGATAGATATCAAACTAATGTTTTTGAATGGTCTAGTGATTTTCTACCTATCTAAAAAAATAGTAAAAAATTCTTAAAAAATGTGAAATTTAATCTACAAGTACATTTTCATATGGAGATCATGTTAAACTGTTCAAGTCGACTGTTTGGACCTTTAAACCAAATATTGATCCATAGTACCATAGTCTCACTCAAAGTTGAAATGTATAACATTTATTTTTATGATAAAAACATAAGTGAAAAGGCGTACCATTGTGCCTAATGTAGAACGGCAACCAATACAAAAAGGTATATGCAACAAGCTTTGAGAAAAAGAGGCAACATGAAAACGAAGCCACACCCGGTAACTTCCATGCATCCAAAAATCCAATTGCCTCTGTACCAGTACCAGTACCAGTACCAGTACCTGTACCTGTACTGGTACCTGAACTAGATTCTAGCTTTACCGCCTCTGTACCAAGCAAAGTAGACTCCTCACCTTCCACATTTTCTATATTTGTATTTAGAGTCATTGAATCAGGTATATTTTCTTCATCGTCCATTTCTATTTCGGTAGCAAGCGTATCGAACCCAACATCACTTGGGTGTAAAACCAAAAAGATCGAAACAAAAATGCCCATAATAGTAATAAGCAAAGCGGGTACGAGAAATGACCAGCCCCATCCGAATTCTAAAACTGACGAGGCGAGAACCGACCCAATAATATTACCAGCTGATGTGTTAGAGTTCCATATTCCCATTATGACGCCTTTTTTCGAAGATTTTCCAAACCAATTACCTGAAATAATATATTAATAAAATACACATTAAGAATCATAATATAGGAAACATCAATTTCATTTCATCAAACAAGAAATTGAATTTTATTTCTCTAAGTACAGTAAATGAATAATACTCCCGAGTAATTTCATAAGATTTGGACGAAAGTCACTCAAATGAACCAATTATGAAACAAGATTTGGTGCAAAATGATCAATTTTCAAATTATGCAGGATAATAAATTACCTACTATTGCAACAACACATGGCCACCCGATCGATTGCACAACGCCACTAATTACTTGTATAAAGAAAAAGAATGAAAGATGCCTGATATCAAACCAGTAACCCAACCCAAAGGCAGCAGTAGAAGCACCACTCAACAGCATTCCAAGAGAAAGAAACTTTCTCATATCAGTTCGATCGGCCATGTGCCCAGAAAAAAACATTGATATTGAATAAACAGAGAGAAAAGCAAGATCAAGTTCTCCGAGTCGGTGGGGCCCACTTGGTCCATCAAAGGGAGGGTGTGCCGAGAGCACGCTCTTTACTATGCTTGGTGGTTTGCGAGAAGCATGGAAGGCGGCATAGGAGACGAAAGTAAGGAGTAGCACTAATGCCTGGTGATAAAAGAGAGTATGCTGAGGTGGCACTTGTCGATTTGACGACGGAGCGGAGTTAGGGTTTAGGGTTTTTGTCATTGGTATAGCATGGAGAGATCTGGTCTGAAGAGGAACTGGCAGAATGCTTCGCTTTGTTTCTGCAATGATTATTGAAATAAAGTATAGAAAAGAAAACATAGTGCATATCTATACATTAAAGCATTGAAAATGTAATGTAGATGAACATAAAAAAATAATACATAATGCATATCGTAGTTTAAGGTTTAGGGTTTTTCATGTAAAGTCATACTTTTTTCAATGTAAATTACTAAAGCTCATCGTTACTTTTTACTCCCAGTAAAATTGATATTCAAGAAAAGAAAAAATTGAGCATTTCAATCAGATTTGGAATGAGCTTATAACTGTAGAGGTATACTTATTTTAATGCCTGTTCCAAAAAAAAAAAATGTAAATGTATTTAAGCAAGTGAATTAACCGTTGAGGGTTAACAGTTGATGCAAATGTAGGATGCGATGATTGCTGGATACTTTTTATTGATCCTGATAATGTCAATGTTGAGAAAAGAAAAAAATTACAAATTTAAATCAGATTTGTAGTGAAGTTAAAAAAAAAAAAGTTATAGACAGTACATCAAAGGGAAACTTGTGGTATTTTGATAGAATATCTTGAGAGTATCAATTTAAAAAGGTTGAATATCTTGAGATACTATCTTTTAAATTGATGTCCAAAATGCTGAAAAAGAATCAAAATTTGCAATCAGTATACTAGGCTGATATCGTACCAGTCATAAAATACTCGAAAACACAACAGAATTACATCCCACACCCTCAATTTTATGAAAACTCAAAAGCACAATGGCACAATGTACAATTAGAGGGTTAATTCTTTCTCTTGTTTCTCTTGGTTCAGCAATAATACACTGGTACCAGCCAGCACAAGTATTATTTTGTGTACTGGTTTAATCTACTGTGATTCCAAGGATTTGTATGCAAATTTCCTAAAAACATTGTGGGTTTGATACACTTTTACTGTCTCTCACGCGTTTGATTCAATAAATCATAAAAATAAATCACAAAAAGAAATTGAAACTGATAAAATGACCATTAATCACAAAAAGAGATGCAAAATTTAATAGAAGGAATCATCAATAATACAGTGGTACCAGCAAATACCAGTATTATTTTGTGTACTGGTTCAATCTACTGTGATTCCAAGGATTTGTATTCAAATATCCTAAAACTTTAGAGGGTTTTATGCAAATTTGATTCAATAAACCACCATTAATCACAGAAAAAAGATGCAAACTTTGTTTAGAAAATCACCTTGAAAAACTGAGAATGAAGTTGAGTAATGAGAGAAGGCGTCGGAGCTCCGGTAGACGCCGTCGGGTAGCACGGCGGAGGAGGAGAAGAATCCGAAATTAGAAGCTATTAAAATTATTTATTTGTTCTGAGGAAGAAGCGCCAGATCTACGCCGTGTTGTTTTACTTAGTCTCCAATTAAGAGGAATCCGGATCCTCTAAAGTAAAATTAACTTTGTGTTTGGATTCGGACCGTCAGATCTGATTTGGCGCGATTATTAAAGGATCCATGCGTTCCATCACGGTCCGAATTATATCTCAAAATTTGAGTTACCTCAGAGAATTGGGACTTAAATATGCTGGTAGACGAGGAGAAGAGGCGTAAATATGTTCGCTTGCAGCGCACCAGTAATATACCTTTTAATTTTGTCTCTATTGATTGTGCGCTGTGTGAAGCTATAATAGCTCTGTTCATATCTTAGCCGGTTTTGCGAGCTAGGCTCTAGCTCAACTTGTTAATTCCAGACTGGCCTGTTGCCGAGCGATCTGGATTTAGGGCATTCGAGCTAAAATCTTAGCTTGAAATTATGACAAACCAGCCCGAGCTGAACCGAGCTAGCTCACTTGGTTTTATTGGGCTGTAGAGGAGACCGCTAGCGACCCAATCTCATCAAAATGCTTGATCCAACGGCTTATATTAAATGAAATATATATTTTTTGCATATTTTTATAAAAAAAATCTCAAACAAAATAACACATTAAATGATAAATAATATTTCTTAAATGATATTAAAAAATAGAAAGAAATGAAGAATGACCAAACAATTCAAAAATTTCCTTAAATAACATTTAAAAAATAAAAAGAAATCAGGACCAATCAGAAAGATGATACAATATGCATGTGGAAAATATGTGTCTAAATAAATTTAGACTTCTACATGTAAAAAAAAAAAAAATGATTCATATAATCAGAATATTTGATCGAATGCCGATATATTCAATCCAAAATAAAATCTTTTAATCAAAGTCGTTAGTAGATCAGGACATCTCTATGCTTAATATAAGAAATAAAGATAAGTATAAGCCCAAATAAAAATAAAAATAAATCATGTCACCACACCATTATTATATTTTCATGAAATGATCTAATTGAATAAATTCAAAGTTTAATAATTTAAAAAGGGAAAATTAAAATTAAAAAGACCAATTATAATGCAGAAAAAATTAGTAATCACTGTGTAACCAAAAACATTTTGTTATTACTGAGATGACACATTAATTTGAGGAAAAAAAATTAGTGATCACTGTGTAACCAAAGACATTTTAATTTGATGACATAGTTATAATATTATATTCTTATTTATATCTGAAATTTATTTGTATAGTACATTTTGACTATTATAAACCCTAGGCACTGCACATGACAACATGGTGCATGGCAACTATATATGATGAGATGCATTTCAAAGGAGCATACTCTGCTGTTCACCAATACCTAAATTAAACAAATTTATATTAAATTTATATAATATCAAGTACCTCCTTGCTTATATCTTACTACTAATACTGTCAGAAGAAATTAATTAATTAATTAATTAATCAATCAAACAAGAAAGTTTAACTCACTATAATTTTATCACTAAGAGGTCAAAAGAAAGTAAAAAAATTAGAGAAAATAAATTTAATTATTGTTCTGAATGCTTCTGGTCCAAGTATGCTACATCTTTAGGGGACCAATTGAAAATTTAAAACATTGCAAATTTTGTGGCCTCAGAATCAGATGAGATGTTCATGATCCCTCCATTTTAAAATGAAATGGAGAAGAAATGGTCTATCTTGGGGTAAATTATGACATGACAATATGACATGTGAAGGTAACATCATTCATTCCTTACAAAGTTTTTACCATCCTTATTTACAGAATAAATTTATTTATTTATGTAACATCTATGTTTTAGAATCTAGGCTTTTAAGTAATCAACAAGCAACAATGTCACTATTTGTACCATACATGTTGCATTTTCATACTACTATACCAATTCATACCAACTTGAATATTTAAATTAGTTTCCTTTTCTTTTCAGAATTATTATTTTTATAAATATATTAAATATTCTTTTTCATGAAGGATAAAGATGAAAATTATTTGCCTGATTTGCATACAAATTCTAAGGATCCGCAAACTATTTAATACATTTCTAAAAATAAAAAATGAGGTTTTCTTTTTGGCAGTATTTTAATATTTATATTTCAAGTTTTCAATCACTATTAACTTGTACCATGTGATGGCCTAAGATGCCATGACAAAATTAACTATTACCACACAGAAGATAGCATGGAAATGTAACATAAGAACTGACAACAGTGAATTCTGACAAAATTTGACCTTGAAAATTAAATTATTACAAATAGGCTGGTGACATGTGCTCTCTAAAATCTTTCATCCAAACCAAGGCCTAAAATGAGCATCAAATTTCTCTTTTTTTCTGAATAAATGTCCCAAAATTACCAACAACAACTGTCACTTTCTCACTTTTGATGCTTTCTATAATGAAAAAAGATGCAATGTCATAGAGAGAGAGAGAGTAAAGTAAAACCCTTTTCAGTAAAAAAAACAATTAGAATTGAAGGCACGCCCCTCTGAAAAACCCATAATTGCAATTGAGTAGAACCAAACAGTATTGATTCATTCCTTTCTCAGATTTTGAATTAAAAAAACACAGCAAACTGTACATAGAATAAAACTATTCTTCTATTCCACTACCAAAACCAAAACCAAAAAAAATAAAAATAAAAAATAAACAAAGAAACTAAACAATGAAAGAAAACTAACCAATTTTTTTGAATAATGCCTGGCAACTTGCATAAATACAAGCTTAAAAAAGGTTAGAAAATTCAAGAATATGATGTAGTTAGTCGCGAGTTCACGGAAATGCCACCAAAATTTCAAGCCATGCTTTTATGGTTAGTCGCAAAATCAGATTGATTATTCCTGCATTTAGTCATTAGAAATCAAAATTAAGATGAAATCTTTAATTTAAGGAATTAAACAAAGGTTAAAAAGAGAAGCGTTCAAATACCTCTAATTATGCGGTATCTTTTTTTTTTTTTGGAATAAGTCTTCTTTCACACCTGAGTAATACAAGAAAATGACAGGGATAAGTATGTTGAATAGAATAGTTATTCCAAGAAGAAAAATTCATATGGTGCACCAATTATTCCTAAAACTTTTTGACATGTGATTTGGAATTATATATTCCCAATTTGAACTTTGACCAAAATCATAAATAGACCTAATCCTACCATGTCAAAAGGTTATTTCATGCCACAAGAAATGATTGTCCAAAAAATAAAATAACTAAATCATGTCATTATTACTATTAATATAATTAATATTATTGTATAACTACCCTTAATAGAAATTAAGATCCAAGAAGAAAAATTCATATGGGGCACCAATTATTCCAATACCTTTTGACATGTGATTTGGAATTATATATTCCCAATTTGAACTTTGACCAAAATTATAAATAGACCTAATCCTACCATGTCAAAAGTTGCTTTCATGCCACAATAAATGATTCTCCAAACAATAAAACAAGTAAATCATGTCATTATGACGATTATATTATTATTTATTAATATTATTGTATAACTAACCTTAATAGAAATTAAGATCCATGAACCCGTGCGAGTATGGCAAAAGTTCCTCAACCTCAACCCGGGAGCTTGGACAACCCCCTCTCTTTAAACGGGTTCGGGTTATATCCACCTCTGCCATGAAAACACTGTAAACGGGTCTGTGATCCGAAAACCGCGATTCTCCACGCACATAGCACAGCTGATTCAATCCCCTACCGTACCACAATATCCTATCACACCTATAAAAAGAAAAAAAGAAAAAAGCAAAAACCCTAGTTCAATAGTTTATAGCATCACATTTTAGAAAGTTCACATAATAGCCCCTAAGTCCCTACATTACTAATAAGCTGAAATCATTGCATCCAATTTTTTTTTTTTTTACAAAAAGGTGCAAAATGCAAATAGTTTGAAATGAGACAATGTACCATGCCGGTGTTCTTCTTTTTTCTTTTGGATGCAAATCATCTCCCGCATACCGATCCGAATTAAATGAATATTTATAAGTGGGCGGGAAATATATTCTCCCCTCTCTCCATCCTTCAAATACACGGCCGCTTCTTTGCTCGATTCGAAGCTGTGTAACGAGAAAACCCAATAGATAAAAATAAACAAGAATTAGAACAAGAAAGAGATTAAGTCAAAGATTAGTGCTTAAAGATTAGACAAAAAGAAAATGAGAAAGTCAAAGATAATGAGCAGTTAAAGCCACATTAGAAACATTAATGATGCTTGTACTTTGAAACAATGGTATCAAATTAATAAAGGATTACATTATACCCAAAAAAAAACTATTTCCATACTAACCATACAAAAGTTACAATTTGCATTCTTAAATAACAAAATTATAATAGAGTGAGGCTATGGTGCTATGCATAGCACGGATGGCTAGTGTACTACGGCTCAATATGGTACTTTTTAAAATCCTAACGGTCGATCCGACCGTTCAATGTGATAACCATATGAATATGTACTTGCAAACTAAATTTTATATTTTTTTCGAATTTTTTTACTATTTTTTCAGATAGGTAGAATTTTGATGGTCCAGAATTTTCAAAAAACACTGATTTTTCTACCTATCTAAAAAAATAGTAAAAAAATTCGAAAAAATATAAAATTTAGTTTAAGTACATATTCATATGGATATCACATTGAACGGTCGGATCGACCGTTAGGATTTTAAAAAGTACCATATTGAGCCGTAGTACACTAGCCATTGGTGCTATGCATAGCACCATAGCCTCACTCATTATAATATATGCTAAGAGTAGTACCTGATCCTTTTCTAACAGTTGCTTCCAGTTGTGCATCTCAACCAATGCTTTCACCGATCGGTATGACAATGCAATCCGATAATTCAAATCTCCAAGCCAAATTATTCGACTAAAATACCCAACAAAAAACACAAAATAAGACAGAGTAGAGTGTATTTGACATTTTTTTTTTTAAATTGATTTGAAACTTACTCGTGGTCTAAAATTGTTTGTGGGGATTTCTCGTCATTTACACCATCAACCCTGGGAAATCTTGTTTTTCGCAAAATTTCCATCACATCAGAATTTCTTCTCAGTTCGTCTCCTTCTTTTTGACCCGATGTCAAATGCGTGCACACAAAACAAAAACTCGTTTGGTGCAATGTCATGCTTATCGATATCGATCCCTACAAATAAATTATATCATTTTACATCAATATAAAATAAAGCATATATATTGCAACTACTTGACAGGTACAGTGACTTGCATGGGTTTTATATCAGTATTGATTTCTGAAAATAGGTTAGAGAGAGAGAGAACCTTGTTTCCGAGATAGCCCATCAAACCACGGCCCACGCAAGAGACCTTCAAATTTTTCACATCAGGTCTGATCTCGCTTCTTACCCAGATCATGAGAAATATGCCGACCATTTGCTTACTCGCCACTAAACAATACCTAATTTTAACATATAAATACTCACATTAAATATGTCTCAAAAGAACAATAGATTAAGAGTGAGGCTATGATACTATGCATAGTGCGGATTGGTTCGTATTACAGCTCAATATTTTCGTTTTCATAGTCCAAATAGTCGATATGAACCATTCAACATTATCACTATATGAAAATATACTTGTAGATCAAATTTTACATTTTTTGGAAAAAAAAATTACTATTTTTTTAGATAGGTAGAAAATCATTACTTTTGAATGGTCTAGAATATATAGATCAAGTGATTTTCTACCTATCTAAAAACTTTATAAACCCTACAAGTACTTTTTCGTATGGAGATCATGTTAAACGGCTCAGATCGATTGTTTGGGCATTAAAAATTGATCCGTAGTACCATAGTCTCACTCATAGATTAAAATAACACAGATTGAAATGAAACTCTTTTGTGTGCAATACCTGGAGTTCCCAATCGACCTCTCGAATCTTTCATTCTGATCCCCATAACCAAATCCACAGTAATTATTCACCATAGGAGAAAAATAACCACCAACACCCGGTGAATCCCCGTAATAAGTCTCCTCATCATCAAAATCACTCGGCCGACTACTGAAACTAATCCGATCACACACACTGAATCGACGGCCGATATTCAACTGAGGCATCATCATGACATCAGCATCTGCTCTTAGACTCCGACTAAGAGCCTGAAAGGAACGGCGGTGAAAGAAGGCCGGATTTCGGTGCCTTGACGCCTCGAAATCTGCATCGAGTTCGGCTATCGGATCCGGTGCGGGTGATGGCGTGTGGCAACTCGTGTGACCGTTTGAACTCGGTAGTTTGTTTAGTGTTCGACGAATTAAAGACACCCATTTTTTTGCGGGCCCGCTGTCTTCAGTTCCTAGTACGTTGCCCGCATTTAAAGGGACTATTTCTTGAAACCTATAGTTGGTATAAATATAAAATATCATACAAATATTACTACTGTTATTATTATTATTATTATTATCAAAAATTGATGTTAGATAGCATCAAGTGTGCAAGGTACATTGGTACCGGCACGAACCAAATACCAGTACAGGTACAGGTAACCTATGATTTGAATTTGATTATCAATTGATAAGAAAAATACCCGAGAACATAAATATCAGCCGGAGATGAAGAAAGCAACCAATCTTCGACATTTAAATAATCGGGTGGAGATTTACCGCCTACATTCCATGTCGCAACGAAAATCCTACAAAGAAATAAATTCAATTAATTTGAGGGGTCAAATTGCAAAAAAAAAATAACATGCTTATGAGTTCTGATACCAGAAACTGTACCTATGATCCTGTTTATCTGTCACATAAGCACTACTCTCAAGCCTGTTTCTATCTAAGTTTCTCTTAGGTAATCTCTCTGATAACAAAAAGGAAGTATAACAGTCAGAAATTTTGAAATGAGAAAAAGTGAGAGACAAAAAGCAAAAAAGACTGAGGAGATACTGGTACAGTACCAATTCTACTTTTTTTTACTGTACATCCTGCCTCTCTCCATTCAGCTTCACCTGGTAATAAAATCAACAAATCTTTAAATCCAAAAGAGCAAAAAAACAAAATAGAAAAAGAAAGAGAAAAAAGAAAAAGAAAAAGAAAAAGATAAAGAGGTCTGTTTTGTTTGACTATACAGTACCATCTTTTTTTTTTGTTTTGTTAAATACCCAGGATCCAAAAAAATTATCAAAAAAGAGGGATTTTTTTGTAATCTAGCAGTAATCAACCAGGAGTGAAAAAAGACAAATTTAACTTAATAATCAACAAGGACAATGGGTTAATTGAAAAAATTTATATACCTGTACTGGTAACTGTGCAATCGGCATGAAAATCCTTGGCTTTTGTTTTGAGATTGAACCATTTTCTGACAAGAGTCTTAGACCATGATAGCTTCTCACAAGAGAATTCAAAGAAAACCAAAAATCAGCAATCAATGGGAAAGAAAAGAATAACAAATAAAAGATGAAAAAATCGAAAAAGAACCTTGCTTTTCTTCGAATTCTCATCTCTCATTGTTGCCAAACACCTTCATGCAGCTCCAAATTAATTTGCCCCCTCCCCCCTTTCCAAAATTAGAACTTGAATCCGAGTGAAAAAGAGCCAATGTAGAACGCCACCATGGAAATCTAGAGAGAGAAACAGAGGTCCTTCTCTTTCTAGCCCTATCTATCTATCTCCAACTGGTTCAGCAAAGCATCCAATCCAATTTTTGAAGAGAATAAAGGCACCAGGTCTACTCTCTCTCTCTCTACACACACTCTCTTGTGAGCCTTTTTTAGTTCTCCCCTAATTCAAGGCAGCAAGGAAGAGAGCGAGAGAGAAAGAAAGAGAGATGGTATATAATATTTCGAGGAGGGGGTTCTTGGAAATCAATCACCTTAGGTAACTAAAATTTTAAGTTTAGATCCCGACCGTCAGCTCTGATCTAGATTCTGATCGAACAGTTTAGACCTAAAGGCAAATATTATATTACCTCAGAGAATATAAAGAGAATTAATAAATCTCATAACCTAAGGTACCTCAAATTTTGTTTTTCAATCCGAACCGTCTCATATGGTTCAGATTCAGATCTAACGGTCTTTATTGGAATACAAAATTTGAGTTACTTCAGAGAATCAGACAGAATTAATAAATCTTTTTTAAAAGGAGGAAAAAAGGAAGCCCGTTATATGTGCCCGAACTATAAATCATATTATATAAGGTAACTCAAATTTTAAGTTTAGAACCCAACCGTTAGATCTGGTCTAGATTATGATCAGACGGTTAATATTAAAAGACAAAATTTGAGGTACTACAGGTTTATTAAAAGAATTAATATATCTTTTTTAAAAGGAGGAAAAAAAGGAAGCCCGTTATATGTGCCCGTATGGGGCCCAAGTGTACGCTGCCCTGCCCGAACTGCCCGTATCGTTTGGTCTTGGTCTTGGTCTCCGCCTCTTCTCCGGGTAGGGAAGGAATAAATGTAAAAAAGTAAAGACGAGGTTAATGCCACGGTGGGGAACTATAAATTTCTACGACTTATCACTTCCGTGCTAGGTGGCACTCTCTTTAATTATCTGAAACGACATCTCAAGAAGGGAATGTAGCAGCTTCTGACAAGGCCCCACCATAAAATGTCTTTATTATTTTATTTTATATGAATATTAGTATGAGGAGGGATCCGATTACACCTTTTTTGGTGACACACTTTGACACCTACTATTTTTAAAGTCCAAACAGCCGATCTGAACCGTTCAACATGATCACCATATTAAAATGTGCTTGGAGATCAAATTTTACATTTTTTTGAATTTTTTTGCTATTTATTAAGATGGTTAAAAAAATCGATGTTTTCAGACTATTGAAAAACAGCGATTTTGTAACCATCTTAATAAATAGTAAAAAAATTCAAAAAAAATGTAAAATTTGATCTCCAAGCACATTTTAATATGGTGATCATGTTGAACGGTTCAGATCGGCTGTTTGGATTTTGAAATTGCAAAATTGACCTATATAAAAAACGGTGTCATGATGTGTCACCAAAAAAGGTGTAATTGGATCCCTGTATATACACTTTTTAATATATGAAATTGGGACCATAGTTTTCTTTTTCTTTTTTGCAACATTAATATTTTGGTGAAAATTCGGTCTGATATTCGATCTGAATTGTTCAGTCTGAGCCGTTCGATGTGCGTTAAAATTTGCACATCCGTTTAAATTCACATGATAGTTTATAATTTTAATTTTACACGAATCTCGATGCTGATCGGACAATTCATATCGAATATCAAACTAAATTTAGTCTGATGTCCATTGGATTCTCTCTCCATCTCTTGATCCTTGTTCATTAATTTAGTACTAAAATTATGGGGTTATACATTTATTATAATTAATTAATTGGTTGTATTGAGTATGAATTCCCATAAAGATCACATAGCCACACACACAAAGTGAGCTTGTGAGCTTTGGAATGGATAAATTAAGTGCTGAAAGAGAGAGATCTCACTCTAAAAAGAAGACAAGTAGATATCTTAATTATTAATTAATGGCCATTTAAAGCACCAAGACAATTAGTACTCCTCAATATTAATTTATTTATTTATTTATTTTGCTGGATAGTTTTGTTTAGTGGCAAACATGCACAAAATTTCCTCAAAAAATGAGCCGCTGCAATTAATTTATTTTTTACTCTTTTTTTTTTAAACAATGGCCTTCTTAGTAAAATCTATTGGATAGAATTAATAATAAACAATTATTTTACATATACAGCCAAATCTCCTTTGATAATTAATGCTATTATTTTTTGCTACAGAAAAGCTAGTTGCTAGTTTAAAAAGCCCAAGAATTTAATTTTAAAAAAATATTGATACCGTGTTTCAAATGTTGAGTTTAAATTATTTATTGAGTAAGACTTAGGTGCTATAGATAGCATAAGGCCTTCTGTTCTACAGCCTAAAATATTTATTGTATAAATTTTAAACTTTGATCTAAGTAGCTCAATAAATTGGTTATATAATAAACTTATAGAATGCTAATTTTTATTATTTTTGGAATTTCTTTTACTATTTTTTATGATTTATGAAATATAACAAAAAATGACTTAAAACAATGGCAATTGTCTTTTATTTTGAAGTCATTTTTGCCATCTCTCATAAATAATAAAAAATAGTAAAAAAAAATTAAAAATAGTAAAAATTAGTATTTTGCAAGTTAATTATATGACTAATTTACTGAACTACTTAGATCGAAGTTTGAAGTTTATACGATAGATTTTTGAGGCCGTAGCACGGAAGGCCTTATGCTATCCATAGCACCTAAGCCTTACTCTTATTTATTTATTAATGTCGATCTACCTCAAGAGTCAAGCATTTATGAGTTCATCGATAAACATAAATTTTGTATAAGTTTAATTTTTTTTATATAATTCACAGTTATCTTAAAATTATGAAGGATTTATACTTAATTTTTTAAAGTTTACACTGGCACCAATAATACGGCAAACAATAATAGTAGGAATATTAGGTCCTTACAAACATGTGATTTTAATTAAATATTGATTGTTGATTTTAATTTACCACATTTGTTAATTACTTTCTTAAATTGATTCCACTTATATTTGTTCGGATATAAATTAACTCAAATAACCTAAACTTGTGAGTGAAAAGGAAAAAGAACACACACAATAAAATAAAATAAAAACTTAAATCTTCACCAAACTAACAAAAAAAATTCAGTTTCACAAACTAGTAATAATAATGATAAACTATGGATAAAAACGGATTAGATATCATTGGACTTGTATTCTTAATTTTGATACGAAACGAATATAAGTTTATTTAGCGGGTACGGATGCAAATATAATTTTAAACTAGTACTGTGTATGTGCGTTGCAACAAGGTCAAATTATAAAAGAAAAAAAAAAGAATCTCATACAAAATGACATATTTTCATAATAACATTTAGTCTAAATAGCATATATATGTTTTGATCTTTTGACATATTTTCATAAAAAAAAAATCTCATACAAAATAACATATTAAATGACAAATAGCATTCCTTAAATGATATAAAAAAATAGAAAAAAAGAAGACATGACCAATCAATTATCAATCAAATAAAAAAAAATCTTAAATGACATTTAAAAAAATGGAAATAAATTAGGACCAATCAGAAAGATGATACAATTTGCTTGTAGTGAGTACGTGTCTAAATAAATTTAAACTTCTACACGTAAAATAATATAAAAAATGCATAAAATCATTATATTTAATCAAAAGGCTAATATTCAATCTGAAATTTGATCTTTTAATCAAAGCTGTTGACAGATCAGGACATCTACGTGCTAAGTAATTTACAAAGTGCATACATATATAAATTTTTTAAAATGCGGATATCCAATTAATAAGATATATATTATGTTATCTAAAAACTTATTAAAAAAACAGTGTTGTTCGTCATTATTATTAAATACACTGTATGAATTTTTGTTTTGTTACTATATTTTTTATTTTTTATTAGAGTGTCTTGGACTCTAGGTACATTCCAACATATTTTATACGTTATTTTCAAAAATTGAACATTTGTTCTTTTGTAGAGAGACAAAGATTCATCCTACTGCAGGAAACCCAACATTCATAATATTTATTATTTATTTATAGATATTTGTGTCGATTAATTACTTTATAATAAATTCAATGTATTATACAATTATATCTGAATTATATATATTTTTTCTTTGTGTCAGATTAATATCCTATCCCTATTCAAATTTATATGATTCCTATGCACCTATGGTAAATTGCTACAATAGTTCTCATGAATTATATGATAATAGAGGAAACAATCCAAATTATCATACTTTTAATTTGTAAGAATTTGCTCCATCAAACTTCAATCATCCAAATCTCATTTTAATTGAATAGACTACGTACAAAAATGTATGTCATATTATTTGTCATAATTTGTATCACAAATCGAGCAAAAAATTTCTAAAATTTGGAGCCTAAATTTGCAATCCGGAAACTTCCTGACAAGACTATGTCATAGAAAATTGATCCTTCTTTTTTGCATGGGAAATAGGCGACTTCTTTCTTTTCTCATTTTAATTTTCTATTGCTGGTGTTCTTTGCCTTCCAAGCATTTCAGATCTTTTATGGCGCTTCCATACCACAACTTGGTATAGCAACCTACTGACACATAATGCACTCCTATTTTATTTCATATATGGTCAAAGGAGGAGCTAGAAACTTGTGATTTGAGGCTGAATAATTTAGTATAATGTAATTTTATTTTACAAACCAAACTGAAAAATTTAATTTTACAATGTTTAATTGATTAAATTACACATTTTCAATTTATATAGAGACTTAGTTCTCTTTTTCCTCACTACTCTCAGCCCATGTATTATGTATATGGAGTTTAATAATTTATTTATTTTTGTAAATATTATATATAAGTGACACATGATGCACTCCTATTCTATTTTATTTTCTTTTTTCTTTGAGAAAAATAATGCAATATATCACTCATTGATGTCTCTAACTCTAAATCTGCCACAGAAAATCCCAAAGAAATACCTTATTGGGTAATGGAATACATGGACCCGCCAATCAATCCATCAGGTGGGTTCCTAAATTTAAGCGCTACTCTCTCATAAATACCATATATATATATACACACATAATTTTAAGCTAGACTAGACTAGGCAAAAAAAAAAAATAATAATAATAATAGGGGCATGAAGCCTTGAGGCTATGAATGGCTTGATCAGATTAATGTTTGTTGTTTGTTGGTTTGGGTACAAAATTACAAATGCAATACAGTTTTTGTATTGTACCACAAGAGAGAGAGAGAGGTTAGGTTAGGCCATCTGCCATCTGGCCATGCATGGATTGGATTGGATCAGAACAGGTTTTGTTTCATGGTTCCTTGAACACACAACAAACTGTTTAGAGATTGTTGTTTTCTGTCTGGTTGGTTGGAGTTTTGGAGAGTCTGTTCATGTTTGTACAATACGCATTGAGTGAGGCTATGGTACTATGCTTAATTAGAATACATATATGTTAAGATATGAAGTACCTTAAATTTTAGATGTTCGTTAAAATCATTTTTTACCTTAAATTTTCTACTATTTATGAAGAAAGGATCATCTTTTACTTCATACTCGTATTTTTATTTTCAAATTTCAAACAATCGATCCAAACTGTGGCAGAAAATCCATGTTATTAGATGGTCCAAAAATGTCCAGATTCATGAATTAAAAATTAACAGTTTTATATCCTATATATTTTTTTATTTTTATAAATGCTTATATCTTTCAATCTCTATCGAAAAATAAAATTACACTACAGTAACCAATTCAACTTGAGTGAGACTATGGTAATATGCATATTACACAATGGCCTGTGCTATGAACTTATATCTTCATTTCTAAATTCCAAATAGTCAATCCAAATTGTTCAACATTCTCTTCATATTAAAATATACTTACTTATCAAATTTTATATTTCTTAAAATTCTTTTACAATTTTTATTCTGAACCCTAAAAAATCAGTGATTTTCTACCTATCTAAAAATAGTAAAAAACTTCTAAAAATGTAAAACTTGGTCTTCAAGTATATTTTCGCATGGAGATCATGTTCAACAGTTCTGATTGACTATTTAAACTTTGAGCATAGATATACAAATTCATAGCACAAATTGATTTATATACATATTACAATAGTCTCACTCATTCAACTTTATCAATTTCTGTTTTTTAGGCTTTTATCCACAAAAGAAGACATTAAGGGAGAAGGGAGGGGGAAAAATAAATGGTTAAGCTCCTTTACAGGGTCAGGCATATATCCAGTGAATGGGGGTCAAAATGTCAACTACATACAAAAAAATATTTCAATGTCACATGTGGGCTGTCTTTGGGTATTTGAGGGAGAGAGACACACACAATGTCACATATGAGCAATTCTTTTGGAGTGAGGCTATGGTGCTATGCATAGCACGGATGACTAGTGTACTACGGTTCAATATGGTACTTTTTAAAATCCTAACGGTCGATCCAACCGTTCAATGTGATAACCATATGAATATGTACTTGCAAACTAAATTTTATATTTTTTCAAATTTTTTTACTATTTTTTTAGATAGGTAGAATTTTGATGGTCCAGAATGTTCAAAAAACACTGATTTTTCTACCTATCTAAAAAAATAGTAAAAAAATTCGAAAAAATATAAAATTTAGTTTGCAAGTACATATTCATATGGATATTACATTGAACGGTTGGATCGACCGTTAGGATTTTAAAAAGTACCATATTGAGCCGTAGTACACTAGCTATTGGTGCTATGCATAGCACCATAGCCTCACTCATTCTTTTGATTAAAAAAGGTTTCAAAATGCTATAAGTTCCCAAATCAATTGACACACAAATTATGGGGGTCATTCATTCAGAGTGAGGCTATGGTACTTCGGCTAGTGTACTACGGCTCAATATGGTACTTTTTAAAATTATAACGGTCGATCCGAACCGTTCAATGTGATATTCATATGAATATGTACTTTCAAACTAAATTTTTTATTTTTTCAAATTTTTTACTATTTTTTTAGATAGTTAGAATTTTCAGTGTTTTATACAAATTCTAGACCATCAAAATTCTACCTATCTAAAAAAATAGTAAATTTTTTTTAAAAAATATAAAATTTAGTTTGCAAGTACATATTCATATGGATATCACATTGAATGGTTCGGATCGACCGTTAGGATTTTAAAAAGTACCATATTGAGCCGTAGTACACTAGCCATAGTACACTAGCCGAAGTACCATAGCCTCACTCATTCATATAACATAACATGTTCATAAAAATATGATGATCAATTTGGAGTACCCGTAGTATTTTATTATAAATTATATAACAAAACTTTGCTTCTTCTCCGCCTCTGCTTCTCTACACTCCGATTTAGAAGTTACAAAATTTAAATAATTTGTATATAGAGTTCACCTGGTCTCACTTCCTCTCCTCTCAAAATTTAACGTTTTGAAATAAGTAAACATGATCCAGTCAATTCCGATATCCCTCCTCTCCCCTCTTGCATGGATCCGTATCCTCTGCATTAACTCAAAAGGGAATCTTTTGAGTTAATGAGTTTCAACCGTCTGATTTTAAACAGAGTCAATCCGGCTCGTGTCTATAACATAGGGGCTCTTTAATATTAGTGCAAATCTAATTCACACGAATCTTAAAACATATTGGACAGTCCAGATTCAGCAACTCAAAAGATTCTCTTTTGAGTTAATGCAGAGGATATGAATTCCTCTTGCATAGCAAACCCTTAGTTCCATGACTTCCATCCGTGTTCGAATATATATATATATTACAACTTTCTCTCTAGAATTGATGGCTATAGATAAAAGTAGGCAGCAAATAAAGTTGACAAGATGGAGCCGTCTTATAAAAAAAAGAACTCAACTATGAGACCGTAGAGCTTATCCATCCTGTCTTGCTTTGAATCAGGTATTCAGGTGCTTTATAAAAGCACCGCTATTTCTTGATACTTGTACTCCGTTTTGGGTATTAATTTGCTGGTAATAAACTGGTACGGGCGTACGGCTACAAAAAGCACAACTGCATGCACAACTGACCCAATTGGTCTAACATAAATTATTTATACTATCTCATATAAACCTAATCAAATTAAATATTCAAAAATAAAGTTATAATTTTCCCCTCTTTTTTCCTTCGGCACAATTTCATATTACTAAACATTTAAAAAAAAAAAGAATGTGGAAGTTAGATCTTCATATTCCATTAATTTATACCAGTGTTCTAAAAAGCTAGCTATAGTTGCGCTACAGCTTTTTTGGACCATAAACACTACGCTATGGGATAAAAATTCGCTAATTCAGCTACGACCGCTATATCTGTAATATCTTACATCTATTACTGCTACACGCTACGTGTTATTGCTGCCGCTATGCTACATGAACTTCTTTTTATTTATTTTTTACAATTTGCATGGGGTTCTGTGCTTCTTTTCTTATTTGTGATGTTACATGGTCCGCTATGCTAGGTATGCTAATCTGAACTCTGTGCTTCTGTTTTTATTTTTTATTTAGTCTCTCATTTTATATCGGAAAATATTCAAATATTAATTCTTCTTTTTGTTTGCTCTTCGTCTAGTATTCACTTGTAAAATTATTGCCATTTGTGTCAATTGAAAGTTGATTTCGACTATTGTAATCTGTAAAATAATCAAATAGGTACTGACTTCGTTTCACTTGTAAAATTAATTGCTCTTCATCTATTATAATTTGTAATACGAGGTATGAAATATTAAAGAATGTTACCTTGTAGATTTTTTTTTTCTTATTTGCATGATTGAAAAAGAATAGACTTAGATTAGTTGTCATTTGGTTGTTACTCCAATTCTCTAATGTTGATAATGTTGATAATTAGTACAAATATAGATCGAATATATTTTTTTAAAAGAAAAAAAACTATTATGTACAATAGCTTCCGCTATAACTATGCTATTCACGATAGCTTTTTTTTAGTCTCTCCGTGACGACGCGATAATTGCTATTTAGAACCTTGATTTAGACATCAGTGATGTCAAAAATTATATTACACTTAAACATTCGCTTTAAGACCTCTTCACATTTAAATTTTCAACTGTTTTTCCTTCACTGTTAAGTTTTTTTGAATCAGTTTTTTTTATAGAAGACGTTGGAACTCAATTTTTTCAATCATTTAGATTTCAAACTTGCAAGCTTTTACATAAAAAACATTGTCTTTTTATTACTAGATCAAAGACTAAATTAATTATTATTTAGATTATCTAATTAAATATGTTATTTAACTAAATACTAAATTTATATTAAGCTGAAGGTCAAATATTATTTATTTAGCTTTTAAAAACTAGTCTTGGCTAAAACACATTCCTTTGATGTGGGAGATCATTAGTTTAAAATTAAAATGAAAGAAATTATTTATTATAATAACAAATAATTGAAAAGAAGAGTGAGACTATGGTGCTATGCATAGCACGGATGGGTGCGTGCTACGGCTCCAAATTTGAGTTTTCAAAATCCTAACGGTCCATCCAAACCGTTCAACATGATTATAAAATGAATATGAACTTGCAAACCAAATTTTACATTTTTTCGAATTTTTTTACTATTTTTTAGATAGGTAGAAAATCACTGTTTTTGGATGGTCTAGAATTTTCAAATCAAGTGATTTTCTACCTATATAAAAAAATAGTAAAAAAAATCAAAAAAATATAAAATTTGATTTGCAAGTACATATTCATTTTATAATCATGTTGAACGGTTTGGATGGACCGTTGGAATTTTGAAAACTTAAATTTGAAGCCGTAGCACTGACCCAACCGTGCTATGCATAGTACCATAGCCTCACTCTGAAAAGAATTTTGGATGGTTTGATTCCAACTCTCTCATTAAAAAAAAAAATATATATTTAGCTTTTGGCTCCTTATCAATTAATCTTTCCGATTCAATGCCAAAATCAATCATTATTCAAATTACTTGACAAATAAGTCATTTAAATAAGAGTGAGTCTATGTTACTATGTATATCACTGGTTGGTCCGTAATACAGATCAACATTTTTGTTTTTAGAATTCTAATGGTCGATCCGAACCGTTCAACATGACCGAATTTTATATTTTTTCAGATTTGTTTACTATTTTTTGAGATAGGTAGAAAATCACTTGATCTGAAAATTCTGCACCATCCAAAAACAGTGATTTTCTACCTATCTTAAAAAATAGTAAAAAAATTCTAAAAAATATAAAATTTGGTCTGCAAATACATATTCATGTGAAAAACATGTTGAACAGTTCGGATCGACCGTTAGAATTTTGAAAACAAAAATATTGATCCGTATTACGGACCAAATCGTGCTATGCATTGTACCATAGGCTCACTCTTTAAATAAACACTAACTCGTACTAAAATAAACATTTAAGATGTTAACTATTAAAATATTCATATATCAGCTCCTTTGAAAAACGGCTACTTTTTTGGTTAAAGTCCTTTTGTTTCATTAGGCGCCAAAGTAAGCAATACAATATATAATCTCATCACTCTTTAATTTAATACAGAACCTCATAAACAATCAACTAAAACGGGAAACCTGGAAGATAGAACAGAACAGTTTAATTAATTAGCTCATTGCTCAATTAATAAATTAGATGTTTCTATTCCAATAGTTATTAATCCCGCCTCACTTAACACAGCTCGAGGTAGATTTATCTTCGTTTCCATAAAATAGAGATATTCTTTGATCTACTATTAAGTAAACACTGGAGCCTCCAGTTTTAAAAAACTGGAGGGAAACATCAACGTAGCAAAGGTCAGATTGACCCATAGACTCAAATCTTGTACTTGAGTGAGGCCATGGTACGTCCTACTTAGAGTGAGTGTATACGGTTGGATACGGATGGGATAGTCGTCGAATTGTATTTTTATCTTATTTGTTTTAAATTTTCAGATACAGATACGAATATGGATAGTCTTGACTACAAATACAAATCAGATATTAAACAGATACGGATACGGATTAGATATCAGATGGATATGAATATAATTTAGATATAATATTTTTCATAATAAGTTTGTTGGTTATAAAATATATATCATATTATCAAAACATTAGTCACTAATTATGTCATAGTTATATTATTCATCATAATATATATGTATATGCAGTTTAATAAATCATGTCATAGTTATATTGTTCATTCACATGTCGTGATCATTCTAAAACAAAGATATATATATTTTTTAGTAAAAGTTGGAAGTTAAATCACTAAACTATTTAATATCCACTAGAAATTCTCCATAAAAAAGAACTGTACGATTTTCATTGATTGCTACATATATTTATTGAATATTTTTTTTGTTGAGATGGCAGAAGAATTTAATAAAGACTCTGTAGATTGCCAAGGACACAAAATTATTAAATTCCCTTTTTAATGGTACCATTCTATATATTTATTTGTTTTGGTTGTACAGCTCACTGCACTAATTGTTGCCAGTGGAGAAATGCAATTCCACATTGAAAATCCCAAAAGCATCATAAAAGATTAATCAAAAGAGAGATAATTAAATCCATGCGACCGACCCCTAATTAAGATAACTAATATATTATATTTATAAAATAAAATATATAGTCTCTTGTCAATACACTAACAGCTAGTGAAGCTTCCACTTCACATATATTTTTTTTCTTTTTTTTGTGTTCCTTTATTTTATTGGATGCATTGTTTTAGTGCGTTGCTTAGAAACATGAAAGAATCAAATTTAAAGATAAAGATAGGATCTTTAGTAGGCGTCCCCTATTCCAATTGGCATTTTGGATCTTCTGTGGCACTTAGTTTTGTGGTCTTTTGTGTTACCTTTGATTGGCCTTGCATAGGGAGCGGCATCCGATGGGCACCGGAGTAATGTCAAATCAGGACCGTTCGATTCGAGTTGAGATTTGTGCAGAAAATAATAACACAAAATGTCTGTGAATCTAAACCAGACGTGCGGATTGAACGATCTAGAGCGTTTCCCCTTCCATATTATTGTGGGTGCATTTACGAAACCGCACTTGTGTGTAAAAGCTAACATAAAAAATCACAGATCACTAATATTTTTGTGATAATGAAAAATGAAAAATTCCTAATTCTATTGACACAATAGAAGTTATTAAATGATAAAAAACTATAATATTGTAATAATATTGTCCCACTTCAATTATTCTATAAACAATTTTGTTGTAAGTTTTTATAAGGAAGACTAGATTGATGAACTTTATATTTGCAATTATTGCTTCTAATCCAATAAGAAATAAAAATTGATGTTTCTCTTTACAACTCACTATAACAAAATGAATAACACAAAAATAAATATTTGAGGCCAATGCAAAAATTTTGTAATCATACATATAGCCGCATAGTGAGTCCCACAAAAATCTAGACTCCAGGTGTACTATGGTGCTTTTCATTTTCATGAATTAATTAAAGAGAAAACAAAATGATTCTTATTTACTGTACTTTGTTGGTGTTTACAAGAGAAGTGTTGAAAGAGGAAAAAGTGCACAAAAAAAGGGGGGAGGGGCTACCACTTAATGCTCTTGTCAAACTCAAGCTCAAATGACAAGAGATGATTAGATTGCACTTAATGAACTTCTTTAGTCTTTTCATTAGCCACTAAATTGTAAATTCTTCATATACTTTTTTAAATAATTGATTAATGTTGTGAGTTCGATAATGAGTAGAACTAGGGTGTTCCTAAGTTCACTAAGTCTCTGTGTGAACTCAACTCTAAAACTCATCGGATTGACTTCAAATGACAAATCCGAACAGTTGAAGCTCATCTACCTAATGAGTGATGCGTCTACGTGCCAAATTTTTAAACTTTTAAAATAAATTAGAACTTTCATAAATTAATTTTAATGCATTCATTTTTTGAACTTTTTTGACTACTTGACTCTATACAAAATTAATTCAAATTTTTAAAAAAATTGTAGAAGCATTACTCGTAAGATAGACGGGTTTCAACAGTTTGGATTTATCATTTGAAGTCAATCCGATAAATTTTAGAGTTGAGTTCACAAAGAAGCTTGGTGAACTTAGGAACACCCAGTTCTACTCGTGAGAAAATTAAGCAATAATGTAAATACCAAGGTTCTAAATAGCGTTTATAGCGTCATAGCGGGAAGGCTACAAAAAAAGCTATAGCGAATAGCGTCGCTATAGCGGAAGCTATTCCAAATAACGTTTTTTTTACATTCCGTATATTCAATATTTGTACTAAATATCAACATTATCTAAAGTCTCATAAAACAATAAATAACACCAAAGTAATTAAGAAATTATAATATTCATATTGAACCCGTACAAAGTCCAAATTGCGGTTCAAAATATCCATAGTAATATCATAAACTATCGATTTTTCCTATTAAAAATATCTTAAGCATCATGATTCATGACATAATCTATTTTTTTTTTCTATTCAAATTTTAATTTCGGTTTGGGCTTTTTTTCTATTCAAATTTTAATTTCTATTCCCAATTTCAAATTGATTTATCTGTAGCAAGTAGCAACAAATTCAATTTCGGTTTGAGCTTTTTTGGACCTTTATTTAAAACCCATATAAATTGCTTAAAAAAAAAATCCCATATTGTATATCGCAAATAGCAGACCGCTATAGTGGCCGTAGCGCATTTTGATGTCACAGCGTAGCGTTTGGGGTCCAAAAACGCTATAGCGCGCTATTTAGAACACTGGTAAATACTAAACTTGGAAGGGTTGTTTATCTAAAGTGAAAAAAAGAATCAAACGCAAGCATCAAGTGCATTATATTGCACTTTTTCTACGCTTTTTCACGAGATGCACCATTACTATCAATATGGTCCAGTAGTGACATGATATGATATATATGGTGTCAATGGAGACCACATATGCTTTGTATTCAATAAAGTAATAATAATGATATCACACTTCCAATATTCAAGGAGGAGCAATGTTCACGGGTCTAATCTCTCATATATCATCTCATATATACTAATTTTATCAATAGTTTTATTTTTACCGGATAAGATCAAAGTATACAGTAAAGTTTTATTTTTTACAAGAGGTATTTAATGAAATTTATGGGTATATTAGAAAATGTTCCATAAAATTAGTAAAGTATGTAATCAATTTAATTGGCACATGCACCCACCAAGCTATGTGAGAAAAAGTACACCTCACATATTCTAATTCTATATGTATTTTGATATTGACCGGATAAGATCAGAGTATACAGTAAATTCCATTTTTTACAAAGAGTAGAGATATTTAATGAAATTTATGGGTATATTATAAAATGTTCCATAAAATTAGTAAACTATACAATCAACTATATGTGCTGTCTTTTGGTGTTGCTAATATTTGTAGGATATATAGATGCCAATTTAATTGGCACATGCATCCACTAGTCTATGTGAGAAAAAAGTACTATTTTGGAACTTATGATATATCAATTATATATCTTTTAACCATGAAATTTGTCATTATTGTAAACTAATTTACATGTGATGCCAAGACATAATGTAAAAGCCAAGCCAATTCAATCAAAGATGCCATTTTTAGGCTAAGATGTTATATAAAAAAATGGTAATCTACAAATTGATTCTTTTACTATCAATGATTCTAATATTTTACAAAATTTCTACTTTTACTATCAAACCCATGAATAAAAACATACTTATTTCTTTGTTTGACTAATGAACAAATGTTTTATAAGCAACATACAACACACATATATGTCCTAATTCAAAAATATATAAAGTTTTACAAAGCGTGAGAAAATATCACCAAAGTTCTCGAAAATATAGAAAATTACTCGCAGTGTTTCGAAAAAAAACAATAAAATAATATCGTATTAACTTCACTCAAAAAATAAAAATATTTATTCATTCTTAACTAAAATGGCATTATTTCTTTCTACAAAAATTAACATAAACTTATTTGCAAAACAAATAAGAAAAATTTCTACTGGTACAACTGCTGAGACTGAATAAAGAGTTGGAAATAAATCAGTCAAAAGGAGATCTCATTACTTGAACAATTTCTTTTGCTTTTCAGCTTTTTGAGGCTTTTTGTTAGTTATCCTTGATAACCTAACCCAATTTGATTTTGGTTTATAATTTAGGTGCTTTTATGTCCTCAACGGTTTCTTTTCCCCCAAATTTGGTTCTCTCTTTGCCTTCTTTTTCATGCTATCTTCTTTAGAGGATCAGGATTTCTTGATGCCAGTATCAATGTAGCTCACCGTGTTACGAGTCGATAATATATAACTATTATTCTTAAAAAATAAATTATCATAGAAATTTCCCATTGTGGGTCCTAAATGCTAGTGACTCGCCACACCGATAGCCGGAAGAATCCACCACAGTGCATTCAGTTTCTACTTTTAGACCTTCATTCAATAGCCTCTTTAGTATTCAAGAAAAAAAAAGAATAAATAAAAAAAAATAGTCTCCCTAGGCAAAAAGATAACCAATTAATGCTGGGAAATTTATAGGCTTTCTATGAACAAAAATGTGTCAAGATTTTATTTGTTTTATTATATTATATCCTCTACCAAATCTATTATACAAAATTAGTTTTCAATTTGTTAGGATAGTTTGTAATCAATTTTATAAGAAATTGCAAATGTCAGAATTTGAAAGGGTACACATGCAAAAGTACACCTCCAAAAGTTCATCAAGCTAAAACATCTCTCTCTCTCTCTCTCTAAATCAATATCATTTGAAGTATGTAATTATTGAATGAGGTCAATTTAATTTCTACATCTGATAAGACCAGCTTGATAATCATAACCATTAATTGATTGCAACATATACGCCTCTTTAATGCACAACTTTATAAATGAGTTCACTACATTAATGCTACTTAGCAATATATCTAAGAGTATGTATCATCTGCATTACCTCAAATTTTGAGTTTGGAATCTAGAACGTCCGATCAGAATCCGAATCAATTCGGCTCAAGTTGGAAATTCATGACTCCTTTAATATCCGTGCCAATGCGGATTGCACAGTCCGAATTCTTTCTACATGAACTCAAAATTTAAGTTTTTTTTGAAATCTTTGCAGAGATTGCGAAGTCCTGAACCGGACTCGAACTCTTGACCTTTGTCCTTTGGGTAGCCACAGTCGTAGTACCTTTTTTTCTAGCCAACTGTGCTATAGTCACATCTCCAACTCAAAATTTAAGTTACTGTACAATACAAATTTGAAATATAAAGGTCAAATAAGACTGTAATTTATGCAGAAATTCTATGATAAAAACATGCTAGAAGTATATTTGTACTATCAACTAAATTGAGAGCACCACCTTATGTTATGAGCTAGAAGTATATTTGTAGCCTATGTATGTATATACATTGCATAAATAATCTTATTATTAAGTAATCTAGATACATAATGTACCTAAATAATTAAAATCATATGTCGCTAGCTATTTTATTGGCGCACGCTTTAGGGGTTGATTGAATGGACCAATGATAGATAACCTGTCAACATTGCTATAAAATAATATATTGTTGTTAATTTAGCATAATTGCATAAAGCCAAATTAACTTGCTTATCATTTACACTAACATGATAAGTTCAAAAAAAAAATTAATGTCCCATAAATAAGTACACAGTATATATATTATGAGGAGGGATCAAATTACACTCTTTTTTTTGACACACTTTGACACCTATCATTTTCAAAGTCCAAATAGTTGATCCAAACCGTTCAATACGATGGATATATTAAAATGTGCTTGGAGATGAAATTTTACATTTTTTTGAATTTTTTTACTATTTATTAAGATGGTTACAAAATCGTTGTTTTCAGACCATTGAAAAACCGCGATTTTGTAACTATCTTAATAAATAGTTAAAAAATTCAAAAAAATGTAAAATTTGATCTCCAAGCACATTTTAATAAGGTGATCATGTTGAACGGTTCAGATCGACTGTTTGGATTTTGAAATCTCAAAATTGACCTATAAAAAAAACAGTGTCAAGATGTGTAAAAAAAAGGGTGTAATTGGATCCCTCCTCATATATTATATTGATTTATGATCCCTTCAGAAATTCATAGATATATTCATTTTGCTAATTGAATGTTTATAGCAAAACTCATTATCTGAAATCTCCACTAAATACTACAAATGCATTCTAATACAAAACAAAACATGAAAATTGTAACAAATATTTTGTGAATAAATAGACTCAACTAGTCACCATTAGCCATTAATTTATGAGAAAGCCGAATGTGATTATCGGTGGGCCCTACATGACAGTGAAAGATTAGAGCTCTGTGTTCTGTGTGTTCATGGCCAAAAAAAGGCCACAACTAGTTGCCATTGCAACAAGAAATAAGGAGATGAGTGTAAGTGAAGTTGCTACATCAATCTCAGTCACTGGATCAGGGGTCGAAAGGACACGTGTCTACTGATAACAATGTTTCTGTGATGGTGACCTTGTAAAATCGGATTTTTTTTAAAAACCATAATTAAAAAAATTGAAATTAGCAAACCAACATGATTGTCTGACTATTTCGAAAAACCATAAGAACCGAACAGCCTATTCGGTCCCCACAATTTTTTTTCCCTTGGACCGAATAGGCTATTCGGTCCCCCCCCCCAATTTCACATTTTTTCCGAATTGACGGTGTAAACTTCGTGTGGTGCCCTGGGACCGAGATCACAATTCGGTCCAGGGATTTTTATGTGGGGACCGAATTGTGATTTCGGTCCACCCCCTTTTTTTTTTTTTCCCGAATCTGCCTATAACTTCTCTTCTTTGCAGACGCTTCTTCCAGAGAGCTCAGACTTTCCTCCAGAGAGCTTAGAGCTGAATTTTTTTTTCTTTCCTCCATGTTAAATAGTGCAAAGTTTGAGTGTCGACTGTTAAATAGTCCATTTTGCTCCAAAAGGCAGTCTCTCCAGTATCTCTCCGCTGCCAAATGGTAAATCGTTTTTTGGTCTGGGCCGGCCTATAGGAAAACGAGTCCAAGACCACATCTGGAGTAGTAGTAATGGACCATTAATCGAAGCTGTGTCTAGTCTGCAAGCCCGGGACAACTCACGATATAAACATGCAAGCACAGCACCTCCCCAATTGTAATCCTCTTCCGGAGGTGCCAAATTATCTAAGAATTGTAAGTACATTATCGGGACAGAACTAGAATTTGCATCAGGAAACATTACGGACCCGAACAAGTCCATGCAATATGCCCGGGTGTATCGGTCAACTGTCTGCTCGTCAGTAAGGAGTGTCAATTCCATACCAAAGTGCTCCTTCAACCATTTAAGACGCATATAATATTTTGATTGTCTTTTTCTTTCGTTGGGTTCGCCTCTGTTTGACACCTTAGTATAAAAAAATTCATCACTACTATCTTCGAAACCATCGTATACTTCGTGTCCCAGGCATTCTTCGATCAGTTGTGACCAGTTATCATCGGTATGTCCCAAAATGACCCGTCCTGTAAACATAGATGTTAGATAAACATATATTTGCATTAAATCTAAATTAATAACAAAAGTGTAAATTAATGACAAAAAAATATTTTACCAGCCACGGGTAATCCCCATAGACAGCTGACATCTTCCAATGTCACTGTGCACTCGCCAACCGGAAGATGAAAAGTATTCGTCTCGGGCCTCCACCTCTCGACGAGAGCAGTGATCAATCCTTTGTCAATTTGACACCGAGTCACCTTTGTCATCTAGTACAAGCCTAAATTCACCAAACGTTGTTTAATCCGATGTTTGTAATTAACTCCCATTTGACGAGGACCAGTACGCAATGCATAATTAGCGAATTCCTAAAATTGGCATGCAAAAAAAATTTAACCCCAACAATTAAATCTAACTTACAAGTCCATTAGTAATTTTAGATCCAAACAGAAATTAAACAAATACCTGCGTATTCGCCTTTAATAATTTGTGCTGTACTTCAGACAACTGCAATAAGGTCTGGGAGGGTTGTGCATCATCCATTTTGCACTACAATATCAATAAAATTACAAATTAAAACAATTTCATACAAAAAAAATACATCTCAACAATTTGGCCGAATTGGATTAATGCATGCATAGACGAATTACATGATTTTTTACTTGGCATAAATAAATTGGCCGAAATGATCAATTTTTGTACTTGGCCGAATTTTACTAAAACCAAATTTACTCTACAAATAAAATAAATAAATTCTACAATTAGTTAAATTACACTAAATAAACTAAATTGTTCTATATTTATTAAAATAAGTTTTATGAACTAAATTACTCTACATGCAAACTTACTAAAATTACTAAGACGAAATTAATCTACATGCATTAAATTACCATTCTACAATTACTAAAATTACAATAAAAAAATTTATGACCAAATTTACTCTACAAACAAAATAAATAAATTCTACAGTTAGTTAAATTACACTAAAAAAAACTAAATTACACTAAACAAAAACTAAATTGTTCTACATTTATTAAAATAAATTTAGATAAACTAAATTACTCTACATGCAAACTTCCTAAAATTACTAAAACTAAATTACTCTATATTTATTAAATTATCATTCTACAATTTCTAAAATTAAACTACAATTCGGATTATTTATTCAACAATAACTAAAATTACACTACAATTACCATAATAACTAAAATTACACTACAATTGCCACAATAACTAAAAATCCGAATTATTTATTCAACAATAACTAAAATTACACTACAATTACCATAATAACTAAAATTACACTACAATTGCCACAATAACTTAAAATCAGAATTTATTCAACAATTAACTAAAAATTCGGATTATTTACTCAAAATAATAACTTTAATTACATACCTTACGAAATTTGTAGATCTGAAGTTCTTCTTGATCACCTCTCAAAATTACACTAAAATATATGATTAGAATTAAAAAAAACGAAGTTTTGAGGGTTGAAAAAAAAAGAGTTAGTTCGGGTGGGAAGAAAGAAGGAGAAGGGAGGAAGGAGGGGAAGGAAAGAGGGAAGTCAGAGAAGGGGGGAAGCCGGGGTTCTCGGAATAAAAAAAAATGGTGGGGACCCGAATAGGCTACTCGGTCCTAGGTGGAATAAATCGTGGACCGAGATGGGATCTTGGGTCCCCATCAAAATTGGATTTTCTGTGGCATTGGCCCGGAAAAAAATGTGAAATTGGGGGGGGGGGGACCGAATAGCCTATTCGGTCCCAGGAAAAAAAAATTGTGGGGACCGAATAGGCTGTTCGGTTCTTATGGTTTTTCAAAATAACCAGGCAATCATGTTGGTTTGCTAATTTTAATTTTTTTAATTATGGTTTTTAAAAAAAATTCTATAAAATCTGCCAATTGGAATAGGAATCTAGTTCGGTTTAGTTCAGGTATCGATGATCCGCAAATGATCTTCGCCCGAACCCGAGAAGTAATTATGAATTTCTAATTTGGTACCAGTATGAAGTAAAAATAAACCAGAACTAACTTCATGATTCTTCATCTTCTTTTTTTTCTTTTTTTTTGAGTTTAATTTTGTGGGTTTTGCTTGTAATTTCGGGTCCGGGTCTGTCACTGAGGATTCGGGTAATATCTGTTGAATCATTTACAGTAAAGTAATTAAATCTAACCATTATGTAACCATGTTAAAATATGCCACAGTATTTTTTTTTTTATGGTCGTTGGCAAGTGGCCATCGACAGATATATTTATAATAAAATTGGATTACAAAGGTTGTATATAAAACAATCTCAGTTTTATTCTATACAAATGACAAGAATTCCAGCCGCAAACGGATAGCAATTCAGTCCTAGTTTCACTTATGCTAAGCGTATTTGGGCCATCTCTCAATTTCTAGCGCAGTATCACCAATCAATCGGGTTATTTCTTTTTGTTTATTCGAGAAAAACCTTTTATTCCTTTCCCTCCACAGAGCCCAGGCCCTCGCAGCCCAAACCACATCCCAAAGAATTTTGCGTTGTTGAGATAGGTCCTTTCTGATCTGTAACCATATCTTTCGAATGTCCCTTCCTCCTCGAATTGAGAAGTTGTATTGCGACGACAGTCCCATCCAGAATCCCCTGGCAAAGTTGCACTCCCAAAGCAGGTGATTCCTTGTTTCCATTGCGTCTGTTGAACACAAGTGGCATCCTGCTTGAATCGCACATCCCCTATGAATGAGTACCTGCTGTGTTAAAATTTTATTATCTAGCATAAGCCAAATGAAAATTCTTAGCTTCATGGGGACCTTAATTTTCCATAGTATAGCTTGGGTTGCCGACAAGATACCCCTTTGGTGCATTGTCCGGTATGCCGAGGCACACGAAAAATCTCCCAATTGTGTCCATCTCCATCTCATTCTTCCCCCCTCCGGTCTTACCGAGTGTGTATAAAACTCCAGCAAAGCCGCTAGTTCCTTAACAAAGAAGGATGACTCGGCCCGTAAAAATATGCCACAGTATTGAACTGTAAGAAGTTCTTTTTATTTTTGTTTCCTGTATATATAGGAGCTTTTATAAAAACTAAACTATAATTTCTTATTTCCTGTATAGGAGTTTTCATGAAATATTAAACTATATGTTCTTAGGAAAGGGATAATTTGACAATAGTTAGTTTCATAATTTTCGAAAATTAATTTAAAGATATATATATGTGTGTGTGTGTGTTGTCTAGGAAACATACCAGATAGATAGATTGAGAGATTTAATGAGAGAGGTAGACAGAGATACAGTGGGGATGGTGATGGAATTAACAATAAAATTTATTATATTTTATAGGCATGAGACGTGGATACTATGGATAATACTTGTAATATTAGATTTTGAATTAAGATTTATTTTTTTTAAATGTCAAAATTGTCGAAATAAAAATGTTATCAAGTGATCCTCATTTTCTCATTAGAGAGTGAATGAGAGAAGTAGAGAGAGAGAGAGATTTAGTGGGGATGTTGATGAAATTGACAGAGGACACGAGGGATATATTAAAATAGTGATTTTGTACCTATCTTAAAAATAGTAAAAAAAATTCAAAAAAAATATAAAATTTGGCCTCCACTCATATTTTAACATGGATATCATATTGAGTGGTTCGGATTGTCTGTTTGAACTTTGAAATTGAAGATAAAAATATTGAAGTATGATTGGGGCATGAAGCAATTGGGCATTTGAACCCTCCTCATATTATAGATACTTATAATAATAAATTTAAGTACTTGTTATAAGGTGAAATTTACATCAAAATTTACCATATTATAAGTACTAGATAATACTTATAATATTAAATTTTAAATTAAGAATTTATTTTTGAAAATGTTAAGATTATCAAAATAAATAAATAAAATTGTGAGTGATCCTCATTTTCTGATTAGACATAAAAAAATGGCAAAATGTTATGTGTTGTATAGGAAACATACTATAGAGAGATTGAGAGAGGTAGACACAGATTTAGTGGGGATGGCGATGGAATTGACAAAGGACACGAGGGGATGGTGGTGGATTGAATTAGATTCAAAATTAATAAGTGATATATGACAACACAAAAGGAAAAAAAGAAAAATAATATACTAATTATGTATAGTTGTATACACCCACTAAATGACATCTTTCTGCTTTGATTTGATATAATCAGTTAGCAAGGAACAAGCACTTTCATAATTACATTTCTTTTTATATATATATATATATAATTTGTATGAGTGATGCTACGGTGTTTTGGGAAGTAAATAGGGTGTTTTACTTCCCGCTCATATCTCCATTTTTAAAGTTAAAATAGTCAATCCGAACTTCTCAGCACAATCTTTATATTGAAATGTGCTTGGAAACCAAATTTTACATTTTTTTGGAAATTTTATACTATTTTTTTTGAATTTTTGAAAATCTGTGTTTTTCTGAATTTTTTTTATTATTTTTTTATTTAATGAAAAGCTGTGATTTTAAAAAATTCTAAAAAAATAATAAATTTTTTCCAAAAAAATATAAAATTTGGTCTCCAAACATATATCAATATGAAAATCATGTTGAGATGTTCGGATCGACGATTTGAATTTTAAAAATAAAGATACGAGCGAAAAGTAAAACACCCTCTTTACTTCCGAACCACCATGGCCTATCTCTAATTTACATGTATGTAGGGCAGTTATATAATTACGCATGTGAGCATGTCATCAATCAATCTTGGTAGATTCCTTTGAACCATTTGTTGAAAATGACCTTTTTGTCCCCTCCCCAAAACCAATATTATATATGTTCATAATAATAGCCCTTTGTACTGAAATACACTTTTTCATATTATACCTTTTTTTTTTTATACTTTTTATATATTCCTTGCATGATGAACTTTCTGAACTAGGCATTGCTTTGATAAATTTATAACAAAAAGTTGTATAGATAGTCATGTAATTGAATACAATGGAGCAAGCCGATATAAATATATATATATTTTTAAATAATTGTTTCAGTTTTCTTGCAAAATTATATATAGTTATGCATATATATATATATATATTTTTAAATTTGAGTTAAAATGAATTGACAATGAATTAACTTGACAATTTTGATACTTAAAAAGAATTTTCAAGATAATTATTGATATTTTACTTGTATATCAAATTTCATATGATTTGGATTTCATTTGTTATTCCATTAAAGACAATCAAGTATGGATCACTACAAATTTCAAATTATTTTATGAAAGATAAAACTTGCATTATTTTGTTTATCATTTTGATGTGCATAATATACACATAGTATATATCACATAATAAAGATAATATTTCAAAATTATTAATTAAGTACATAAAAGCCGTGAGATAAAAATAAAAAATAAAAGGGAATAATTATGACTACAATCATACAACTAATAATTGATGTTACAAAATATGTTGTTTAAAATTCTTAATTATGACTTTATGAAGTATTATTTGCAAAAAATGGCAATAATCAAACTGCTAGTAATTAGTGGGGATCACTATTGTTTGAATATTCCAGAAAAAGCACTTTCAATTATTCTGGTACCAATACTCTCAGTGCTGTTTAGTTTTGGATCTTTATTAGTTGTGCACAAAAGTGGGGTGTTTTTAATCATTTCATTACAAACAACATTTGTTGGTTTTCTTTTTCTTTACAAATTTCAAAAGGCACAGTTTGCGTTGGCAACCAAAATTTTCTTTTTTTGGTGGATCAAGTGGTTGAGTGAACATGCAACAGTGACAGTAGGTGTCATGTTATTTAAATTTTTCATTTTTTGTCCACATGAAATGTAAAGAGTAAGGCTGTGGTACTATGTATAGTGCACATTAGTCTGTATTTTTAGATTAGTATCTTATATTTTAAATTTCAAATAATCGACCTGAATCGTTCTACATAATCTTCATATGAAAATATGCTTGTAGATTAATTTTTACTGTCTAAAATTTTTTTAGATAGGTAGAAAATCACTTCATCTTAAGATTCTAAATCATTCAAAAGTAGTGAATGGTTCAGATCGACTATTTAAACTTTAAAAACAAATATATTGATTCGTAGTACGGACCAATTTTCGCTATGCATAGTACCATAGCCTCACTCTTGTTTATTTATATTTTTCATTTTGTCCACATAAAATTTAAAAATTACTTGGTACAGTAAATTGAAATAGTACTGACATGAAAGTACCAGGCTACAGCAGTTTGTTAAAATGCCTGGCTTTCAGATCTTGGCATTTTCTTTCTTTAATAATTTGATCTGGCATAGATATAGATGGTCCTGATAACTGATAACTCGCCAAACAGTATTCATGAATCATGACTTCACTTCACTATGAAATTTAATTTTGTACAGTGTTTCATTGAATAGTCTTGGGCTAAATTGGGCCCGGCCCAAAATAAAAAATATTTGGGTAAACGAAAACATGGATTTAACCGCCACTATCTTGGTCATTACCTCAACTGCACCTTTACTCGCTGCACAGACAGCATATCCGGGTCGAAGGGACCCAACACCTGAAGAGGAGAATGTGACAATCCGGCCCTTGCCGTCCTGAACCAACCTGTTAGCCGCTTCACGGCAACAGAGGAAAGTCCCCTTCGTGTTTGTGTTAAACATGTAGTCGTACATTTCTTCACTCGTCTCGGCAAGTTTTGGGTAATTATAATCAAGAACCGCTGCAGTGGTAACCAATATATGGATATCAGGGCCAAAGGTCGAGGCGGCAGTATCAAAAAGCAACTTCACATCAGAATCCTTTGACACGTTACACGACACAGCGATAGCGCGTGGAGATGAAGCAGTACTGGAGTTGATGTTCATGGCAGTGACAAGCTTTTGAGCGGGGCCGGGATCGCCAATGTAAGCAATCACTACCTTGGCACCAAGAGACGCGAGGTGTGAGGAGACAGCTGAGCCGATGCCACCGGCACCGCCGGTCACAATAGCGACACGGCCTTCAAGAGGGAGAGATGGGGGAAGATGCACTCTTTTGTTGGATGATGCCTCCATTGTTTCGACTTTCGAGAAGATTCTAGTAGGATCCTAGTGGTCAGAATAGTAGTGCATCCCAATTTACTCTCACTACAAACCTTGTTACGGATAAGGGCCTGTTCGGCTGCACAGTGGGAACGGGAACGGGAACGGGAATAAGAAATTTTTTAACTGGATTTTACTGTTCACGTGGGAAAAAAAAAATTAAGTCTGAGTGAATTTTTTTTTTCCCACGTGAACAGTAATTTCGGGATTACTGCCAAACAGGGCCTAAGAGAGAACAACCCATGGGCATATGAGTCCGTATCCTCTGAGATATCTCAACTTTTGCGTGACCGACGTGTCCGGTGCCTATTTGGGAATAGCCCGGGGGCCAGTATTATTTGTGCTTCGAGTTTCGTGTAGAACTTATTTGAATGGTTGCGATTTTCCATAAAGTCACGCAAAGTTTGAGATATCTCAGAGGATGCGAATTTTGGGGTATCGCCCATGCTGAGTCGACTTGTTTCATTAAAATACTTGGGCTAAAAAGGGCTCGGCCCAAAATAAACAATCTAGAGAAATTTTTCGGGTTAAAACTAAAACACATATTTAACCACACGGCCCAAAATAAGTAATAGTAATAGTATTGCAGAGGTACGGGCAAAATCCTTGTGAAATGGAGTCCGAATCTGCTGCGATTCTGAGAGGGATCGCAGGATCCTAAAATTCCGAGATCAATGGTTTAAACTTTTCTGTGTACGGATCTCGGAAATATTCTCAGAAAAGTAAATTTTCATGCACACATCTTGAGAAAGATCAACAATTGAGATCGGGATCACAAGATCCTGTGATTCCCGAGAATCACAGCAGATTTATTTTCTATGAAATGTGGGCACTATAGAGAGATAAACATGAGATTCTTGTCTGACAAAAGTCGACCAGTGAGCCAGTAAAATAAAATGATACGGCCTTCGATATCACTTCCTGAATGCGCTCGGAATAGATGGCCTATGGGAGGGCCACACGCCAGCAAATTCTGTATTTTACTAGCAGCAATTTGCACGAGTTATTAAATTCAGGAGTTAATTTTATTAAATAAACTCTTCTTTTTTATCAATATATTTGTTGACGCTTGGCGCCAACCTTTTAAAAAAAAAAAAAAAAAAAAACTATTGCATCCGATACCAATTCAGAACCTATTCAATCTGCCTCAAGATTCGTGCAGAAAACTTTAAAATTTGGACTGATCAAGTACACGTGAATCATGACGCAAATTGAACAACTCTGACCGGAGTCAGACATCAGACCGCCCCGACTCCATCAACCAAATAAATTTCCTATAAAGATTATTAAGAAACTAAAACATAGATTTTCACCAGTCTTTTATATGAAACTAGCTACAAGGAAACCAATAAAAAAATGATAAAAAAAGGCAACATAACAAGTATCCTTACTAAAACAAAACATTAGAGATGACTAAAAACATGCTGTCTCTATAAATATTGGGGTTACCACAACTATGGTAATAATTGATACAAAGTATATGACCTTTCTTCATTTGTTAAGAGATCTCAATATAGCTCTGATGGTGTTAGGAGTAGTTCTACAACAGCCTCCGATTAGTGTAGCGCCAGCCTGTCGCCACACTGTCACATATGACACGAAATCGCCATCTGGCACCCCAGTTGATGCCGCCTACGAGTAAAAAGAATTTTAAAAATAATAAAAGGGTTCCAACAAATCAAGCAAGGGAAAACAAAATGTAGTGATTTTTTTTTTTGTTTATTTTTTTATTTTGAATTGCATAAAGAATGAGTATACTTGTAGGCGTCAATCGGATACTGAGCTAATCAATTGGTTTTTTGTTTTTATTTCTTTTTGGATTTTTTGTTATGATTGCTATGCTAACTATGTCACTTGCAAGTTTTTTTAGAATTTGAGTGAAATTAGGTTGAGATTCAAAAATAAAAAAAAGAAAGGATCATCTTTAATATGAAATAAGTTGACGTACCACCCATTTTTTCTTATCAGGGTCATACCGCTCACCACTGTTAGGATATACCAGAATCGGTTTCTCTGTCACCTGTTAGAGAATACACAAAAAAGATTACTCTGTGCACAACTCTTTGAGTGTTTAATTTAAATAACTATATCTTACAATAGTGAGGCAATGGTACTATGCATAGCGCATATTGATCTGTACTATGGATCAGTATCTCCATTTTCAAAGTCCAAATAGTCGATCTGAACCGTTCAACATAATCTTCATATGAAAATGTATTTATAGATCAAATTTTACAGTCTTTATAATTTTTTTACTATTTTTTTAGATAGGAAGAAAAATACTTGATCTAAAGATTCTAGACCGTTCAAAAGTGGTGATTTTCTACCTACCTAAAAAAATAGTAAAAAAATTTCTAAAAAAATGTAAAATTTAGTTTGCAAGTACATTTTCATATGGTGATCGTGTTGAACGGTTCAAATCGACTATTTGGACTTTAAAAAACGAAGATATTGATCCATAGTACGGACCAACATGCGCTATGCATAGTACCATAGCCTCACTCATTTTACAATATTAAACAAGATTGGAAACTTGGAGAAAATATATTAAAAAAAATTTGCTGACTACACGAAATTGATCTTTTTTGTTGACAAATAAATAACTATTCAGAGTTTGGAATACCTTTTTTAGAGAGAGAATTAACCCATGGATAAACCGAGGCGGCGTGCAATTTATTCCAACTGCTACAACTTTTGAACATGCATCGGCAATAGAAGCGCAATCAAGTAAAGAATCTCCACTTACTACATTAACACCATCTTTTGAGTTAAAAGAAAACCAAGCCGGGATTTTTACATCACCCTCCTCTAGTATCTCAGCATATGCCTGTGTAAAACCGAACAAAAAAAAAACATCATTTGTTGCTAAAATATTTCAGTATAGAATGATCAAGAGGCTGACTATCTTGTCAGAATTTAAGAAAATGTGCCGATTATAAAGAAATTAGAGGATGAAAAAGATATTTCAGTTGTTACATATATATGATATATTCATATTTAAATCATATAGTGTTTTTTTTTCTTGGGATCTTGATCATAATACGAAGCAAAAGGTTGGTTTTTAGTTTTCTTTTTTAAAAAAGTTTTTAGTAAGGATTAGTTGATTTTTTCAATTCTTATTTTGAAATTTTACAGAAAATTAAGGAATCACAGACTAAGTAGAGCAATTGTTCTAAAGGAGAATCAAATTTTTATATAACCCTAACTAATTCAAATTCCTTGTTTTTTTTTCTTTAAATGCAAAAAGAATTAACCAAAATCTTGCATTTTTTTTATGAAATGCAAAAAAAATCCTGCAGTTACCATTGCTTTCAAGTTTCAACATGGCCTCTTAGAAAGTAATTATGTATATTTACTCAAGTTCTATTAATTTTACAATTTAGAATAAAGAATGGTGAATTTATGTAATCAAGTTAGTTTTATCATTTTGTCAAGCTAAAATGGTGTTGATAACAAAAGTGAGGCTATGGTACTATGCGTAGCGCAAATTAGTCCGTACTACGGATCAACATCTTCATTTCAAAGCCCAAACAGTCAGATCTGAACCCTTAAACATGATCTCCATATGAAAATGTACTTGAACCCTAAATTTTATATTTTTCAGATTTTACAACTTTTGAATGCTCTAGAATCTTTAGATCAAGTAATTTTCTACCTATCTAAAAAAAAGTAAAAAGTTCTAAAAAATGTAAAATTTTGACCTACAAGTACATTTTCATATGGAGATCATGTTTAACAGTTCAGATCGATATACGGATTAGTTGATCGATATACTCCAATTTGCATTTATCAATAAAGGAAGGGGGAGGGTTCGGAAATTATAAGTAATAAAGGGGCCTCTCTATAATATTTCACAGTGTTGAGGGATTTTCTGCAAATTTTTCTCAAATTTTTCTCAAATTTTAATAGTAAAGTGACCTGAGCTTCTAGTTTATTTGGAATAGTCTCAAAAGCAAGGATGTCGGGTCGAGCTTCAGCAAGAACTTGAACCCTTCTCCTATGAAAATCTTTAAGTGTCTCTAATGTAACTGACTCGCCGTAGTCCCCACTACAAAATAAATAAATAAATAAATAATCAACAAAAAAGATTTTATTAGCATAAATGCCCTTGCATGTATTTCTATAAATGCCATTACAAACAAATGGTACATAACACCAATTAAGGTATCAATTTCCTCATATAAGAACGTTTAAGCCTTTCCGTAAACCACCAATTAGGCCTCAATAAGACCAAACAAGCTTAAATTGGGCAACTAAGGCACAAATAAACCTTAAATAGAACTGAAATTGGCCTCAATTTGAAATACAAAATGAAATAAAAAATAACAAATGTCATTCTCACATGTATTCAGACCCATCGGCGAGATATGCTCCATAACTCCCGATTGAAGCTGCAACTAAAACAGGATGCTGTTTTGAACTAACTCTAGTCTGTTGAAATATTTCACGTGCCTCAAGGGCGATCTCTACGCTCTTTCGTAAGAGATTTTCGCTTTCCTCTGTTGAAAACCCCTTTGATTCAAATCCTTGAATTGTGGCCTACACAAACCAAAAATTGCATAATTATACTTCATTTCCAGTACTAAAAAGGAACAAAGTTTCCATAAATGCCCTTACAAACAAGAAATATATCATTCATCCAAAAAAGCATTAGAAACATAATTTTTAACCATCATTTGAAATCCTTGAATTGTAGCCTACACAATCCGAATATTGCATGATTTTACTTCACTTCCAGTACCAAAAAGGAACAAAATTTCCATAAATACCCTTACAAACAAGAAATATATCATTTCCACAGTAATTATATGCAAATTAAAAAACTTAGTACTTGTACTTTTGCATGCATTATCACATTTTGAAGCTTTTATCAGAAAAATTGTGAAATTATCCCTAATTTTTTTCCATGATGAGAAAAATTAATTAATTGGACTGAAAGATGAAGAATTTCCAAACCAAAAATTGCATGATTTTACCTCACTTTCCAATACCAAAAAGGAACAAAGTTTCCATAAATACCCTTACAAACAAGAAACATATCATTTCCACAGTAATTTATAAGCTAATTAAAAATCTCAGTACTTGTACTTTTGCATGCATTATAACTGTGATTGTGAAATTATCCCTAATTTTTTGTTTCCATGATGAGAAAAGTTAACTAATTGGACTGAAAGATGAAGAATTGGCAAACCTGATAAGATGCTGTGATTATTATATTGGCACCTGCTTCTAAGTAATCCAGATGTACCTGATAAATTCCATTCAAAACACAAAACAATCACAAACTGGTGCAACCAAAGTTGATAACTTTACCAGTACTGGTAACTCTAATAAGTTGAAGCAAACTCTGGTACTGACTGAACTGGTACAACCAAAGTTGTCAACTTTTACCTTGCGGATGAGATGAGGAGAACTGATGAGGCATTTGGCGCTCCAGAGAGGATCGTTCAAATCAGCGCCGTTGGATTCGAGTTCAGTGGCCAATCCACCGTCAAGCACCGCGCATCCACCCGTCTCTCTCAGGAAATCTCGCATCAGAGCCGTCGGATCAACTGCCGCCGTCGTTGTCGTCGTTCCCCCTCCTCGCCCCATACCAGAAATTGAGAAATTGAGAAATTGAGAAATGAGAAATCTCTCTCTAGTTTCTAGTACTAGACGTTTAAACTGCTCTCAGTGCTTCAGATAAAAAATGGCGCCGTGGTATGATGTTTTAGGGTTTAGGGTTTAGGTTAGTTAAATAGAGGAGAAATGTATTCTTTATTGCTGAATTTTAACTCGTTTCTACATGTACACATTTTAAGATTATACTTTTATTTGTTTTATGTTTAGACTTAATTTTACTCATTTAAGTTTTTTACTCATTTTTTTTTGTTATAGTTTGAGTTAATGGCATTTCAACAGTTCGACGTTTCAATTTTCAATGTTCAGTGTTGAAGGTTCAAGTTCAGATGAAGGATGAACCAGTACTATATAGTACTGATCTCAAAGAGTCAGGAGTTAAATTAGACCAAGTAAAAAGTTAATTTGATAGAAATTGTTCAATCCGATGATGCCCATTCGAAGCCGTTCAATCCTCCTCAAGATTCATGCAAAAGCTTCAAAATTTGTGCTTATCAGCATGTGAATCATGATGCAAATCGAACGACTCCAAATCCATCAACCAAATAGATTTCCTATAAAGATTATTAAGAAACTGTCTTTTAACTAACAAAGCAAGCATATTGATATTACATAAGAAACTACAAGGAAAACAAAATAAAAAAAAAAACAACATTAGAGATTGCTAACACATGCTATCTCTATAAATATTAGGGTTACCACAACTATAAATGATATGACCCTTCTTCATTTGTTAAGAGATCTCGAAATAGCTCGGATGGTGTTAGGAGTAGTTCTACAACAGCCTCCGATTAGTTGAGCGCCAGCCTGTTGCCACACTGACACATACGACACGAAATCGCCATCTGGCACCCCAGTTGATGCCTACAAACCAAAAAGAGTGAGGATATGGTACTATGTATGGTACTATGCATAGCGCATAATGGTCCGTACTATGGTTTCATATCTCCATTTTCAAAGTCCATATGAATATGTGCTTGGATACATTTTTTTTAATTGTTTTATTATTATTTTAGATATGTAGAAAAATCACTAGATCTAAAAATTCTAGACTATTTTGAACCTATCTAAAAAAATAGTAAAAAAATAGTAAAAGAGTTATAGACATACCACCCATTCTTTCTTATCGGAGTCGTACCGCTCGCCACTGTTAGGGTATATCAGAATCGGCTTCTCTGTCACCTGTCAGAGAATACGCAAAAAAATATTACTCTGTTCACAACTCATAGTGTTTAATTTAAATAACGATTCACGATTATGGTACTATGCATACTAAATTTTACATTTTTTAAAATAGATAAAAAATCACTACTTTTGAATAGTCTAGAATCTTTATATCAAGTGAATTTTTACCTATATCTAAAAAATTAGTAAAAATGTTCTAAAAAATGTAAAATTTGTTCTACAAGTACATTTTCATGTGGAGATTATGTTGAACAGTTCAGATCAACTGTTTGGACTTTTAACATGGAGATATTGATCCATAGTACCATAGCCTCACTCTTTAAATAACTATATCCTACAATATTAAACCAGATTGGAAAACTTGGAGAAAACATATTCACAAAAAATTGCTGACTATACGAAATTGATATTTTTACTAACAAATCTGAGAATGACATTTAACTGACAAATAAATAACTATTCAGAGTTTGAAATACCTTTTTGAGAGAGAGAATCAACCCATGAATAAACCGAGGCGGCGTGCAATTTATCCCAACGGCCACGACTTGTGAGCAAGCGTCGGCAATAGAAGCACAGTCGAGTAAAGAATCTCCACTTACAACATTAACACCATCTTTTGAGTTAAAAGAAAACCAAGCCGGGATTTTCACATCACCCTCTTCTAGAATCTCAGCATATGCCTGTGTCGAACAAAAAAAAAACATCATTTATTGTTAAAATATTTCAGTTTTGGAGTATCCTAAACCCTAAACACTAAAACCCAACCAATAAAAAAAAAATCATCTGTTGCTAAAATATTTCTACAATCTCAGCATATGCCTGTGTAAAACCCAACAAAAAAAAATTAGTTGCTAAATATATTTCAGTATAGTATGATCCTAAACCCTAAATCCGAACAAAAGAAAAACATCATTTGTTGCTAAACAAAAGAAAAACAAAAGAAAAACAAAAGAAAGAACAACATGGACCCTATTAATGCTACAATTTAGAATAAATGAAAGGTCAATTAATGTAATTAAGTTAGTTTATCATTTTCTCAAGCTAAAATGGTGTTAATAATGTAATTAAGTTAGTTTATCATTTTCTCAAGCTAAAATGGTGTTAATAAAAATTATATTTGGCGATTCCAGCTTGCATTTATCAATGAAGGGAACGGGGGGAGAGGGGGGGGGTGCAAATAATAAGTAATAAAGGGGCCTCTTTATAATATTTCATAATAGTAAAGTGACCTGAGCTTCTAGTTTATTTGGAGTAGTCTCAAAAGCAAGGATGTCGGGTCCCGCTTCGGCAAGAACTTGAACCCTTCTCCTATGAAAATCTTTAAGTGTCTCTAATGTAACAGACTCACCGTAGTCCCCACTACAAATAAATAAATAATCAACAAAAAGAAAATCTTTAAGTGTCTCTAATGTAACAGACTCGCTGTAGTCCCCACTACAAATAAATAAATAAATAATCAACAAAAAGATGAACAAATAATGATAGAGATTAGTAGCATTGGATCAATATGCCTTGCACATAAGAGTGTTCATTGGGTCGGCTCAGTTAAAACCGAATTAAGATAGTCAAACCAAAATTTTATTCGGTTTTCAAAAATATAACTGAACCAACCGAATTGAACTTGTCAACTGAATAACAACCGAACCAAAACAACCAAAGTAAATACGGTTTGATCGGTTGAACTGAAATAAGAGAAATTAAATTTTAAAAGGTCAAAACTCAATACATACACATATACACTTAATAATCATAGAAATAAATATGAATTATACATACAAGTTATTGACATTACACACATTGTTCAATTCCATACAAAAATATGTAGATGTTCTAAAAAATCCAAAACAAAATGTTTCTACGGAAAAAAGGAAGTGAACCACCGATCATACTAAAGCATGAATTTGAACCATATAGAATTCGGTCGGTTCGATCCTTTCGGTTTTGAAAAATCTAAACCAAACCAAATATAAAAAACCAAAGTAATTAAAAAATTCAACCAAACGGGTCTATTTAAACCGAAAAACCGAACAATTCAATCCAAACTTTTTCGGCTTGGTTGAAAACCAAATGAACCGTACCGAATGAACTCCCCTAATTGCACAAGTGGTACATAATACCAATTTGGTAAGGAAGGTGGCAGGTAAAAATAAGATCAAGGTATTCCCTCAAATATATTTAGTTGCCGAAGTTAAGATACATTTAGTTTAAATTGGGCCTCAATAAAGACCAAACAAGCTTAAATTAATTAGAACTGAAATTGGCCTCCATTGGTACAAAAATCAACCAAATGTAATGAAAAAAAGAGTAACAAATGGCATTCTCACCTGTACTCAGACCCATCGGCCAGATATGCTCCATAACTCCCAATTGAGGCCGCAACCAGAACAGGATGCTGTTTCGAACTAACTCTAGTCTGTTGAAATATTTCGCGTGCCTCAAGGGCAATCTCTACGCTCTTTCGCAAGAGATTTTCGCTTTCCTCTGTTGAAAACCCCTTTGATTCAAATCCTTGAATTGTAGCCTACACAAACCAAAAATTGCATGATTTTACTTCACTTCCAGTACCAAAAAGGAAGGAAATTTCCATAAATGCCCTTACCAACAAGAAATATATCATTTCCACAGCAATTTATAAGATAATTAAAAACCATAGTACTTATATTTTTATTATGACATTTTGAAACTTTTATCAGAAAAATTGTGAAATTATCCCTAATTTTTTTTTTCCATGACGAGAAAAATTAATTGATTGGACTGAAAGATGAAGAATTTCCAAACCAAAAATTGCATGATTTTACTTCACTTCTAGTACCAAAAAGGAACTAAGTTTCCATAAATGCCCTTACAAACAAGAAATATATCATTTCCACAGTAATTCATAAGCTAATTAAAAATCTCAGTACTTTAATTTTTGCATGCATTATGACATTTTGAAACTTTTATCAGAAACTTTGAGAAATTATCCCTAATTTTGTTTCCATGATGAGAAAAATTAATTAATTGGACAGAAAGATGAAGAATTTCCAAACCAAAATTGCATGATTTTACTTCACTTCCAGTACCAAAAAGGAACAAAATTTCCATAAATACCCTTACAAACAAGAAATATATCATTTCCACAGTAATTATAAGCTAATTAAAAATCTCAGTACTGGTACTTTTGCATGCATGATGACATTTTGAAGCTTTCATCAGGGTAATTGTGAAATTATCCCTTATCTGATGAGAAAAATTACCTAATTGGACAGAACGGTGAAGAAAAAGAAGGAATTTGGCAAACCTGATAAGATGCTGTGATTATTATATTGGCACCTGCTTCTAAGTAATCCAGATGTACCTAATAAATTCCATTCAAAAGACAAAATGAGGATTGCAAAATGTACCTGACAAATCTCTGGTACCAACAAACTGATCCAACCAAAGTTGTCATCTTTTACCAGTACTGATACTTAGAAGTGAAAAAGTGAAAACAGAACAGATGAAGGAAAGAGAGATAAGAGGAAACCTTGCGGATCAGATGAGGAGAACTGATGAGGCACTTGGCGCTCCAGAGAGGATCGTTCAAATCAGCACCATTGGCTTCGAGCTCAGTGGCCAATCCACCGTCTAACACCGCGCATCCACCCGTCTCTCTCAGGAAATCTTGCATCAGAGCCGTCGGATCAACCGCCGTCGCCGTCGTTCCCCCTCCTCTCCCCATACCAGAAATTGAGAAATGAGAAATCTCTCTCTAGTACTAAACGTGTAAACCTCTCTTTCTCAGTGCTTCAGATAAAGAAATAGAGGGGATGGTAAGGTCTTGTATAAAGAGAAGGAGATGAAAGGGAATTCGAATTCCCTAAAGTAACTTAAATTTTATACTTAGATGCTAACCGTCAGATCTGTTTTGAAACGAATATTAAAGGGTCCTGTACTTCCACCTATGATCGGACGGCCATGATCTAAATTGAATATTATGTTACCTCAGAGGAAATTGGACTCGAGAAGAGATGAGACCGAATTCGAATTCCTTAAAGTAACTCAAATTTTTTGTTTAGATCCAAACCTTCAGATCTGTTCCGACACGAATATTAAAGATCCGGATTCTGATTGGATGGTCTGGATCTAAAATGAAATGTTATGTTACCTCAGAGGTATATGGACTTGGTAAGGAGAGAAGGAGAGGAGGCTTGTATTACACTAATTTCCGGTAAAGATTTTAACAGAGTAATTTTAGCTTCATGCAGCGCAATAACCATATGAAGAGCTGTTTTGATTCTATGGTCCGTGTACTGCATAAAGTCAAAAATACTCTGTTACATAATTACCCTAAGTTGTGGGAGCTGGATGGATATCTGATGATGTTATGATGTATGGATGATGTATGTAGATGGATTCGTGGCATGGTGAAAGACGGGTCCGACTCTGCTGCTTTTCTAGCAGAAAAGGAGGATCCTCCTCTCCAAATCCAACGATTCAAAATTTTTATTCACGTATCTCGATAAAAAACTTGTTTCATGCACAAATCTCAACGAATTTTGAATTGTTGGATTTGGAAGAGGAGGGTCCTGCTTTTCTTCTAGAAAAGCAGCGGAGTCCGTTCCGTGAAAGACAGGGAAAGAGCGCCACCTGTTCTATTCTTTGTTCCAAGTGTGGAGGCCTTATCAAATGTTTTTCCGGATTTTATGTGACGAGGCTTTGTGTGGTAATTGTATCTCCATTCTGCTGCACACATTGTAGTTGTGCCTATAGTGACAAATAAATTATTCGGATTTAGTTCGGCGAGATAAAAAATTTATGATTCGGGAATAATGCGGGTATAATTCGGAAATGATTCGGTACCACAAAAAAGAAAAAAAAAAAACCCAAAAAAAGAAAGAAAAAAAAATTATGCTTATTTGCGAATAATTCGTGATTCGCTTTTTATTCGTATTTTATTCGTGTTTTATTTGCAAACAAAACAAATAATATGTTTTTTTGAGTTTTATTCGGTGTCGGTTCAGAAACGCCAAAAAAATATTTTATTCGCAAATTATTCGCGAATAAAACGCATACCTTGTTATTATGGTTGTGCCATGACAACAAACTATGATAACAAATAATAATTCATTAATATAACTATGATTTCTCTTATGACAAATTGACAACATATAATAACTCGTTAATTTATGTCTGTAATTATTTATATAACTACATGATTCCTTTTATGATAAGACATAAAACTCGTTGATTTATGTTAATAGCTATTTGTATAACTATATATATTTAATTTCCAATGACAAAAGATTATAACTTATTCATCTAGAGTGAGGTTATGGTACTATGTATAGGCGCATATTGGAACGCGCTATACATTCAAATCTCCAAATGAATATGTACTTGTAAACTAAAATTTACATTTTTTTTTAAATTATTGTAACATTTTTAATATGACGAAAAAATCACTTGATCTAAAAATTCTAGACTATCTAAAAACAGTGATTTTCTACCTAACTAAACAAATAGTAAAAAAAACTAAAAAAAATATAAGATTTATGTCTAGAGTGAGGCTATAGTACTATGCATATAGGCACATATTGGAACGCGCTATACATTCAAATCTTCAATTTGAAGTTCTAAAAGTTGATATAAACCGTTCAACATAGTATCGATAAGAATATGTACTTGTAAATTACATTTTTTTTAATTATTTACTATTTTTTAGATGAGTAGACAATCACTTGATCTAAAAATTCTGGACCATCCAAAAACAGTGATTTTCTATCCAACTAAATAAATAGTAAAAAAAATTTAAAAATTTAAAGTTTAATCACAAATACATATTTATTTGCAGATCATGTTGAACGGTTGATTCAACCGTTAGGATTTTAAAAACAAAAAAATTGATCCGTAGTATTGACCAATCGGAGTACCATAGCCTCACTCATTAATCTATATATTGTTTAAAATTAAACGGTTTGTATTTACAAGAAACTGAATAAACTAAATAGGTCGTTAGATCGAATAACAACAATCGTTAATATGAATTTTAGGAAATTTAATTGGATGTATTATAGTTCCTCTAGTCTAGGTCATATTTAACCATGCTATTATTAAATTGAATCCATATCATTAATACTAACTTTAGGAGTTTTAAATTATGCAACTCTTCTAAAATGTTATAAAACATTGGTAATAAAACAACATGGGGGAATTTTTATGGGTAGATAGTATGTTTCATTTGATCTCCTCTTGCCTCTATCACATGGAATATGTGCAATTTAAGACAAACATGGAATAAATAAATGCCCTTAGCCCACTTTTTAATTTTTGTTAAAGATATAACTTTAGTAAAAGAGAGATGACTTGACACACAATTAATATATGATGTAATTTTTTTATACATAAAAAAGAAACATGTATGGCTAAGATGAATTGATTTAAAGTAGGTGGCAAAAGCTTATCTTCCATTTAATTAAAACATTATCTCTTTTTTTGTTGTTGTTATAATCAAGGTTCTAAATAGCGTTTATAGCATCGTAGCGGGAAGGCTAAAAAAAAAGCTATAGCGAATAGCGTCGCTATAGCGGAAGCTATTCCAAATAGCGTTTTTTTTTTTACATTTTGTATATTCAATATTTGTACTAAATATCAACATTATCTAAAGTTTCATAGAACAATAAATAACACCAAAGTAATTAAGAAATTATAATATTCATATTGAACCCGTACAAAGTCCAAATTGCGGTTCAAAATATCCATAGTAATATCATAAACTATCGATTTTTCCTATTAAAAATATCTTAAGCATCATGATTCATGACATAATCTATTTTTTTTTCTATTCAAATTTTAATTTCGGTTTGGACTTTTTTCTATTCAAATTTCAATTTCTATTCTCAATTTCAAATTGATTTATCTGTAGCAAGTAGCAACAAATTCAATTTCGGTTTGAGATTTTTTTATCTTTATTTAAAACCCATATAAATTGCTTAAAAAAATAAAAAATAAAAAACCCCATATTGTATAGCGCAAATAGCGGACCGCTATAGCGCTGTAGCGGCCGTAGCGCAAATAGCGCATTTTGATGTCATAGCGTAACGTTTGGGGTCCAAAAACGCTATAGCGCGCTATTTAGAACACTGGTAATATTGAACATTTTGAGGGAGATACATGAAATCCCTCCTATCTAAAAAATAGTAAAAAGAAAATATAAATTGTAAAATTGAGTCTTCATAAATATTTTTATATGGCTATCATGTTTAATGGTTTATGTTGACTGTTTGAACTTTAAAAATAAAGATATTGATCAATAACACATATTGTTTCGTAATATGCATATTATATTATCATATTATCATAGCCTCACTCTTACATCATTTCTCTGATGACAACATATAATAACTTGTTAATCTATGTTGTTTAAAATTAAACGGTTTGCATATAGGAAATTTAATTGGGGGTGTTATATATAGTCCTCTAGTCTAGGCCATATTTAACCATGCTATTATTCTATGAATAATGTTACCTTTAGGAGTTTTAAATTATGCAACTCTTCAAAAATGTTTGCATAAATTGATTATAAAACAAATTAATAATCTTATCACAAGTGGTAAATAAAACAACTTTAGGGTATTTTAATTTTTATGGGTAGATAGTAGGTTTCATTTGATCTCCTCTTGCCTCTTATCACAAGTGAAAAACTACCTAATATTCTATTTACCACTTGAAAATAAAGTTCCAATAAACTTGTAAGTACCAAATCATGACACAACATCAAATTCTCATGATATTGACATGGAATATGTGCAATTTATGACAAACATGGAATAAATGCTCTCCTAATCACCTATCATTTTTATTTAGTAAAGTACCCAACTTTTTCAAAGATAAAATAACTTTAGTAAAAGAGAGATGACTTGACACACAATATATGATGTACTTTTTACATAAAAAAACAAACATGGCTAAGATGAATTGATTTAAATTAAGTAGGTGGCAAAAGCTTATTCTTCCATTTAATTAGGACCTTATTTCTTTTGTTTTGTTATAAGTAATTAGTACCTTGTCTTATTTGTAAGGCTTAAATTTTATATGCTCAAGATAACGATGATCCTACAACTAAGGCACTGACTGTGCATTGCTTGCACCATTAATTACTCTAGCTAATTAATAATGAGCTTATTTTACTCTTACGCTTTGTAACTTTAAGTTGTGATTAAATGTGCTAAGTGCTTTGCAACTATATATGTATCATTTGATATCGGTTTATATATTTAAATAAAATTTTGCAACATTTTCGTATTTAATTTTTCATCTAGTAAGTAGAATTAGCAAATATAGTGCAACAAATGGCACCATTTTATACATTATATATATCAAAGAGAAAATGTTTCTATACCCAGTCCTTCGTATCTAGTTTGTACCTAGCGCTAATTTGATTAGTTTAAACCGTCATTTTATACATTATATTGAGATGACAGATGAGGAAGCTGCAAGCCAGAGGGAGATGACCGAGACGAAGGAAACTGGCTATTTGCCAAGCTGTACTCTTGCACTCCTTGTAAGACACAATTAGGTATTGAAATGCATTAAACTATTACATAATATACTTAACAGTTTTGTAGGATATATGAGTTATTTATATGATTCATGTCATAGTTTTATAAGATGTATGGGTTATTTTACATGATTGATGCCTTAGTTTATAAGATATATGAGTTATTTTACAGGATTAGGACTTGTGAATGTTTTCTTTAAAAATTATCTATGCAACCTTTTATATGATTCTTCAACTAGTTTTTCATGATTCTGCCAATGATTTACATGATTAGGTGTTGAAATGCATTAAACTATTATATAATATATTTAACAGTTTTGTAGGATATATGAGTTATTTTACAAGATTCATGCCATAGTTTTATAAGATTTATGAGTTATTTTACAGAATTCATGCCTTAGTTTTATAAGATGTATGAGTTATTTTACAAGATTAGGTGTGAGTGTTTTCTTTAACTTTTTTTTTCCTTTTTTTTAGGTGTGGTTCTACGAACAAACGGGTTCGAAAAAATGAGAAGTTCCACAGGACACGTTCCACGCTATTTGGATTGGTACGAGGTGTTATCTAGTAAAGTAAAGATGCCACATTTTGAAAGACAGTTGTTTCATATATCACAAGCAAATATAAAAGAAGATCCAGTACCACATTTTATATCGGAGGAACCTTTAAGGGAGAGGTTTTATCGCTGCCAATTACTTGAAGTATGTTTGCGATTCTGGAAAGTTGCAGAGTGTTTTTAATACCCCAACTTATGACATGTTGGTAGAATTTACTCCTGTTCTCATTAAATTTGGGGTTGTCCCATGCTGTTTTTTGAGAGATCAAATCATAGATCTCAATCCGAAAGTTGTTTATGTGATTTTGAGTTTTCCAAAACTTGAAGATATTGAACCTGAAGTAATGGACAACCATCCTTGGTTTATGCAATATTATTTTCTTCAAATTTAATATTTATTGTATATATAATCACGTTGTTTATTTGGTATAAATTAAAAACTAGATGTGAAAATATCAAAATAATATCAAATTCAAGATTTAAGCATGTTTGATTAAAATAAAATGGTGTTAACCCTGGGCCCGTTCTCATTTTTGTTATTGTTTTGATTTCCTCCAAAATTTTAAACATATATTAAATTATAATTATATATATATTTATCAAGTTTAAGTTTCACAAATTAATTAAAGAGATTAAATCAGTAACAAGGAAATGAGCATTAATTTGTTTCGAAAATTAGATCTAAATATCAATACTTCCAAATAGCATGATTCATGCATGTATATATAAGCATCAAATGACATTTTATGCATGAAGTTATAGCATTTTGTGCATGATATGTAAACATCATATTAATTTAAAGCAATGCATTTTGAATGTATACATTTTATGGTGTACTCGTCCAAAATTAAAGATCCTTTGTACTTGTAAAATGTTCCATGCAACTTCATTAATTAAAACTTGGGCTTTTGACGAGACTCTAATTAAAAAGTAATAGAGATATATCTGGAAAATTTATTCATACTAATCTTAAAAACAAAATCCTAATATTTATAGTAAAGAAAATTTCAAACAGTGCCTGACAGCTATGCGGCCACAACAATTAATATGTGACTGGATGTTATGATTTTATGAAAAAAAATTAGAATAAGAGAGAATATTATGGTTTTTTTTTTCAGAGAAAATATTTCAGAGGAACGAAAAAACGATACACATGTTAAAAGAATCTGCTCGGTTTTTGTTATTAGGGAAAAGAGTGTCCGATGTCTATCAGACTCAAATTTGGGTGTGATAAGTTCCGCTTTGGTCTATTCCGTTTCAAAATTTGTGCATGCTAATTCACACAAAATATTGAAACGGATGTGAACAAATATTAGCAACACATATTTTGAAACAGATTGGACGGAAGCGGACCTCATTAATATCGAGACATTAATTTTATAAAAAAAGTTTTGAAAGTTTTTGATATTTGTAATTATATTTTACAATTTAATTTGAATATGAACACATATAATATATATGAATAAACTGCATATTATTACTTAAAATGAGTATATTCCAGTAATTTATTAAAAATAATTATTGAACAAACATAAATGTAGTCCGTAATTTATGTTTATTCTAATAAGAGCATGCTCGACCCAACCCTGACTCTAATAGACCTCATTTTAAGTACAAACTGGTTGGAATCCGGATCCAGTCAAGTAACCCAACTTTTAGGTTTTAGATATGGACCGTCCGATTCGAATCCGTGAAAATTCATTCCCGAAGTGAGCGCACACATCTCGACGACGAATTTGAATCCCGAGACGATTTCGAGCGACAAATTCGAATCGGACTGTCTCGATCCAAAACCTAAAGATTGGGCTACTTTAGGGGATCCGGACTCAGCTGGTTGGACCGTGAACATTTTTATCATACCTAATATAAGAAAAATGTAGGTATGATGGTCATCGATTGAAATTAAATTTGAGTCTGATGGATATCTGAGTCATCCGATATGCTTTAAGATTCATGCACGCCCCATTATGAGATTCGTGCGCATAAATTTTAAAGTGAATGAGACGGCTCTGACGGCCATCAGTCCCAAATTTACTCCCAATAACCATGAGACCTAAATTGCATTCTAATATTTTACATTCCTTGTTCCTAATCCAATCAGCAGAGAATTTTTTATATTTAACAAAAGACTGAATTATGCTAAAATCAAGAGACGGTTATGATTCAAGAAACGATTTTCATGGTCGAAAATCCTGGACATTCCAAAACACATTAATTATAAATCAAGTTTATTTAATTTTGATTAGACTTTATAATTATCTCATTAATTTGAGTTGATAAACAATCTAAATATAAATAGATAAAAAACTATAAGAAGTGAAATTAAATTTATTAAAACAACAAAACTTAAGCATGTAATGAAAATCTTTTGGAACTATTTACTTTTGAGTTTGATCTATTCATTTGTTCTAAATAACGACAATAATCAATCTGCTTAATTGTCTCATCGCCTCATCATTTCAATTTGTAGATGGATGTTTTTGTGAATTGATTCTTTCATACACCATCTTTTGTCAAGCAATTTGTCAATCAAATCAAACGTGAGCAATCAATCTGATTTGGAAATTGGAATCAGCATCTTTTTCAGCCCAAATGGTTAGATGCACTTAGACATCAATTATTTTATTTTTTGGTTTCCTCCGACATTTTAAACACGTAGTAATTAATTTTATTAAGATTGCATTTCTCTTATTAATTTATGAGAATAAATCATATCGTTGTGAAGCAAAGTAGTATTAGCCTTTTATCTTTTATTTTTTGAAAACTTGACAGTGACTACCAAAATTTAGTACTAATATTGAATAAGTGGGCCGGTTGGATGGTGGCTGTTTGTTTTAAAAAAATGGCCCATTGAAGAGCTCCATATTGGGTTTTAGTGGGCCTACATTACTTTAGAAGGCTTCTTGACAAATCAACACTTCCATTTCCTTCACTAATTTCTGATGTGTTAATTGACTCATTCAGTCTTTAATTTAGTTTGGGTCTCTAATATGTACCAGTACATACTGGCAATACAAATCTGTTCTAAATATTCATTACAGCTAGACATTCATAAAATTTATCTAACCATTAATTACTAGGGTGAATTACAGATTCTAATTAGCTAATTAGCTATTACATTACAGAAGATGTTTAGTAACAGTGCGTTTCACCTTGCTTTTAGTTTAAAATTTGGAGGTAAAATGGAGGGAATTGGGACAGCATCAGAACAATACCAGTAATCATCTGATGAGTTGAATTTAATTGTAAAGCTGCATATTTTACCACATATGATTGAATATCAAATGACATTCAAATTCATGAACAAAAGGCATTTAATTTACTGTCGGTTTCATTTGAAACTTCAATTTTGGTTTAGCCTATCTATTTATTTTATCTTAACTGTAACATACCGGTACAGGAGACAAAGGAGAAAAAGAAAAGAGAGAGAAAGGGTAAAATGGGTAATCTATAAATTTAAAATGGGTTTTATTAGAAAAATCAATAAATTGGATAAATTTTAAAGGTTTTTGAACTTTAGAAGGGTAAATATGATATTATGAATTTTAGAGAGGGAAATACGGAATTTCAAGGTTTTTGAGGGGGATACATGAAATCCCCCCATTAAATAAAGTTCAACAGTTGGCGGTGCGCTATGAACTCTGAACTATCCGAAATTTTATTCAGAACACAAAAAAGCTAAAAAAAATTCAAACAGAACATCAATTTCCAAAAAGCGCCACTACAAAATAATTCTGGTAATTCTCCTCTTTCTTAGGCAAAACAAATACTTAAAAATAAAAAAAAATCTTGTACTTCTGGCATTATATTACCAACGGTTTGGGCCTAAAAAAACCTTTTATTTTTTTTATGAAGGTACTTGATAAATTTAAAATGAATTTGAATAGAAAAGACATTAAAATGAGTAAATATTTGAGTTTTGAAGTTTAGAAGGATAAATATGAGATTATAAATTTTAAAGGGGGAAATATGTAATTTCCATGTTTTGCGGGGTATACATTAAAATTTCCCAAGAAAAATTATTGTGTAGATCAAAGTCTGATATCAATCCGTGTATTTATAATGCCATGCAATTTTTAATGAACTACTTTTTTCTCACATATATATTTCATAGCATGCATATATAAGGATATTATTAGCTGAAACTGTCAAGATGCTCTTTTCGGAATCAAAAAGGAAGAGCCGAGGTTGAGTAATACCGGAGTGAGAACTTTTTGAGTTTCTTATTTTGATAAAAGAGGCTTTTGTAGGCCTAAGATAGTCCCTTTATTATTTATACATACACATGTTACATACCACACACCAGGATTGCCATATTCAACTAGAACATATTTCGTTTTATATGGTTAAGTTACATACTAGACAGTTTAAGAAAAAAAAAGCGTGTTCCGACCTTGCACATGTTACGATTGATTTAATTTATAATTTTACAATCGAATTTTCTGAAAGGAATATTGATAGTTGTAACGAAATTTTTATTCATAATCTAAACAAAATACGAAATTCTAAATATAACTTTGGATTTTTGAAATCTCGGATCGGTTCTCTACCACTGCAATTGTCAACGGTGCTGTTTTTTCTATTTAACTTCTCTAACCAAATTAAAAATATGGTTAGAGCATGCACGATTAATTTTTTTTTTATATCGATATTTAATTTTAGAATGTTTATTATTATAAAATAAAATTTTCTAATTAGTAATTAACGGACTGTAGAATCAAACACTTTTTAATTCTAATTGAATCGGCTTTCTAGGTGATGATTGGGTCACTAGGTCCTCCATTTCTTCACGAACTTTCTAAATTAGGGTCAAACGTTCAAATCAGAGTTTTCTATCAAAAGTTATGGCCGTTTAAAGTTCGGAAACAATACATCGGTGTTTCATTGCAAAATATCGATGATGTGTTGATGCTCTTTACTCTAATTAATCCCGACAACCAAAATAAAATTGAAATATCATAATTTTTTTCATGTGCATAGATAAAATAATGTAGATCATATCAAACGGTTTTATTTTGACTTTTGACTTTTAAGTTTTAAATTTTGAGTTATTAAAAATTAAAAAAATAAAGACATGATGGAGACACAAAAAATGAAGGCATTTGAATCCTCCTCATTTTAAATAGAGGCATTTTTCAACTCTCTTCTTATTTAGCCCCCTAAAACTTTTCACATAACAATTCTCAAATTCAACTCTCTTCTTATTCCCCATACTTCAAAGGACCATTTTTAAAGTTTTTATCCAAATACTCAATTGCAACGGCAGCATGCAAGGCGGCACCGATAGGTAAGCTTTTCTCATTAGCAAAGAAGTATGGGGAATGAACTGAATGGACTTGGTCCATATTCTCACTTCCTGCACCAATATAGAACATGGCAGCTGGGATCTTCTGTGAAAAGAAGCTGAAATCCTCTGCACCCATTGAAGGTGTTGTCAGCTGGACGTTGGACCCACCAAGCAGTCTCTCTCCTACTGCCTTTGCGTGGTCGTACATCGATATATGGTTTATCAACGGAGGGTACGGTATGAGTGTACTTTCCATGAAGTCTACACTTGCGGTGCATCGATGTACAGTTGCTTGCGTCTCTATAATCTTCAAAAGAAACATGATTTTTTTTTACATATGATCTATCTAAAAAAATAATAAAAAGTTTCTACAAAATATAAAATTTGGTCTACAAATACAATTTAATATGAGATCATGTTGAGCGGTTCGAATAGATTGTTTAGACTTCAAAAACAGAGATAATAATTAATGTGCTCTTTTAATTATTTTAGTTATCATTGTCGTTCTTATCTTAGTTGGGCCTTGGCCGGATCTAGAAAATGAGATTTTAATTTCTTAGTTAAATAAAATGAAATAAAGATAAATTATGGAACAATATTGTGAAATATGTAACATGTGATCTACAAGTATATTTTCATATGAAAATCATTTGGACTTTAAATACAAAAATATTAATCAATAGTATGGTCCAATCTGCGCTGTGCACAATACCATAGCCTCATTCTGGTATATAAATTAAGAAGTGATTTTTAAATTTTTTTTTTTTAATTATCATTATTGTTCTTAGCTTATATTTGGGCCTGGGGCTTGCCCTGATCTGGAAAATGGAATTTGTTTATTGCGTAGTTGAATAAAGGAGATAAAGATACATTATGGAACAATACCTCTTTGATCCTCTGTTTAAGGTAGGAGAAACCTTCAGTTGTGAGGCTCCTAAATGTGCCCCCAAAAGTAGCAGTCTCAGGAATTACATTGTATGCTCCTTCTCCTGCTTTCACAAACCCGATTGACACCACCTGAGCATGAAATACATAAATTTTTTAATATGATCCATATATCTAGGGATGTAAAAAAGTCACGCCATGATCAGATATGTCACGACATGGCATGTATGTTGGTCATGTACCGTGATTATCGTGTTTCGTTCCGTGACCATTCGTTATCAGGATACGTCATGGCACGACATGTATCATGCCATGATCAGATACGTCACCGCACGGCATGTATACCGGTCATGTTCGTGGCCATCTTTTAGAAAAATTGCACTATACCGCACGGGACTTGAACTTATCTGGTCATGGCATGGTATGCGGTCATGCGAGTCATGTGTTATTAGGATTGTGAGATCTTGATCTCATGGTGAATTTTGAATAAACTAACTTAAATTACAAAAAAAAAATAGTTAAACGTGACCAACGTGACAAACATGACCAGTCATGTTTGGACTCGACGTGACTAACGTACCATCACCGTCCATCCCAATTTAGTCATGGCACATCACGACACGTAAAAATTTGACTTAATCACGGCACACGTTACACAAATCAAGATACGTCACGGCACGTATTTACATCCTTACATATATCTGTAATAAACCAAGCCAATATAACAAACTTACTCTACTTTCAAGTGGGTCAGATTCTCTTGAAACAAGTTGCTGCAAACTGAGGATTACAAAAGAGGCTGCTATTATCGGGTCGATGGTGTGTTGAGGTATAGCCCCATGGCCACCCTTTCCCTTAATTGTAACATGAAACCTCCCCGAAGCCGCTAGCAATGGGCCCGGCTTTGACTTGATGGTGCCCACAGGGGTATCAGGATCCACATGCAATGCGAACATGGCTTGCACGTCTTCCAAAGCACCTTCTTGTATCATATGGTATGCGCCGGCGTGACCTTCCTCTCCCGGTTGAAAGAAGAGCTTCACTGTTCCCTTCACAATTTAAAATGAAAATCATGTAAGGTTATGATGATAATAACATATATATATATATATATATGAAAAATGTTGATTTTGAATTGTCTCCAATTAATAACAAAATGAAAGGATTGTACTGATGATCTGAGCAGCCATTAAAATTGTTAGTTAACCAGTTGCCTGATTCTGATTTGTTTTAACCAAATTGTTTCCATCTTGTAAGGGAAGTAAAGCACCATATTGTGTACTTACAGAACGTCACTAACAGGTTGACCCTACATTATTCTTTACTTCATTTAATTATAAAAATCATTTGAGCAGATTTAGTTAAAATGGTATCTTAGCGGTTGTTTCAACATAATTACATCATTCTGCTAAGATTAATTAATTAACAAATACAAAAATCTGAGATGGTAAGTATTGGTAAGAAGTACCTTGAGTTGATCCTTGTGTTGTTGGAGAAGGCGAGCGGCACCTAGAAGCATGGTAACATGTAAATCATGGCCACATGCATGCATCTTCCCATCCACCTTGCTCTTATACTCCCATTCTACCTTTTCCTTTATTAAATAAAGATAGGTTGTATCAAGCATGCATGTGAGCCTCCTCATAATTTGATAAGAGATATCATTTTTATAGCACTGATCTAAACTAGAGTATTTTATGGCTCTTACCTAACATAAATGAGAGAAAAAGAGCACAGCATTTTAAATTTCAAGTTCTTGACTTTTTCTTTTCTTTTCAGAAAGGAATTTCAAATTTTCAGTCTTCAGACACCAAGGACAGAAATTTCTCGTAACAAGATCCGTTTGCAAATTTTAGAAACAAATAGGGTTCTTTATCCAAATAACTAAGAAGAAAAGGGTTCAATTTGTACTAACAAAAATGAATGGACAACAGTGCTAGCAACTGAAGCATAAGCTTTTCCTTTAGTCACACTGTGACCACACATGTCGTGTCCAAACGTGATTGGTCACGTTTGTCATGTTTGGTCACATTTAACTGTTTTTTTTGTAATTTAAGTTAGTTTATTTAAGATTCACCATTCGATCAAGATCTAACAGTTCTAACCACACGTGACTCATGTGACCACATGTTGTGCCGTGTCGTGACAATACCAGTTTGTGTCGCGTGTCGTATCGTGTCGTGCCAATTTTCCAAAGAATGGTCACATCACACGCGAATGGTAACAGCACGGGACACGCGAGTCACAACACGTGAACGACACACACGCCGTGACGAAACCATGATGTGTCTGGTTACGACGTCATCATAAAAAAAAGTTGCTCTAAACGGACAAAAGTTGGTCCAAACTGCAAAATGTTCCATAAACTTAAGTTTGCGGAGAAATAAAAAAAAGTCAAGCAAGCAACCTGCAAAGGAAGCGCATCCATGTCAGCTCTGAGCCCGAAAACCGGGCCTGAACCGGACCCAATCGTCGCTACCAGACCGGTCTTGGCAACAGGCCACGTGTACTCAATCCCTAACCGGTCTAGTTCGGACCGGATCAACTCGCTGGTTTTCACCTCCTGAAAAGCCAACTCTGGCCATTGATGGAGTTCTCTCCGAATAGATATCAACCAATCCGTGAACTCAGTGTTGCGCGCCAAATCTAGAAAGGAAGTCGACATGGATTTGTAGAGAGAAGATGTGAGAGTTGGGAGGAAGTGTTTGTGTGTGTGTGTGTGAAAGAGAGAGAGAGAGAGAGAGAGAGATGGAGAACAGAGTTTAATAGTTGTTTGATGAGTACATATATTATATACCATGAGGTTCAGAAGGAGAGAAAAAAAAATGTAGAAATGACAGTTCACATCTGAAAATCTGATAGTTGCATGTGGATGTGTACATTTATTAATAATTATGAGGTTCATGAGGAAAAAAAGAATTTATGTATACTCTTAAATTTTTTAAAAATTTCGTACCTTTTCTTTTAAAATTTATAATATTATATTTACTCTTCTATGTCATAAAAACTCACAAATTTATTTAATTTATTATATTTTCTATTAAAACTCATTTTGAATTTATAAAGTTTCAATCTTATTTTTAATTAGTAAAATTAAAATATGTAACATGTATAAGAAAAATATCCAATTTTCTAATTAGTCGGTTTGTGATAAAAAAATTATATATATATATATAGAGAGAGAGAGAGAGAGAGATCGACTATGGTGAGTTGCGAAGTAAAACATCGTTTTACTTCACGCTCATACTCCATTTTGAAAATCTAAACAACCGATCCGAACCGCTCAACATGTTCTCCATATTGAAATGTGCTTGGAGACCAAATTTTACATTTTTTGGAATTTTTTTACTATTGATTAAGCCACTTTGAAAATCGCAGATCCGGGTGAATGATGTGATTTCTGCGGTGCAAGTAATAAATCCTAATTTATACTCAATTCGGTTGCAAGTGTACAACCTAGTCAAGTAGTACTTAGGGATCGTCTCCACAGGGACAAGTTGGAATATTTTTTCTAACCTAAAAATTTAATTTAGTAAAAGAAAATAAAAAGGTTTTTGTTTGTTCGAATGGTTGATTTGGTTTTGATTAAACTAAATTAAACTAAAGTCTTAAAGCAAAATCTGATTTTTAACAAAGATGAGAGATTAGGGTTTCTTAGGGTTTCTATCCACTAATGTTATGACTAATTGGTTTATTAAATTTGTTCTTTTAATTATGAAGGCACAGTTGAGGGTTGTAGGTACAAAGGGATATTTCTATATTAATACCATCTTCAAATTAGAATAAACGTCACCTCTCGGTACTTGGCTATACTAATATAAAGTCATTAAGTTCTTACTGTCCTAATTAATCTAGAAAACCGTCTTTCACCTCTCGGTACTTGGTACAGTTTGTCTAAACTATTAGGTAAAGCCCGTATAAGACAAGCGTCACCTCTCGGTACTTAACCTATCAAATACCCTATTCTTTATGGTCAGGACTAAATATTCAATTTCTCAATTGCAAATACTAAATCCTAAGGTTTTATGTGATTTTGATTAAATCTTCACAATCAATTAAAATAAAGAATAGATCATATCAAAGAACAAGAAAATACAAATTAAACAAACTAAATCATAACAAAAGTTTCAAGTACAGCCCTAATTAACACTAGAAAATCCTTTAGCCAGTCATGGCTAAAGCACAAATCAAATTAAAAAGATTAAAAGAGTTCCAAAGAGAGAAAATAATAAAACCGGTTGAATCGCAATGTTTCTTTCTCCCTTCTTCTCTCTCCTTTTCTCTTCCTTTGTCTCTCTTGTTAAAACCAGAAATTATCTCTAAAAAACGTACCTATTCTGTTCTACAGGTTTCCTATTTATACTTCTGGCAAAATCTAAAACTAACTCTCTCAAAATAGCAAATTCGGGCTCTGAAACCACCTTATTGCGGGCCGCAATAACATTCCTTGCGGGCCGTAATGAGTGGAGGTGGTTACTTCTCGCGCAGAATCTGACTCTCTGAATACTTCTCTGCGGGCCGCAATGCAGTCTCTTGCGGGCCGCAATGAGAATGGCTAATATCAAAACGTTTGTTCCTGGGCTCAGGAACAAACGATTCCGTTCTCCCATTTCCAAAGTTCAAACAACAAATCCAAACCGTTAGATGTTCAATCTATATTAAAATGTGCTTGGAGACCAAATTTTACATTTTTTGGAATTTTTTTACTATTTTTAAGCTCGTTTGAAAATCGCTGTTTTTATGAAATTTCTGCAACATTGAAAAATAACGATTTTCAAACGAGCTCAATAAATAGTAAAAAAATTCTAAAAAATGTAAAATTTGGTCTCCAAGCACATTTTAATATAGATTGAACATCTAACGGTTTGGATTTGTTGTTTGAACTTTGGAAATGGGAGAACGGAATCGTTTGTTCCTGAGCCCAGGAACAAACGTTTTGATATTAGCCATTCTCTATATATATATATATATATATAGGGATAGGCTACGGTGCTTTGGGAAGTAAAGAGGGTGTTTTACTTGCAGCTCATATCTTCATTTTCAAAGTTCAAATTGTCAGTCCGAACATCTCAACATGATCTTCATATTGATATATGCTTGGAGACCAAATTTTATATTTTTTGGAAATTTTTTACAATTTTTTTGGAATTTTTGAAAATCACAGCTTTTCATTAAATAAAAATTCAGAAAAACACTGATTTTCAAAAATTCAAAAAAAATAGTAGAAAATTTCCAAAAAAATGTAAAATTTGGTTTCCAAGCACATTTCAATATGAAGATTGTATTGAGAAGTTCGGATCGACTATTTGAACTTTGAAAATGGAGATATGAGCGGGAAGTAAAACACCCTCTTTACTTCCCAAAGCACCATAGCATTACTCTATATATATATATATATATATATATATATATATTTCACTACAACGCACACAATAATATTTAGCAACCCAACCAAATCCTTAATAAAACTCCAACAATTGACCCGTTCGAATAAGTCAACCAGATTGGGTTGGTTAGATTAACGCAGGTCACAATAAATTTGCTACCTGTAGATGGATAAAACCAACCATTTTTTTTAAGGATGTGATAACAGTCTCCCAATTACAATCTCTCAACAGTTCTAAAATTCAGCACCAACCGGATTTAAGAAAATTATTGGATTGCTCACTGGAATACAGTTCTAAAATTATTGGACTGCTCACTGGAATTTCAGCTTTTCTAATTTCTGACCTCTGTCAATTAATCGCTAAAACTGTACCACTCTGTAATATTTTTGTATAGAGAAATTATATTATCTGAAAACTAGACTTTCATACCTTTATTTTGATATAAAGAACACAAAACTCCATGTAGCCATTTTTTCTAAATTTAATTTTGAATTTGGTCAAAATTATTGGACTGCTCACTAAAATTTCAGCTTTTCTGATTTCCGACCTCTGTCAATTAATCGCTAAAACTGTACACATCTGTAATATTTTTGTATAGATAAATTATATTATCTGGCAACTAGACTTTCATACCTTTATTTTGATATAAAAAACACAAAAATCCATGTAGTCGTTTTCTCTAAATTTAATATTGAATTTGGTCAAAATTATTGGACTGCTCACTGAATATAGCATAAAAAAATTTGAATTTCGTTTCTGGGTTGGCCTGGGCCATGGCGGCCCACTTTAATTTTTTTTTTTTTTCTGAGTTGTATTGAGCCATGGCATCCTGTTCCGAATTTTTTTTTCATTTTTTTTTCGATGGTCTTGAGTATGCCACTGCGGGACGCCATAGCGCCATAGTGCCTTCTCATTTTTTAAATTCTCCTGATCCATTTCTTATATTTAATATTTTTTTTATTAATTTTCTTATATATAAAAATTGCTGCTCGTTGACGGTGAGCCAATAATTGAAGGTATATCTAAACCAAAGGATACAAGCTCCAGGAGATATTTGCACAACACATTGCCTCGATGGCTTCTGATCGCGCTGACGGTATCGGATTATCTGCAGTTGGGTCTCAAGCACCAAGTGTACCTCCATTGGAGGGTATAGAAGGTGCAGTGGTGGAGGCCCAAAGCCCTGGATCGGGAAATGCCCTAGAAGGGAGTCGGCCGCCACGAATCCCAATAGATCCCAAGTTGTACGGTGCTGCAGTGGAAGGGGATGTCAAGCTGCTGGATGATTTTCTACAATCTCCAGGTGAAATTCAACACCACAATTTTATAATGAGGCATGGTACTTTACAAAGTGCATATAGATCCGTACAAGAGTTTTATATCTTTGTTTCAAAGTTTAAACAGCGATCTGAAATGTTCAACAATATTTTAATGTGAGAATATACTTGATGATCAAATTTTATATTTTTTAAATATTTTTGTTAATTTTTAAAAATAAGTAAAAAATAATATAATTTAAAAATTGTTAATATTCTATTCCAACATTAAATCAACATTAATTGCTTATGATCCTGGTTCACGGTGAACCTATAACTGATAGTAGAATATCTAAACAAAAGGAAGTGTACATTGTCCATGCACCATGTCCAGTCAAAGTTTTAATAGTGAGTTTCATTTTCGTTCGTCTCCTTTCTTTTTCTTCCCAATTTCACCTCCAACCCAGTGTATTTTATCTTGTCAAAACTAATTTGATTGATTAATTCGAAATTGAGAAGCACAAAAGTATAATTAGTCTCACTATGCACCCTTTAAGCATTTTCAGATGAGCTAGCTTCAAACTCGGTCTGATTTCTGTTGAGAGTTTTAGTCTTGAGCGCAAAATTACAAAGAGGCGTCCAAAAATAATCAGGCTCGTCACCAGAATACAGCCTACAAGTTCAAAAGCACAAGCTAAGAACATCGAGCACCAGAACATAGCCTATTTTTATACTATAAATTAAAAAGGCACGCCGCCCAATAGGCAGCACAGAGTGAATGTCAGCATACAAAAAAATACCCACAGCTTGTTTTCTTTATCCAAATTACAATATTATTATGATTTATGCAAACAGATCATAGATCATTGGGGGTTGTTGGTAAGATGTCCCTTTTCCTTAATGAACCTCCAATGTCGTCATTAATTACTGATCATAAGTTAATACGATTAATCTATAGTGGTGTTTTCCTTATGACGCAATAGTGGTACTGCATAATATTTTTTAAAGTGGATGATGTACTTCTGTTATATTTTTTTCCTTAATTAACTTGGATCGTATTACCATGTAAACTAGTATTGACTACAATTAAATCCTAATTCAACACCTATTGCCCAGAATAAAACCCAAAACAGTGTGCAAGTTCTCAGCAACTCAACTCTTGTTATATAGAGAGAACTGTCAACTACTAACTACAACCATACAAGAGACTGGTACAGGAGCCAAAAGCTAATTACAGTTCTAGTCTCACCCCACACATTTTGCATCATTAATCGTATTTGTTTATATAAATTAAATCCCTGGCTTCTTGTTAGCAAATTTAGCATATAATTCTAAGTTTCAAACTGTCTTTGAGTCAAAATAATGCTCGAGACTCTTTTGCTTTGACCAACTATAGAAACTTATTGGGATTACTCCAAGATCTAAATCTATTTACTTAATAAATTAGATATATCTTTATAAACTGCAATTTTATTGTGCTAGATTTGCATCAATTGGATGGAGTAACAATTGGAGATAACACATTATTACATATTGCTGCTATTTCAAGCCGTGACCTCCCATGGAAGCGCAAAGGAGATTATGTAGACTTCGCAAAGAAAGTCTATATCAAAAACAGATCCTTGCTGATGGCATGCAATAGGTTAAAGGAAACACCTCTCCACTGTGCTGCAAAGGCCGGGAACTATAGAATGGTTTGCCTCTTGATATCTTCTGCTGAAGAAGAGGATCAGGCCGTAAAGCAGACCCTTCTAGCAGCAAGAAATATGCACGGTGAGACCGCACTGCACGAGGCAGTGCGAGTTGGTCACATGAATATAGTAAAAAAACTTATAGAATCTGAACCTAGCTTAGCTGATATTGTTGACGCTGAAGGGGTATCTCCTCTATACCTGGCAACTATGACAAACGCGCTTAACATAGTCGAAATCTTCACAATATCAGAATATTCATCCCAGGTATCCTATGCGGGACCAAAAGGGCAAACTGCACTACATGCTGCTGTGCTAGAACATACCGGTATTTATTGTTTTCTATCATGATTTTATTTGGTTTTTTAGACTAAAACCTTAAAAGTTTTTAATTGTTTAACATTTTAAATGCATGAAAAAAATAAAAAAATATTATTAACTGAACATATATGTTTCTACAAAGAATTTGACTAATATTTTAATTGCATTTGCATTATTTTAAATCCCCATAATTAAAAACGAAGTACATCAATTAATTGACCTGCGACATTTAAACAATGCTGATCATGTAGCCTGTAGAGGAATAATTAAGCAATCTAAATTTGAATGGTCCTGGTTTATGATAAGTCAGTTATATTTAGTTGTCTAGAACAATAATGGTCTATGGACATAGCCTTGCTAAAAGAATAACAGATATTTCATCCTGTTTCCTTCCTAGATGGATGCCTTTGTTTTTCACTCTTCTCTTCCTGATCCAATTCAATGGACCCTGCTTTTTTTTGTCAAGATCATTTGATAGCAAATGCATCAGATTTCTTTGCTGACATCATCAATAACCCATGTAAACGGCATTGATAGTTAATCTGAAATGTTTTTTTTAAATCAGACGGCTTTGATCAGAAAAAGGAATTTTACTATGTAAATCAGAAGTAATAGGAGACATAGACTGCTAAATTGATAATCATCTCCGCCTACTAGACTTTGAGAAAAAAAAAGTTATAGTGTTATACCCCACTGTGTCAACATTTCTTATAGAAACTACAAAAAACGGAAGATTTCTTTATACTAAAGCATTTCGCCTCTTTTATTCCTCTTCTTGCAAAAAAATTGGTGCAGTTGTGTCCCATTAAGCCAATGCTGGAGACAGTGCAAAATATTGGGGCACCTGACACTGCAGGAAAATTTTCTCAGATGATTGTCTGGTAAAAATCAACTCTTGTCCCGCCGATTCCAACACAAACTAACAGATCTGAACCTGATTAGTCAATCATTTATCCAAGCCTTAATCATGTAACATTTGGTTCGGACAAGATCCGATTTATTCTTGATTCATTTACAGATTCTAACACCTTTCCTTGATTGTTATGCAAAAACCTTAACAACAGGAATTACGCGCACACTTTTGACATGGAACAAATCACTTGCAACTAAAGTAGACCACATGGAAAGCACTCCCCTTCACTATGCAGCATCAGTAGGAAATATGAAGACTGTACAGCTCTTACTGAAGGATGAAATAAAAGAAGCAGCTTGCATGGCAGACAAGGATGGGTTATTTCCCATACACATAGCCGCAAAGTGTGGCAGAAGATTAGTAATTATGAAGCTGATAAAGCAATTTCCTGACTCGGACGAATTACTTGATAAAGAAGGAAGAAACTTTCTGCACCTTGCCATTTTAAGCGGAAAAAGAAACATATTTTATTTTATGGGTTATAATCGCACCTTTTTGAGAATGCTCAATGCCAGGGATTATCAAGGAAACACACCACTTCATTTAGCAAGTGAAAGTGGGGATCTCCGCTTTGTGCGATTGCTGATATCATTCAAGAAGGTGCACTCAAGCATCATGAACAAAGAGGGCCTTACACCAGTTGATCTTGCTATGAAGGAGGTGGATGGAGGACTTAAGTTCATATTGGTACAGTGCATAGACTCATTTTCTTTCCTCCTCACTTAATTCGTTTATGTCGTTATCCTAGTGATAGTTTTTTTGAATGAGCTAAATTTCTTGGAATTTACCTTCCTTCTCCAGGTTACTCTTTTCTATTGAGCTCCTCCGTCTCATGACCATTTTTGAAAGATTTTTTTTTCTTTTCTCATTGAATAACAAGCATGCTCAATTTGTTTTTGAAAAGGCAGCTGTCAAAATATAATTTAAAACTTAAGCATGTTTCAGCTGTTTCTTGCATGTTCCAAATACATAACATCAACAATAGATACTCAGCACATTAACAAAATTACCTAATCTTTGAGATCAAAACCTTAGAAAAGACATATTGGTGCACTTATCAGCAATAATTTAGATATCTCTTTCCACAAGCAGGAAAAAAAATTGATCAGGTATTGTCTTTCAACTTTTGCAAAAGAAAACCAACTTGGTCAAGAATTTACACTTGGACCTAAATTTTTTCCTGATTGTTTGAAGGACTACCATGTCGACTATTGTGGATGATACCCCTCTGAATTGCCACAATAACCTATGCACCAAACTTACCACCTGTTTTCGCAACTTGATAATCATTTGATTATTATTTTTGAGCCTATCATATTATTGACAAGTTGTGGATCAAATTGTAAATTTATTTCAAATTGTTGGTGTATGTTCTTCCACTTTTCGTTTTGGTGGACTCTGTTGTACCACTTTCTAGCTGTTTCGTTTATCATTTTGTTTAATATAAAAGAACATAAATATTTTCCAAGCCTCATTATCCTTTCACTCCTTGTGACCAAAGTAACAATAATAATAAGGAAAAAGAAAATCAAAAGAAGCACCATTGAACATGCTGCTCCCGTTTTTCCTCTGACATGATCAAATCTGCCTCATTTTTTATTTTGAGTAACACTGAACCTTATGATCCCTGCTAATGTCTCTCCTATTTATAGTGTCCCCTATAGTTGCCTCTGAACCGAACTAAAAGAATAGATTAAATTTATTGTTAAATGAATGAAGATTGTACCTGTAGAAAATTTATTTGATGTTGGCTTATATTTCGCTTTCCTCAGGACACAAAGTTCAACATACTTCGTTGCATGATATGGACTGGTGCACTTCCTAGTCCTCGTCGGTCTGATCATCTCCGTAATGATTTAAAGATCCCCATGAGTGACAAAAAGAGAGAGATAGAAAAAGTCGAGAGTATTAGCCGTAACTTGGCAATTATCTCAGTACTCATTGCAACAGTGACTTTTGCTGCTAGTTTCACCTTGCCAGGTGGATATATAGCTGACGACCATGTGCACAGAGGCACTCCTATTCTGTCGTGGAAATATGCCTTCAAGGCTTTTATTGTTGCAAATTTGTTGGCGTTTTTATTATCTGTTCTTTCAACATCATTGCTTATTTATGCGGGCTCAGCTAATGTAGATTTGAAGCTTCGTTCCCGAAGTCTTCTATTTTCAACGGTGATGGTGAGAGTTGCTGTCAAATACACTATGTGTGCATTTGCTTTAGCATTATATACAATGCTTTATCAAGTAAATTTGCGATTAAGCATACTGGTTTGTGTTGCTACATCCGTTTTAATTTTATTTAGAAATATGGCTTACTGGGGAGTGCTTTCACTAGCAACACCGATAATGAATCGGGAAGGATTTATAGGATTGTTTAAGTCCCACATTCGTCCTTGGAGCATCTTGGTGGAATTTGGGCTCGGGCGGACTTTTGTGGAATATGTCTCCAGCAGAGCGATTTTTAATATTTTTCTGTACGGTCTTATCTTTTTGTTGGCACTACTTTAATGAAGAAATTAACAATCTAGTTTGGTTCGGTTAGAATCGTTGGATGCATGTATTGTCATTCATGATTTTGAAAACCTGGTTAGGTCAGATGTGTTGCATGTACTATCTATCATGGGAACTCTTGTAATAATAATTCAAAATGTTATTTTGGCAATCATTGATTCATATATTGTCCTCATAAACTAATATCATGCCATAAAGGCATATCATATTAAGTTTATAGCGGAGTTCTTTTTTTATTCAATATAGCGGAGTTTGATGTTTAAACAAATTGAACATATGATAAGTATTAATTTTAGTCTTTAACTTATTAAGTTTACTCGTTTTTTTTGCTGAAATCCAAATGATAAACTGAAAATTAGTTTAGACTAGTATATAAGTTAGTTCATAACTGCAGTGGCCCCTGTTTTGTCAGCACAAAAGCAAAACTTGAAAATGTTTTCCTGCAGGCTGTCAAGTGGAGGTGCATGCAGACGTGCAGTACATAACAATTTGTAACTAATTAATTAGGTTTAAGTATTATTATATGGCAAATTAAAAAATATTTACGCTTGTTCATTGCTTTCAAAATTATCATTCTAGCTTTGACCATAAGAAAATATGTTGTTTTTATGAAACAGAGAAGTGAAACTGGGGAGGAGGTTGGCTATTCTACTTATATAAGCATATGATGACATATGCTTATAAGTCAATTTTGTATTTTTAAAGTTTAAATAGTCGATCTGAAGCGCTCAACATGTTGTCCATAATAAAATGTGCTTGGAGACCAAATTTTATATTTTTTGAAATTTTTTTACTATTTTTTTAGAATTTTTTAAAACAGTGTTTCAATATGCTATAAAAACTCAGAAAAATAATAAATAATTCTAAAAAAAAGTGATTTTGAAAAATTCTAAAAAAAATAGTAAATTTTTTTTTCAAAAAAATGTAAAATTTGGTCTTCAAGCACATTTTAATATGGAGAACATGCTGAGTACTTCAGATCGACTATTTGAACTTTAAAAACACAAAAATGACTTATAAGCATATGCCATCATATACTTATATAAGTAGAATAACCAACCTCAACTGGGGAGAGAAAAATATATTTCCAAACTTGTGTTTTTCTTATTACAAGTGTTCCTATTTATAATTACAAGGCTAAAAAACTAGCCGTTAGTACTAATTTTTTTTTTAGTAATGACAGTACACGTTACCGTTGTATTTCTATATTTAAAAATAAGTCTAAATCCTTTCTATATTTTAACAAAATATTAATATGTATGGATACTATCATATAAATTTAAGAACTCTCACGGAAGATTGCACTAATATATAAGTAAATTGATCATGTCGAACACTAAATAAAAAAAGGCTTTCAAATTAAGTGGCAGTACATCTAAACCAGGCGATTAAGATGGGAACTAGACCAAATTCGTTAAGATGTCCGGTCTGGACCCTTCAATTTGCCGAAATTTTTATTAATCGAAAAAAAAATAAAAAAAATATCACGAAACGACATAACTTTTGTAGAAATTTCATATATAAGTAGAACGGAAATTTTTGTACCTTCCCATTGAACGTGAAAATATATCATACCAACTTGTCTCAATTTTTGTACCTTCCCATGAAACGTGAAGATATATTATACCAACTTGTCTCAATTTTTGTACCTTCATCAATTGCCCAATTGTCACATTGAAAATGGCACATCATACCAACTTGTCTCAATTGCAACTATATTTAAGAGTTCTTTTTCCAAAACATCCCATCTGTTCTTCTGCGGCCACTCTTTTGTGGCTCAATATCTATTAACTTATAACCTACCTAATCACAAGGCTTTTGTGTTAAGAGTTGCGGGACACAATAATGGCAGAAAACTAGCCACATATGATCCGGTGCCTCCAAGACAGTCTTATCTTGTAATAATAAAATGTTTAGGAGACAGCCTTATTTTCAAGACAGGCTTAGTTGGTATGATGTGCCTCAGCACGGGACGATTCAATTTATCTCTGGCCTTTGTTTTCTTTCTTGGATAAAATGGTTTCTACCATTTCTGATTTACGATTAGCGCACGAAGGAGGTTAGAGAAATTGTTAAGCTGGACGGGATGGACCTTCACGTCTCATGAGACAGTACAAAAATTCTCATTCTACCTATATATGAAATTTCTACAAAAGTTCTGTCGTTTCGTAATATTTTTTTTATTTTTTTTCGATTAATAAAAATTTCGGTTCAATTTGTCCGGTTAGACTTAGACCAAGTGGCAAGTAGCAGGTATGAAATGCCTTCGAATCAGCTCCAACCGCTTTGGATGCCTCATTGGTGGAGTCATTTACTCTACTTTCTTTCATTTTTGTTAAATGCTAACATTCTAGATTTTAAAAATTTAACAATATTACCTTGAAATATAACATAAGGTTTTTTTTATTAAAGGGTTCCGGTATACTCCAGCATATTTTAGATGCTCTTCTCGAGAGTTTAATTAGCGTCATTGTACTAAATCTGCGGTTCTAAACTATAACACATGAATTCAACATTTATGACTAATTGCATACATACAGTCAGTGATTTTTTTTTTCTAGTATGAGATAAATGCACAGCAGAGTATAGGGGTGATATGTACATTTTTTTTTGCTTTCGTTATCGGACCGAAATTTTTAAATATAGCACAGAAAAAAAATATATACTAAAACGGCACCGATTCCCGGGAATTTCAGATTTAGGACGGCCGCAGATCGGCTGAGCGGCCCCATTTACTGGGGACCGCAGATTGGCTGAGCGGTCCCCTGTGAGGCCTATATAAGGGGGCCGCCGGTTTTAGTTTTGGTATTGATTGAAGAAGTCTAATTCCCTTCGTACTCGGGTAAGTTTTCTCTTCTTCTCTTCTTGTTTAATTTTTTAGTTTAGGGTAGTAATTAGGGGTAGGATTTAGGTTTAGGAGTAGGGTTTAGGATTAGGGTTTAGGATTTAGAATTAGGATTTAATTTAGAGTTTATAATTAGAATTGTACCAAATTTTAATTGTCCGACCAATAAAATTAAAATAGACTTGTACCAAAAATTAAATAGGTATATTTAACCAAAATTAATTGTTTTAGCACCAATACTTAACTAGACTTGTACCAAAAATTAAATAGGTATATTTTACCAAAATCAATTGTTTGAGTTAACTAGACTTGTACCAAAATTTAATTAGGTTTATTTTATCAAAATTAAATGTTTGAGCACCAACATTAAACTGGACTTGTACCAAAATTTAATTAGGTTTATTTTAGCAAAATTATCACATTTGACCAAAACTGGCTCTAACACTAATAGGAAAAAAAAATTAAATACAGCATGGCATCTAGTAGAGATATACCGTCTTCCAGTAGGGTGTATCATCTTCCAGTAGAGGTACACACCATGGCCCTCCACCCACTCCGTACCAGATGTCCCAGCACATCGAGAGTGCTCTCTCGCAGGCAGATGTCCTGGGTATCCGGAGTCGCACTGACAGGGTCAACGACTTCTTGTGGTACCCGAATGCGGAGCACTAGATTCTAGAGGCTGCCACCGGGGTAAGTTATAAATTAGTCATATTTATAAAAATACAGTAAAACATAATCTTTTTTTATGAATGAACTTGATCTGATTTTTTAATTAAATGCAGGGTTTGGATGCGGTTACGGTTCGTCACAACCGCATGTGGCTACCGTACCAGCCGACGTACGGGGGGACGTTACGCTCGATGGGATTATTTTAGCTATCCCAGATGCGGGAGGAGAACCATGACGAGGGTTATCTTCCGGCCTCATTGAGCGATGGCGTCCCGAGACGCACACCTTTCATCTCCCCCATGCTGAGATGACAGTCACCCTACAGGATGTCAGCTGTCTGTGGGGTATGACTATTACCGAGGAGCCGGTGACGGGGGTCGAGTACGGAGACTTCCGTTCATTGTGCGAGGAGTTGCTGGGTATCCCGCACGACCAGCTCGAGAAAGAGAAAAAGAAAGGTGAGAGGTTTGTGATCTCGCCCAGTACCATCAACTTGATGAAGTTGAGGGCCAAATTCAAAGACTATCCAGATCATTCAGATCAGGTATGTAAATTGTACCTTATTTAATTCAAATAATATCATATTTACTTGTAAACAATGTTCTAATTCATATAAATAACATGTGGTTGTTGACCGGCACCTACGCGCGTATATTCTGAAGATGATCAGCTGCCGGTTGTTTCCGGATTCACACGGAGATCAGGTTCGACTGTGCTACCTTTAGTTTCTGCGCGATTTGCCTACTGCGGGCAGGTTAAACTGGGGTGCTGCCACGCTGGCATGCTTATACAGGTAAAAAAATTATTCTTATCATATTTAAAATTTTCAAATATTATACATCTCAGTATAAGTAACACTGACTTTGTGCATTGTTAAGGGGTCTTAACAATGCCTGCCTGAAGAAGAACAAGACCTTTGTTGGACCATGCATGTTACTACAGCATTGGTCCTACGCACATCTAATCGTTGGCCGTCCAGTCATAGCCAAAAAGATTGATGTGCCGGAGTGGGGCAAGCCCGAGCCAGACCAATGCCCTGCATACGGCGTCAGATACTGTTATAAGAAGGTTTGGGTTGGAGCCGGGAATGGCGCGACACTCGGCATCACATTTTGGAGACAGGAGATCGAGCATCTCAGAGATGATCCTGAGTATGTGACCTGGGAGCCCTACAGAGAATATGTAAGTCTAATTTTATTATAATTTTGATTTTGAAAAAACTTATATCAATTCATACTTTATTTGAATTGATATATGGTATGAAATCTGTGCTTTCAGGTCGAGGCCGATGGGGGACATCTGGCTTACATCGAGATATTGCCTGAGCGATGTCGGCAGCAGGAGAGATACTGGCGTGCGGAGGTGCCGCTCATATGCTTCCAGGTACCGTAATTTAATTTAATTTATATAATTCTGTATATGAAAAACTTAATTAAATATCTGACATAATGAAATATATAGATCGTCGAGCACCACTACCCTGGTCGGGTCATGAGGCAGTTCGGGCTGCGTCAGCTAGCTCCACCCCCGGCACCGATCAGCGAGGGGGTGTGGCGACAGCTTCATCGTGCCAGAGACACCATTGCTGGCAAGAACTGGGGAACCTGCCTTTCTGATTACGTGTTCGAGGCAGCATCTCCAGATCCCCTATTGGCCCAGCCGGACCGTCACATGGATGTCGCGCTAGTGTAAGAAATTTTTTCTCAAATTCGAACCTTCACTGTAATTTTCTGATCATAATATCTAACATTTTTTGTAATTCGTACAGACCTTATAGAGATTGGTACCAGGATCACGGCGCGTACACCATATTTCTGGAGGGGTGTATCGCCGACAACCCCTCAGAGCGAGTACCAAAATCGAGGGATCGGAGAGGACGGATCCATGGTCTTATCCCTGCTGGCGCACCGTTCACAGCCACGGTATGTTTAATTTTAAATTTCAAGTTAAAAACTAACAATATTTACATTTGTACAACTTTTTCATATATTTTTTATATCTGGTCAAGAGTTGCGTCATAGGGGCTACGATGGCCGTGACCACGGGTTGGAAGAGGCTTGGGAAGGTCCTCCTCAAGCACAGTGTACCCGCGGTGTGCCAGTGTGGGTATAGGGCGCGTCTCGACACTCTACTGAGATGCGCTGGCTTGGGCAGAGTTGATGCAGTGGACGACATATCCGACGAGCCTGAGCCTGATGTCTACGTCCCATACACTGGCGATGAGGCCATGTTGAGACCCGTCCATGACGCTGAGACTGTTGGTCAGGTGTTCGACCGAGCTGCCGAGTTGATGCGCGACTTCGGGCGTATGGGCATGGGATCTCAGGCTGATACGGCTGCCGAGATATAATTGTAATTAAAATATAAAACAACCGGAGTGCATTCCGGAGTACACTATCTCGGCAGACGGACTGTATTCTCCGGGTTACAGTCCGACTCAAACGGATCCTCCTGCCTATCAGCCAGGGTATCTTCAGACAGAGCCCTTCCGGAGTTTCCTGAACAATCCTCACAGCATGCCCCCCTTGATGACCCCATTGCCAGACAGGCGTATTTATTCACGCATCCTGAGTCTGGACAGACTACTGTTTTTGGTCCTGGAGTACAGCAGACATTCGAGATTGAGGAGGTTCGTGACGAGCCGGTCTTGTCTGCAGATGTCTAGGCGGAGGACTCGACAGACACTACAGACTCAGGAGATACTGATGAGACGCCACTCTCCAGGCGGGGTCGAGGGTTCAGAAAGAAGAAGCAAAGAAAGATGTATGATTTGTAGATTATGTCAGATACTGGACTTATTTGTTATATTATGTCCCTTATTTATTTTGTTACTTTGCTATTTGTTTTAGTTATTTATTTATTTTGTTCATTATATCACTATCTCCTCGTACAAAAAATATATTTGAACCACACGACATATATAAAATATTTCAAACGAACTACATTTCTAAAATAACTTGCGACAAAATACATCAATTTAAACAACATTACAAACTAAAACACAAATACAATCATTTTTATAACACAATCACAAAACACTAAAAAAAGATTTCGTAATAAAAAAAAAAAGTGGGACCGCTCAGCCGATATGCGACCCCCGGGACTGCTCAGCCAATATGCGGCCCCATTTCTGGGGCCGCTAAGCCAATCTGCGGTCCCCAGTAAATGGGGCTGCTCAGCCAATCTGCGGCTGTGCTAAATCTGGAATTTCCAGGAATCGGTGCCGTTTTGGTATATTTTTTTTTCGGGCTATATTTAAAAATTTCGGGTCATCGGATCCTAGAAAATGGTTTCATATATATTGTAAATGTATGTATTCAACCTGTACTGCTAAACGCATGTATTAAAATATTATTATAATCTTGTCGAATATTTAAAATTAAAATATCAATATTATTCTTATAGATGTCAGGATGGCAAAAAGTAAAAGAGCCGAGTTTGAGCCAATGAAGTACTTGACTCTAATCCATGTTATCTAGGGTTGTAAATGAGTCAAGTTTGAGCGAGTTACCTCTAACTCGTGCTCAGCTCATTTAGTTAATGAGCGAGTCAACTCGAGTTGGAATGACAATAACGAGTTGTAAAGCCAACTCGAGTTTAGCTCATTACCAACTCGAGTTGGCTCACAACTCGTTTATAACTTGTTTGACCAGTCAATTTCCTTAGTTATAGTTATATACTAATAAGAGTTTATCTAAACACAAACAATTCAAATGGCTTAGTAAGAGTTTATATAAACACAAACAATTCAAATATAATTAACAAGACAACTAACAAAACAAACAATCCAAACAACAGCTTAGGAGTCATTTAGAAGGGCATGAGATTTATTATGACGAATTTTGTATAACTCGAGTTGTTAATGAGCGAGTTGGAGTACGAATTTATTGTCACGAATTAAACAAGTCAGCCAATTCAAGTTGAAAATGACTCGAGTTGTAATGTAAATTCTCTCTCCTGACCCCTCCACTTATTCTCTCTCGTGACCGCTCAAATTCTCTCCTACCTGCGCTTCTTTCGTTCTCCATCTCATCTAGCAAAATAGAGCACAAGAGATACAGATATAAGTTTTCATCTCTAAATTTTGATTTCTTATGGTGACTTCGTGCCTGCCGATTGCAGTACTAGCACCGATCTGAATAATTAATCTATAACATGCATTTATAGTGTTCGATGAAATGTCCGAACCAAAATCAAGCTAGTAAGCAAAAAGAAATTGAAGTTAGTAATCAAGCTAGTAAATTTATGTATTAAACCAGGGGCTAGAGGTGTTCAATTTCACAGGAGCTGGAGGTGTTCAATTAAACTGGTATAGAAACAATTAGATTATTTAAGTTAGGTGAAACCCTGTACAATTGTACCAGTCAAATTGCAATTCTTGTTGTGAATCATTCTCATGTCCACAAACATTTCATTTATATATTTTCCATGAAAAAGTAAATACTAAAACAGAAGATAGACTCTCCTTATTTTTATGATGCCTTTATTTCAATGAGTATATGTACTTTAATCTTGTATTGTTGATTTCAGATGTTAAAATTGCCAAATTTGGAGAAACTTTAATTGGAGGCCTCAACTGTAGGTTTCAACCATTCGGGTTTTGGTACATTTGAGCCAATTAATTGCCTCTAGAGGTATGTTTTGAATATAATTTTATCAAAAACACACTTTATAACATTATTTCATAAAACACCCTCGATATGTTTCATTTGCTAAAAATTACCCTTAACTTGCTAGGTGTGTGGAAAATTTAATGAAATATATGGCCACTCATGAAATTTCCCAAGGTTTTCTCCAACTAAGGACTTTAACTGGAAGAAATTGTTTCAGAAAAGCTTTCATACATATGCCTTATTTTTGTATACATGTGTCTTGCTTTCATGCATGTGCCTTATTTTATTATGACTTATGAGTGATGATGATTAGGAAAAGCAATTCCATGATGGATTTTGTTATTAGTGATATTTAAGGGTCCTTAATTTTGTAACAACTCTTGTATGATTTGAATACAACTTGTAAGTTAATTGTCTATTTAATATAAATGAATGGATAATATATATACAGAGGCTAGACCCTAATAAAAATATATATATATATATATATATATATATATATATATATATATATATATATATATATATAGGAAGTGGCTACGGTGCTACGCGTAGCATAGAGGGCCTCCGTGCTATGGCTCAATATTTGAGTTTTCAAAATCCTAACGGTCGATCCGAACCGTTCAACATGATCTCCATATAAATATGTACTTGCAAACCAAATTTTACATTTTTTATAATTTTTTTACTATTTTTTTAGATAGGTAGAAAATCATTTGATCTGAATGGTACAGAATTTCCAAAACAAGTGATTTTCTACCTATCTAAAAAAATAGTAAAAAAATTCTAAAAAATGTAAAATTTGGTTTGCAAGTACATATTCGTATGGAGATCATGTTGAACGGTTTAGATCGACCGTTAGGATTTTGAAAACTCAAATATTGAGCCGTAGCACGGAGGCTCTCTATGCTACGGGTAGCATATTAGCCAAATTCTATATATATATATATATATATATATATAGAGAGAGAGAGAGAGAGAGAGAGAGAGAGAGATTGGCTAATATCAAAACGTTTGTTCTAGAGTCGTGATGCAACTAATTGGTTTTCTGATTTTCAAAGTCCAAATGGTCAATCCAAATCGTTAGATGTGATCTTCATATTAAAATGTGTTTGGAAACCAAATTTTAGATTTTTTAGATTTCGTTTACTATTTATTAAGCCAGTTTTAAAATTGCTGATTTTAATAAACAGTGAAAAATTTCTGGAGCATTGAAAACAACGATTTTAAAACTATCTTAATAAATAGTAAAAAAATTAAAAAAATGTAAAATTTGAAAATATAAAAACCAAAGCGTTTGATCCATGGCCTAAGAACAAACGTTTTAATATTAGCCACTCACTATATATATATATATATATATATATATATATATATATAGAGAGAGAGAGAGAGAGAGAGAGTGGCTAATATTAAAATGTTTGTTCCTAGCCTCCCGGTGCTACCAAGTCGTTTTTCGATTTTCAAAGTTCAAACAGTAGATCCAAACAGTTAGATGTTCTATATTAAAATGTACTTGGAGACCAAATTTTACATATTTTGGAATTTTTTTCACTATTTATTAAGATGGTTTGAAAATCGTTGTTTTCAATGGTGCTGAAAAATACTTCAAAATAGCCATCAATTCTAGTCGATGGCATTTGTGTATACCTTTCCTATCGGGGCAATAGCCATCGGTTGGGAACCCGATTGCGGATTGCAATTTGAACCAACGGTGAAGTGTTTTTCTGTAGTAGTGGCGAAAGAGGGCGAAAATTGGCTGACATTTAATTAGGATTTATCGCACGGGAGAGGAGGATTTCTATCGCACTGCAAAAACCTACCCAGGCGGTTTCAATCGCGCCCAGTCCGTTAATGTCGTTAAATCCATAATTTCTTGTAGTGATTGGATAGATTTTAAATGACAAATTCAAACCGCTCAAACCGACCTACTTCATGACTGATGCATTTACATGTAAAATTTATGTTTTATTTAATTATTTTAGTATGAAGTCAAGTAGTCAAAAATGAAAACGCATCACTAATCAAGTAGACCAGTTTGGATTCATTGTTTAAAGCCTATTCAATAGGTTTTGGAGTTAGTATCATTTTGGTTGAATTGACACTGATGTTATGTTAGCCAGATTCAATAATAAATAAAGAACTGGATTCTAATTCATGGTAACTTTCGGCCTAATGTCTACTTTTGTTAGGCCCAATTAATTGTGGTTTTATTGAGGCCTGAATGATCTATTTACTGGGCTCTAATGAATCCACATCGCTATATTTTTTGGATTTCGTTACCAGTAACAGGTGATATTTCCTTTTGCTGAATTCAGATCAATCCAATGAAGTGCCGCACTCCTTAGAGTTAGATCCGAACCGTCTATATTAATTGGCATTTTTTTTAAAGAAGTCCCGCAAATTCTAGATATGTCCGAATGAATTTTTTTTTTTCATCCCTTTTGCAGAAGCATACTTAATCCTTTTACAGGAGAAGGTTTTGTGATTTTTCGTAGTAACGATCCATAAAATGTCCCTTCTTATACTGGAAGCCTATTAGGATAGCGTTATAGAGATACATAAAATTAGCCATAATAATCATAAATAGAACAACATAGAACATCATCAAAAACATTCAACAATTAAATATTACTATTTTACTATTTACAATAATATTAGATATATACATAAACAAAAGAAGAAAACATGCACATTTTCATAATCAAAACAAAAATTTTCCTCTTCTTTTCCTTTTTTTTTATTTTTAATTTTTGTTAAAGAGGTAATTGGATCAAGAGGTAGAGAAATAAGAAATATGATTCTATTGATTAATTAGAAATATGAACCTTAATTTGTATAATAATTTGTTCGTTCGGAATAAATAATTTTACTCCAAAGCATATTTTTTTATATGCGCACGAAATATTAATTCTTTATGAGAAATTTACAAAAAGATAAACTATATATATATATTATATTATCCTAGATGTATCTGGCCTGTATCATATATATAATTAATCAAAGGTATAAACTATATATTATATCGGTTGTTGGCACGAATATATTCATTTCACTAAGCAAATGCATATCGGTTATTCTTATGAGGCATTAATATTTATTACGGATACGAATTGTGATGTGTTACAAGTATACAATTCCGTATAAATTTAAATCTATACCAATTAAAGGGTTAATTCTATATAAATTGATAGATTAAATTAATTATAAATTATATACAAATTAAAAAATATATATATATTAAGTATAAATTATGTACAAATTTTGTACAAGTGTTAATATTTTCGACGCATCAAAATTTGTGTGAACGGATTATAATATTTATATAACGTGCACATGTTCTCATACATAATAACATATTAAAGATTAATTCGTACTAATCCGAATATATTAAAATACAAAAGAAAGTCTTCAAATAGAAAATTCTTAAAAATTTCATTGAGAATTTTTTATTCATAGAAATTAAAAATAAGAGAGGAAAAGAAAAAGGGGTACCTCAGTTTTTCAGACCATAGATAGATGGGATAAACTTTTTCCGATCTAAATTTTGAACCGGAAAAAATTCTAACTGTCCAAACATTTTTTTTTCCACTTCAAAAGATCGAAGGATTTGTGTAGGATTGTGATGTAAACACATTTATTTATTCCAAACTTGATAGTCTCTACCAAACATTTCAAAAAAAAAAAAAAAATCGAAGGATTTTCTGTGATTTGCTTCTTGACTCTTAACTCAAACAAACATTACCAATATAATATCAACCACGGAAGATCCTTTAATATTTTTATTGGTACCACAATCTTCTGTAGTTTGCTTCTTGACTCTTGACAGAAACAAACATGGACAATATAATACCAACTACAGAAGATCCTTCAACATTTTTATTGGAATCTCAAAAGATTCCAGATTAGAAAAAAAAAAATATTTTGGACAGGAACAAATTCCTTTGATCTCTCTATGGTCCGAAAAATCAAAGTACTACGTCCCTTTTGTTCTCATTTTTGGACTTAATATCTATGGATAATTTTTTTCTCAATTTCAAATTTTCAATAGGTCCTTCAGTCATCAAATATCATATATTTGGTAATTGCTACTATATATGATTGAGCAGTTGAGCTTGCCAAATATCATATATTCTTGCACACGCATGCATACATGATTTATTTCTCAATGATTGCTACAATGATCAGTTGAGCAATTGTATTTTTTGATAGTGAGTACTAAATGTATTTACTTGCCAAATATCATTTTCCCTGGGTGAGCAGTTGAGCAATTGTATTTTTTTTTTTCAATTGTAGCAATGATTGCAAATTTCTTGCACACGCATGCATCTCAGCCATCTGATCAGGATCCAGGCCAATCCGGCCGGAGGTGAAACGCAAGAGGCATCTTTAAAATTCATGCCAACACGGATCTTTCAAGTTGAGTTAATATGAATTCGCAGTTGAGTGCATATATAATACAACTATATATTGAACAGTCCATTTCTGAAAGGACCACGCACACGATACCGACACGTTCACAGTACGTGATGTCCCGTGTACCTCTCTCACCCTTCTCTTCCTGTCATTTCTGCCTATAAATACAAGCATAGTTTCCCAGCTTCTTGAACAATAAACCAAACAACTAACCAATTTCTTCTTAATTAACAACCTAATTAACGATGTCTTCTGGCTGCAAGTGTGGAAGCAACTGCAAGTGTGGCGATAGCTGTGCCTGTGAGTCTGTTTAGTTTATTTTATTTGCACACTCCACTTTTTCCTTAATTTTCTTAATCAATAAAAAGAAAAACCAAGAATTTATTAATATTGAAGAGCTTAAACTAACCAAGGATATATTATATCTACCAAGAGGTAATAAATAGGAATTAAGTTAGAATTTGGGTGGATAATGATATGCAGGAAGAGGTACCTAGACTTGGATGAGAAGATCAGCACCACAAAAACTATGATCATTGGATTCGCTCCTGCAAGAGGTAATAAATTTTCATTTTGTTTCTCTTTTGTTTTAATTAATTTTAAAGAAAAACGCTTAATTTATCTTATTTTTGTTTGCTCACTAAAATATAATATTAATAATAAATTTGGCAAACTCTACACACACACATGCGTGTGCAAGAAAGGCCTTTGCATACATGCATACATGCATACATATAAAATATTTGAATAATTAAAGAAAGATTGCGAATGGAGAAAAAAATTTAAATGGATTGATTGCAGTGAATTTGGAGGATTTGAGATGGTAGCGGAGGAGGCGGAGGAGAGGAGAACGACGGAAGCTCGTCCGGCTCCAGCAGTGCAGGTGTGAAAATTAATGCAATATGATTGAGCTTCTATCAATTATCTTTGTCTTCTCTGTGTGGTTACTGTGATCTGATGAATCCATGTTTTATAATTAATTACTTAATTAAGCGCGTGCATCAAAAATAAAACAAGGCTAAGATGGATCGATGTATTGAGATGGAGTGAAGTGATGGAGAAGACGATCTACGCCCAACTGTATCCGTCTGATTGCAAAATTATTGTTACAAGCAAGCTATATACTATAGTTGAGTTTGTTTGAATGAATGAAAGAATATTTTACTATTATTGTGTAATTAGTTGCATGGCGCTCACGCTCTCTCATTTTTATTTACATCTTGGCAGAAGCTGCTAAGATATATGCAATAATACCAAACTACAGTCCACTAGCTAGAAGTTTACATCATTTTTAACAGACACATCAGTTTTCTTCCTACAGTCCAGTAGTAGTTGAAAAACCTCTTTCAGTTCCAGAAGTTCACTTGTTTGTAGCCTTATGACCAGCCCAATCTGTTATGTTCTCCTCAAGGACCAGTTCAGTTGGTACAATGGCATGCTGGGGTTGTGCCAGACTTTCAAGTTATGAGAGTCAAACGGAAATGGGGGTCGATCGTATAAAATTTTCTTGCTGCGAATGGGAGTCATTTTCCACTATCCATAATTAATTACAATAAATTATATAGAAAATAAGGCACAAATAAAAAATGTTGAAAAAATGGAGATCAATTGATCCCATTTTTTTATATATACTATGGCTCCACCACTAATGCTGTTGCACTTTTATTTGAAAAGGTTGGTAGTGGCTACCAAGCTATATATTAAATTATAAAAACAATCATACACAATTAATCTTACAACAGTTTTACAATGTATATAACTAAAATAATACAATTAAACTGTCACTTTCATTCTGCAACTAAACTTGTGAAAATTTGATTGCATGCATCCGTCACAATAATTTAATGTTGGGATGTTATCATTTAATGTCTTAAAAGGTTGTGTTGGTTGAGAAGTTTTTGTTTCATGTAAAACCTCAGAATAATTATCTTAGAAGAGGATGAGTAAAACATGGTGGGGTTTACTCTTTAAAAACAATCATAAATTTGAATATTTTAAATCACTCCAACACAATTTTTGTTTTGTTTTGTTTTTTCCCCTTGTATTGTAGACTCAAGCTGACAACAATGATGTATTGGCATATTGGCTCTCTAATTCTTCAACTCTTCTATTGTTGCTCCAACGCACACTAAAACCATGTGGGGTGACTCAAGTATGAAGCTCTTGCCTTTGTTGTCCCCATTTTTACATTCACCTCTGCATATAACTTTTCTCGAGTAGAATAATTTATCTTTTCATACTGTGACTCTGGTCTATTTCCACACAAAGCTAGCATGCATATTCCATGCTTTTATATTAAAAAAATTACGGTCGATTTTGCGGATATTCTGCAGAAGGTTCACCTTCTGTAACGTACCCCTGAATTATGCTCAATTAGTTCAATAAAAATTATTAATTTAGGACAAATTTGTTTCAATTCTGTATTCTTTAACCCTGATCAGTGGGTCAGTTCATTAATTGTTACAATAAAGCTTCCAATTCACACAATTACATGAGTTTTTTGCAATTACGTGAAATTAAATTACATTTGCATGTGTGGCTCCACAACTGCTACTTCTAAGGTTTCATTGAATAAATGATTTTTCTCTGATTGTAGCTATGGAGTCATGGCTTCTGTTTTTTTTCTTTTTGCATCGCAGAGTTTCAGGGGAATACCTCAAGGAGTGGATCTCAGTTCTGTGACCGGTAGCTCAGGAGGCAAGTCAGGTTCAATAAGGCAAGTAGAGGCCAAGCATCCTGCTCTGTTGTTCAAGCAACAACTTACAGCATATGTCGAGAAAATATATTCCATGATTAGGGACAACTTAAAGAAAGAAATATGTGCTCCACTTGTTTCCTGCATTCAGGTATACTCCATTGAATACATATATGGATACTTCATAGGATGTAAGTTGCACTGTTATCAAGTTGGACATACATGACTGCCACTCCATGGATGTTTTTGAGATATATGTTGATTAGTTTATCAATAGAAAACTCCAAAGAGTTCTTACCTATACATGTATAGAAAATTTCTTTGTTCCCTTGTGTAAAATGTTCAAACGTCAACTTTAGTCCTGATATATCCATGCATGGTTCTACAAAAAAGAATAACATACATGTATGGAAGATGACACAGTTACATTTTTTTATTTAACTTTTTTAGGCTCCCAAAAAATCAAGAGCAAGTTTAATGAAAGGTGAAAGCAAACAATTAAAATTATAAATTATATAATGGCATCCACTGGAGAATGGCAGCTAGTCACCAGGCGCCGGCGATACCCTGCGAGCTGGAAAGTCCCCTCAGACCCCGCAACCCCCCTCACCAGGCCCTACATCCCCCGCACCAACCACCCTTCCTATTCCCAGGTGGTCAGCTCGAGCCGAGGAGCCTCTCCACCATTAACCAACCCTTCCCCTCCCCCTCCAGCTTCCCTCAACACTTCCCCGCCTCTCTCGCCAACATCCCGCTCAACCCCGACCTTTTATGTCTCCCCTCACAGCCCTACTAGGCTCCGGTTCCCACCCAAATCTCACTTCACCGAATGGCATGGACGCTGCTTTCGCTGCTGTAAGACGGGTCACACTGTGGCATCGTGCCGCAACCCCACAAGGTGTGGCAAGTGCTGGGGCACGGGACACACAGGCAACAAATGTGCTGCCAACCATCCCCCTACTGCCCCCTCCTCACCCCGTGCCATACCTTCACCCCTGCCGCCAACCTCCCAACCAGAACCCGGCTTTGATGACCTCCTCACAGGTACTTACCCTTACGTGCCTCCGTCGATGCCTGCTGGGAGGCCCCGAAAGCTGTACTCCTACATTGACCGAGATGCGGAATACTTTGAGGAGATGGAGCGTTTGCAAAGGGCAGTGGTCCTTTACTCGGCACATCCAGAGACAGACCTCATGATTGATGAAGTTGCAGAGATGGTTTCAAGTACGAAGCTCCTTGCACGGGAAGAGGTTTCAGTTAGCAAGATGACTAGGGGAAGGTTCCTTATCATGCTGCCAGAAAATGTCACACCGGCGGCATTCATACAAGCAACCTCACCCTCGCTCTGGGATATTGGCCATTCTTTTCAGCCTTGGTGCCCTCTCGAGGATGCCTCCATCACGATTCCTAACTTCAGAATGGTGGTGGATTTGGTTGGCATTCCAGCATGTCTCTACTGTGAGAAGGAGGTTACTCAGGCAGTCAGTGGATTCGGGGTGTTCCTGGGTACAATCTCCCAATGCAACAGTCATGACATAAATGTCTGGACTGCGGTGGTTGCAACCGACGATCTGGGCCGAGTGCCGGACTATGTGGCTATGGTGGTTGGTGGCATGGAATTCCCAATACCCGTCTACGTTCGGAAAATTGCCACCGGCCCAATTTACAACCCACAGGATCTTCCCAAGCAGCCTCCCAAATTCTCCAGGCCAAATCCGCCACCCGCTGGCCAAGGTACCATCGCCAACCAGGGAGGCAAAACCTCCGATGAGGAGGTGATAACTATGTCGCGGCAGACGGTGCTCCAGTTGTGTCAGGGCCGAGATATGGCCACTCTGCCACCAACGATTAGGCGGTGGATCATGGCCACAACAGCATCAGAGAATGGAGCGGGGGAGGCTGAACAACACAAAACCACACGGAGGCCACAACAACAAACCGCATCAAATCCGGCCACTATGAATTCCATGCATAATACGGCCAGGATTGAAGCGGGTCAGGACCAGAGGTATCACCGGGATGGTAAACAAACCGTTATTCTCAAACAGCCACAGCAGATCCCGTTACCTTCGGAACAGCCTTCTCCAATCCAAAACCCTGAGGAGAGGACCCCATCCAGTTTACCACAATTCGAAAATGATCCTCAGGGACGTGGCGTGCAACGGTCCCCTGCTGGCCGTCAGTCTTCTGCAAGGAAGCAGGGCTTTGTCTCAAGTGCCAGTAGGGGGACAGGAGGGGGTTTGTCTCATTCCAGAGACGACAGCGCACAGAAGCTTCTACAGAAAGGGAAAGGCATATCTCCAGACGTCACTATGGGACAAATTAGAGCCCAAGTCCGCCAGAAGAAGAAAACGGGCTTTCACTTGGGTGTGGCCCATCGAGCCCCTAAGAAATCTCTACCATATCGGAGGGCCCAAAAGTTGGGAGCTGCAGCTTCTGAACATGATAAATCGGGAGGCCCAGAAACTTCCCAAATGAGGGTGACTCCGACAGCCCAAGTCAAGTTAAATGCACGGACCATAGACAGGCCTCTCTCGCTGAATCGCCAGCAAAATCTCAGGAATAGGCAAGCATCGGAAGCTGGCACATCTAACTTGAAGCAAGGTTCTGAAGCTGGTCCATCTAACCGGCAGCAAGTCAGAGCCGGCCTCAACCCCGAGGGTTTTTTGCAAATTGAGGTGGACAGGGAGCACTGCTGTGCATTGGCTCGAGGTTGCGGATTTCGACCGGAGGATGTTGAAAACCTGGTAAGAATGGACAACAATGACAGGGCGGCTCAACCCTTAGACCACTCGGAGATGATTGGTGATGAAGACGAGGATGACCGAATCCCCATTGATTTCGATTTGGAATCAGAGGATGACATGTCGGACGACATGGCTGACGAGGAGATGTAGTCTGCGCCTTACAGGGGTGTTTTCCAGAGGAGTTATTTGTTTTTTCTTATGTTACACAAAACTATGAAACGTTTTAATTTGCTTTCTTGGAACTGTCGGGGGTTGGGAAATGCAGACAAGTGTAATGTGGTGCGAGATGTCATTAGGCAGTCTCGGTGTGACATTTGTCTATTACAAGAAACAAAATTAAACTCGTATGATTTGGCTTATTTCTCATCTTTTCTTCCCTCTTTTTTTGAAAACAGATGTGCCTTTTTAAATGCAGTTGGGTCAAGGGGCGGATGCGTAATTTCCTGGAAAAGGAATTATGAGATGGTTTCGGCTTGGGCCACGAGACATACCATAACGGTTCTGCTTAGGCAATCCAATTCGGGTGCCCAATTTGCAGTTACAAACGTGTATGGCCCTTCTGTTGAGGAACTGAAACGAGAGTTCATAACCGAACTCAGATCGCTCTCCAATCTGATCCATTGGCCATGGATTGTGGGGGGTGACTTCAATCTGGTTAGATGGCTTGTTGACCGCTCAGGAGACATGAGGGGTCTGAATTTGATGTGCCTCTTCAATGATCTTATTAGAGAACTGAGTTGGGTTGAGGCTCCACTCAAAAACAGAGCATACACATGGTCTAGCAAAAGACCGGAGCCCGTTTTCTCTAAACTCGACCGTGTCTTCCTATCAACTGAATGGACCTCATTATTCCCAATAATAACCCTATGTGCCCGTGAAATGACGGTGTCCGACCATACACCGCTGTTACTACAATGTAAACAGCATCACACAACTCCCAAATCAGTGAGAATGAAACTTTTTTGGCTTCAGAATCATCAGGCCAAGCAACTGGTGCAGGAGGTTTGGGGGCGGCCTGGATGCCATGATTTAGACCCACTGGCACGCTTTCAGGAAAAACTAACCACCACGCATACCACACTCAGGGACTGGCACCGATCCAATTTCGGACAGCTAAGGCCTCAACTCGAATTTTGCAAGAAGGTAACCCTGTTTTTCGACACAATAGAAGAAAAGCGGCCTTTGACCGACCATGAGTTCAGATTTAGAGTCAAGGTCAAAGAACGAACCTTTCTCTTAGCTAACATCCTAGAATCGAGGTGGAAGCAAAGGTTGCGGTGTAACTGGATCCGGCAAGGTGACAGGAACACTCGCTTCTTTCACGCATATGCTTCTGCTCGCCTACGAAGGAATACAGTTGTTCAACTCCAGCATGAGGGAAGTGACATAACATCAGAACCTCAAATCAGAACACTGTTCAAAAATCATATGAATGCTTTACTTGGCACTGAGCAGGAATGCCTCCACTTTGACCCGTCGGCTCTATACCCCAACACCACTGAACTGTTACCCTTGAACAGGCCTTTTTCTGATGAGGAGATCGGGTTGGCAGTTCAGCAACTTGCGAGGAATAAAGCCTCGGGACCGGACGGCACACCAAATGAGTTCATGCAGTATAACTGGTCTGAAATTGGGGGTCATGTCACAGCAATAGTCCATGGATTCCTTGCCAACACGGTCGACCTAACACCCGTTAACCATGCAAACATCGTCATGATTCCAAAGACTGATACACCAAGTACTGTCCATGACTATAGGCCCATCAGCGTGATAAATGGGATCCCCAAAGTCATTTCCAAATTGCTGGCAAACCGACTAGTGGAGGTTATGCCGGACCTGATTTCGGAAAGGCAGACCGCCTTCATCAAAGGCCGCCAAATAGCTGAAAACTTCATAACCACCCGAGAAATGATACAACACATCTCATTTGCAAAACGGTCGGCAATTTTTCTGAAATTAGATTTCGCAAAAGCATTCGACTCAGTGTGTTGGAATTTTCTGATTAATGTCCTTCGAGCTCGGGGATTCCCAAACAATTGGCTAATTTGGATTAAAAACCTTCTTGGTACGGCATCATCCAGGGTACTTGTCAATGGGGAGCCTTCCGATTTTTTCAGACACCGCAAGGGCCTCAGACAGGGGGACCCATTATCCCCCTTCCTCTTTGATTTGGTGGTAGATGTGCTGCAACGAATGATCCAAGCAGCCAACTCACTACTAAATTCACCTATTTCCCAAAGGATTATGGATTCACTAATCGCTTTACAATATGCGGACGATACGGCCATTATTGCGAACTCTGAAGTCTCAACAGTCATCAATCTAAAATTGGTCCTAAGATTGTTTTCGGCTGTGTCAGGGCTCCAAATAAATTTCCACAAAAGCACAGTCATACCGATTCATGTTCAGCCTCTCCAGATGCATACAATTAATGCTATCCTAGGCTGTACAGAATCCTCCTTTCCTGTTACATACCTGGGGATGCCATTGACGGTTAAAAGACCAACTAGAGATCTCTTTGTACCTCTGATAGAAAAGTTTGAAAGGCGTCTCGAAGGATGGAAGAAGAAGCTCATTTCAAGGGGGGGCCGAGTGCAACTCATCAATTCGGTATTGTCTGCAATCCCAATCTACTTTATGGCATGTTTTGCCTTACCTGAATGGGTCATTGCCCGTATGGACCAGATACGCAGACGATTCCTGTGGGGTCAGAAGGAAAATGGAAAAACAGGTGTGCCATTGCTGAACTGGGGCACTGTAATCTTACCTAAACGGTGGGGGGGCATGGGCATTGCAAACTTGCGATTAAGAAATATCTCACTAATGCTGAGATGGTGGTGGTGGGCTTATAGGAGGTCAGACTCATTATGGTCTTCCATAATTTCTAAACTAAGACTGATCGGTACAAACACAGATGGCCCCTTAGTTTGGTCGGTACAGGGATCCTTCTTCTGGAAGCAATTGCAGCGAATTAAAACCCTATTTCATAGCTGTACAAAGTGGATAATCGGCCAAGGTACCACCATTTCCTTTTGGTATGATGCGTGGGCGGGTGGACCGATTCTGTCCTCAAGATGCCAAATGACCCGCCCGCCTTTTCAGGGGATTTCGCTAAGAGATGCGGTACAAATTTTACAGGACATGGCCCCGGAAATAAGGTTCCTTCAGAACCCAAACTTCAATACTGACGATGATCAACTAATTTGGATTTTAGAAGCTTCAGGGGACTATTCTGCAAAATCGGCTTATGCTACCTTGTCAGGGATAGGAAAGACTCAATGGCAGCACAGGGAAACATGGAAAATCAGGTGCCCTCCAACAGTAAGTATCTTCCTCTACTTACTTCTCAAAGGAAAGCTTCTTACTCATGAGGTCATGGCACGAAGACATTTTAACTGTGATCTCAATTGTGCCATGTGCACGGCCTGTCCTCTGGAAACGGCTATGCACCTGTTTTTCGAATGTCCCTATGCAATACGGGTCTGGACACATGTACAAAGGACACTACGCATCCGACTACTGGCACGAGGGGATTCGGTACAGACTACTTGGCACCGCTCCAAGATGCGGAACAGAAGCACAGCCAGAGATAGGATGTTGTTTATCGCTGCAGTTTGCTGGGCAATTTGGAAACAGCGCAACGCTAAGATTTTTCAAAGGAGGTCTCACACACCGGAGTGGACGGCAGAGTGGGCTATTCAAGATGCGAGGTTGTGGAGCACAGTTCGATAGATAGTGTGCTGAGCCTGTGTTTAGTGTTAGTTGTATAGCTGTGGTGTTTTTTTAGAGTTAGATTGTATTGTTGTTCCTTTTGACAGCCACTGTCAATTCTTTCAAAAAAAAAAGTTTAATGAAAGGTGGTCGTTCACCGACCAAAAACATAGGCGGTCAACAAGATTTGATTGGTCATTGGCAAGATATATATAGCTAGGAGCCTCACTAACTTTTTGAACACACTCAAGGCTAACAATGTTAGGAATTACATACTTGTTTAATTCTGGTTCACTACTCCTTTTTGCAGAATCGTTAACTTGGATTGAATGTTTTATTATATGCAGGTGCCTCCCTTTCTGGTTAGAAAGGTGTTTGTTCAGATATTCACATTCATCAATGTTCAGTTGTTTAACAGGTCAATATTTTTCTTAATTTTCTGAGCTTGATTGAAATTGATCGTCTCTCTTCTTTTAATATGTTTTTCTTTGTTTCAGTCTTCTACTAAGGAATTCTGTTCGCTCAGTAATGGGGAGTATGTCAAGGCAGGATTTACTGAGCTAAAACAGTGGTGTGTTGGAGCTATATATGAAGTAATACAATTGACTTTTTAATAGATTTAATTTACACTAATTATAAAAAAAATAAGGTATTGTTTTTAATAGTTTTTAACAGACAAATTGACATGTTAATTAATAATTTTTTGGTGTACTTCTTTCAGTATGCGGGGAGAGCTTATGACGAGCTAAAGCATACCAGACAAGCCATCGATTTCTTGGTACGCTGTTTAATATATCTAAGAACATCAAATGTAAAATTACTTTCTATGTCCATAAAAAATTATTTAATTTGCTTTTGTGTTTTCAATTCAGTAGGCAGTTACACTTTGTTCATGTAATATATCAAAAATACATGTTTGTGTGTCATTTTCTTCTCTTTCAGGTTATTCATCAGAAATCAGAGAAAACATTTCATGAAATTACTCATGACCTTTACCCGGTAACGAGTCAGCTGCACTTTTATTGAAAACATAACTTATATTCGAATCAATTAACAATATTTTCTTTTTTCGTTGACAGATCCTCAGTATGCAATAACTATACAGGATTAGTACAAGGTACTGGGATGATAAGAATGGAACGCATAGTGTAGCACCAAATGTAAGTGCAATCGATGTTTAAATATCTATATTAACTGGTTTTTGTGTCTAGAAAAAATTTAGCAACTTATTCTAAGTTTTGTAACTGTAGATAATAGAAAATATGTGGGTATTGATGAATGAAGACTTAGATAGGGCTGGGAGCAATTCATTTTTGCTTGATGATCAATGACTCAAGGTTAATCTATATATTCTTTCAGTGAGGCTATAGTACTATTCATAGTGCAGATTGGCCGATATTACAGATCAATATTTTCTTTTTCGAAGTCCAAATAGTCAATCTGAAGCACTCAACGTGATTTCTATATGAAAATGTACTTAAAGAGTAAATTTTACATTTAAAAATTAAAATACTATTTTTCTAGATAGGTAGAAAATCACTACTTTAGATCAACTGATTTTTTACCTATCTAAAAAAAGTAAAAAGATTCTAAAAATGTAATATTTGATCTACAAGTACATTTTTTATATGAAGATCATGATGAACGGTTTAAATCGATTGTTTGGACATTGAAATTGAAAATATTTATCCATAGTACGGATCATGCCCTATGCATAGTACCATAGCATCACTCTTCTTCTTTTGTCAACTTATATATATTTTTTTATTTACTTCTACTAAAATATTATTTGAGTGAATTACAACTCCATAACCCGAAGTTACATCAAAATTCAAAAGGTTGTAAAACCAGTATATCAAGCACAAAGCTATAAATTTATACTAGGTCTATTTGACAAGCCATATATGGTTATGCTTTATTTGACAAGCCTGAATGAAAATCCTGACAAGTAGCTTTTAATTTTGCATGCTGATGTAACCATGTATGTGATTGCAGAGTTCCATTTCGGTTGATGACATATACCAATCCGTGAAGCAGATAGACATCTCCAATCTTTAGCCACCACCTCTCATCCGAGAGAATTCTAGTTTCTTATTTTTGTTGCCATCTAATCAGGATAAAAGTTTAATGTTTATAATATTACTACAAGCCGAACCCGAAAGGGTGAGAAGAGCTCTGGTTTTATTAATCAAATCGAGTGTATGTATCGACACTTTCATACACGATGCGCGCGGACACGGTAGCTTATTTAGCCTTTTCTGTACTGGTGATTCACTTGTAAACTATTTCCATGACCATTTTATATATATGAACCAACGGTATTTTTGACATGATATGGGAGCATAATTTGTTCAGAGTAATATTTTTTAATGTGTGCTTTAATTTTTCATTAGTATCTTTTGTCGACGAGTACTCATAGAGACAATATTAATTATTATAATCCAATTTGATGTATACGTCTGAAATTGAATGTCAAATATATATAATATTGATAGCCCAACTAAAAGAAAAAGATACATCCATGTTTAAAAAATGAAGTACTGGACTCTAATCCAAGGTAGCTTTATGCCTATTTGTATCTACTTTTTTTAGGCCTAGTACTTGTGCTTTTATTGTGGCCTGATTCCTCTGTATACTGGGCTCTCTAATGAATCTAGATAGCTATATTATATTTACTTGTGCTATCCTCTTTTGCTAATGAGTTCAGATCCAGTGAAGTGCCTCACTCTGAAGAATTAGATCTGAACCGAATAAAATTTTAACATGGTTTTGAGTTCAGATTATAGTACTCATGAATCCTTGCAAAGTTGACAATCAAGCATTCATTTAAGAGACCACCCATGTTGGCATAAAGCACAATGGTTATAATTAAAGCCATAATCCATCATATGTTGTAGTTTATTAAAAATAGCAGAAATTACACATGAAATTTGTATTTTTTGTTTTTAACTCTTGGGCTTCTTAGTTACTCCTAGCCCTCTTTAACACCCTCTTAGCACAATAAATATCATAAACATAACCATGTGAAGCTAAGTGCTAGTTATCCACAATTTGGATGGTATATATGTAAAGTGCTGAACTTGCAATTAACATGATTCACAACCATTTTATATATGAACCTAGGGTATTTCTGATATGATATAGGAGCATAATTTGTTTAGAGATATTTTTCGGATGTGTGCTTTCTTTTTGTTTTTTTTATAGATCTCTACTTAACTAAGTACTCATGGAGGCAATATTGACTGTTACCTTGTAATTTTACTTGTATATACGTCTTAATTTTGAAGTCATTAATTATGTTCCATATATATAAAATTGATAGCCCAATTTAAAAAAAAAATGATGCACCCAATAATAAAAAATAAAGTATTGGACGATGTAATGATGCAAACAAGAACTTGGCGTGCTAAAGTGCTAATGAGAAGATATTTGGATAAAGCCCCCTCTGAAAAAGACTACCTAAAATCCCATCAATTATTTATGGCCCACCACCACCTAAAACTCCACTGTAGTTATTGTCGTCACTGAGTCAAGATAGTCGGCTAAAAAATTGTTAAAAAAGTGAATGATTATATGAATCCCCCCTTCTCAAAATCCCAAAAAAAAACCTTCCTCTAATGATGTATTATGATCCCCACTAATTATATGACTCTTTTTCTAGTCCCTATGCACTAGTCCCCATGTAGTAGGTATAAATATACTTGAAAAATAAGATATTAATGCTTGCATGCGTAACTTGATATGATTATTTTTTTTTAGTCCCCCAAACATCCTGCGTCAACCTTTCTCTAATGAAGTAATGCGGACCAACTTTGTTCTAACAAAAATAGTTGACTCTATAGGTATAAATAATTCAGTTCATAGGTATAAACACTTGTAATAATTGATATTAATACTTTCATATGTCATCTAGTACCATAGATAAGAAAATACTTGCAATTATAGGTATAAATACTTTCATATGGTTTTAGATTCACAAAATTTCTCACAAATCGTTAGAAATATGGACGAGATTGAATGAAGAAAAAAAACCAACTTTAAAAACGTGTATAGTTCTCCCATGTAATTTGAGTGGTCTTTCCCCCCAGGTATTTTTATGGTGCTGAGACGTTTGGGAGATTTGGTTGGGAGAACAATTATTTACGTACAAATTGTTCACTTCATAGGTATAAATATTTTCATGCATAGGGTTAAATAGTTGAAAATTTCAATATTAATACTTTTAGAAAAAAAAATCAAGTGCTGCAAATTTGTAGTACCCCAGGTAGTTATGGTGTGGGAATTTTCCTGAAATTTTAGTGCAGGTACTGTTATTAGCTTCCTAAAAAAATAAATTAAACAAAATTTAGGTGATGTAAATGAATTAGCGCTAAGAATCAATTTTATTTAATGATGATTAAACATTAAATAAAATTCTAGCACTGGCATCTATGTGACAAAAAAGACTCTCAAAAGTTCAAAGGCAAGTTCTACAGGACGGTGATTAGACATGCAATGCTGTATGGTGTAGAATGTTGGGCAACTAAAAGACAACACGTTTAGAAGATAAGTGTAGTAGAGATGCGTATGTTGCGATGGATCAGTGGCCATACAAGACTCGACCAAATCAGAAACGATGATATATGTGACATGACTTGATGTGGCTCCGATTGAAGAGAAACTCGTTCAACACCGCCTGAGGCACCGGTGCATACTGGGATTATACGTCATATTGAAAACACAAGGAGAGGTAGAGGTTGGCCAAGATTGAATGGGAGGAAGTAGTAAATAGGGACTTGAAGGAATGGAATGTATCCAAAGAATTGGCTTCAGACAAGAGCGCATGAAAAATAGCGATTCACGTACCAGAACCATGACTTAGGAAATATTATTTAGGCGTGTTTAGGGGTAGTATTATAGGCTATATGCCATATAACTAGGGATTTGGAGTGAAGGACGTAGATCTTAGAATTTTGGCCCCTACAATCTATAGTGTAGGCATAATATTATTAGTTAGTATATTATTAATATTATTACTATTATTAGTGGTACCATTATTACTATTAGTAGTATTACTACTATTATTATTTCTTATTATTTTATTACTATCACTTTATCTTATGACTACGATTAGGTTTCATTTCTAGCCTACCTCGACTTATTTGGGACTGTTGTTGATTAAAATAATGAGTCGAGATAATTAGTTCATTAATTTGAGTTGAAAAACAATCTAAATATAGATTAAAACAATAATATACAAGGATGTCATGCATGATGATAATCTAAGCTTCTAAATGTGAACGATTAACGGTTGAGTTTGATCTCTTAAAAGGCGACTATAGACGGTTAAAAAAGCTTATTAATGTCACACAATTTCACATCTGTTTTTGCACAGATCGTGTATGAAAAGGTTGATACATTATACACAGCAACTATCAGGCTCCCAATGACAAATATAGTATTGGACCCTCATTTAAGATTACTTAGGCCTATTATATACTTTTTATGGTTGTGGTGAAAGGTGGATTTTTTTAGTTGCTCCTTTTTTTCATTGTTAGCCAATGATGAAACAAAGACCACTACGCTTTATTCTATTTCTCAACACTAAATCACATCTTGCATTCCGGCTGTGATGATGCAAAACAAGAACTTGGCCTACTAAAGTGCTAATTATGACAGGCGTGCATGTCATGGATAAAAAGGTCGAGTTGGACTATCAAAGGAGTAATAAAGGAGCTGATTTTAAATTGGATAAATCCCAATCAGATCCTTAAGATATTTCGAAGATGAGGATGGTTTAAATGCCTTCATTTTTCATACCTCCACCGTGCCTCTATTTTTAAAAACTTTAATAATTCAGAATTTAAAACTTAAAAGTCAAAATAAAACCGTTGGATATGATCTACATCATTTTATCTATGCACTTGTAGAAAATTAGGACATTTCAATTTTGTTTTGGTTGTCATCGAGAGCTTGTAAAAAACGTACTAATGTGGATAATTCTTAGACGTTGATTTTTCAAGTTATTGATTCACATAAAAACAAAATCAAAATATGATAATTTTTTATGAGCACATAGATAAAATGATGTAGATCATATCCAACGGTTTTATTTTGACTTTTAAGTTTTAAATTTTGAGTTATTAAAGTTTTTAAAAATAGAGGCATGATGGAGGCACAAAAAATAGAGGCATTTGAACCCTCTCTTCGTAGATATATCCAGTGTTACCTTTTGTGGGTCATTATTCATCCAAAATATAATTTGATGATAGCATCAGATTATAGAGAATTAACTATTATAATTTATTGAAGTTGACTGATTCTTTTCAATGTAATACCGCTGAAAATAAAATTAAATCAGTTAATTCATTGCATCTTTATTTCACTAATCAGAGATTTTTGTATTTTTTTAAAAATTAAGCAATCTTTTGACAATATAATTGTTTCATAAAGAAGACCAGTTATTTTATTATATTTTGTTTGATCCAACCGGGTTAACGATTTTTAAAATGCATTGTCTAAAAAAAGGGAGGAATTGATACGTATATTTTTTGTTATTATCCTTACTAATTAAGTGATACGTATTTTATTCATTATGTATGTAAATAATTTTTTTTCTTTGAACACTACTTTTTTTCTACAAAAATATAAGTAACGGACATGCATAGCAATTAATTATTTAGCACGTCCATTTGTATAATACTAGTATCATGCCTGTGCGTTGCAACGGGGACATATTATAAAAGAACAAGCTAGAAAACTCATACAAAATGATATATTTTCGTATAAAATAGATCAATGAAAAAAATAATTATTCAATAATATCCATGAATGATAATAAAATAGATTGGAACGGGGACATATTATAAGAGAGCAAATATGTTCAAACTTCATTATTTTGTAGAAAATAAGTTGGAGGACTTTTAATTCATTATGTATGTAAATAAATTTTTTTCTTTGAACACTACTTTTTTTCTACAAAAATATAAGTAACGGACATAGCAATTAATTATTTAGCACGTCCATTTGTATAATACTAGTATCATGCCTGTGCGTTGCAACGGGGACATATTATAAAAGAACAAGCTAGAAAAGTCATAGAAAATGATATATTTTCATATAAAATAGATCAATGAAAAAAATAATTATTCAATAATATCCATGAATGATAATAAAATAGATTGGAACAGGGACATATTATAATTAAGAGAGCAAATATGTTCAAACTTCATTATTTCGTAGAAAATAAGTTGGATGACTTTTAATTCATATGTACGTTGATTTTGTGTGGTATTTTCTATTACAATAAAATACTGCAATTTGTTATTTTATCATTTTATTTTGATTGTTATCAAAAGCTTGCAAAAATACACTAATACTGATCACTTCTGGACGTTGATATTTCTACTTGCTAATTCATATAAAAGCAAAGATGAAAAATGATAATTAGTTATGTTCATGTAGAGAATATAATACGTATCACATCTAACAATTTTATTTTGTCATATAAATTAAAAAAATTAGAAAATTTAAAAATAAAGACATGATAAAGAAATAAAAAATGAAAACATTTAAAGTCTTCTTGTTTAAGATATTTCTATTCTTTCAACTTTCAACTTTAAAGAAAATTTCTATTCTTTCAACTGATAAGATATTTTTTTTGTCATGTTTTGATTGTCTTTCAAGTAATAATTAATTACGAGATCTCTAGTTTAAATTAAAATAATTTATTGTGCACATAATAATAATATAAAAACTAAATGAATTAAGGAATTATTTTCTTAATGGTAATGCCGTATCTCTTTCTTACATCGCTCACAAGAAAGAATTAAATATGTACACAATTTTATTTGGTTTTGATTGTTTGATCAGAAATGGTTCAAATCAACAGAATTTTGCCAAAATTGGCATTCCATTTCCGCAATTAATATCTCCTAATTAATCTTTAACCTCTCAGATTTAGGAGGAGATAAAATATGATTGACATTCCAAAATATATATTGTGTGGCAGTACATGTGGCGAGTACGTCTCTAACTAAATTTAGACTTCTATACATAAAAAATATACATTTAATCAAAAGAAGAGAAATTATTTGATTGGAGGGTTGATATTCAATCTGAAATATCATTTTATAATCATAGCCGTGAATGGATCAGGATATCTACGTACGTACTTAATATAAGAATGGAGATGCATACACTTTCATTTTACAAACATTGCACTACATGACCTAAGTTAAACAACTTGTATCACAGTGGAATCTAATCATTTTTCAATTCAAACATCAATATATAAGTATACAATTTTGGTAAACAAGTTTTGGTTAACCAATTCAAAAGAACAAGAGTAGTTCAACAAATATGCAGGCAAAATTTGTTAAATATACAAATTTGAATTGCGGTTACTTGAAGATAGATTATTATTTTTCTTCATGTTGTTGCTTAAAATATGCACTTACATAGGAAAAAAAAACCAATATCTTTATTACAAAAAGCAAATCAACTTCATTGTTGAAGTATAAAGTACGCACATGATCATAGTTTCCCAAACAATATATAATGACGGAATGCAAACTCTCTGTAGATAAACACAACACACAACACGTATTTGCTATAATTTATTTATGAGGATGTCTAATTCTTCAATTTGACTCCATTTAATTAAAGCACCTCTAATTAATGATGTAAACATGCAGGAACTAATTGTGATCATCAACTGGATCATCCAGGATTCCACCAACATCACCAAGTGCTTTGCCAAGTCCTTTAGTAAGATTACCAACTGCATCAGCAACTCCTTTGCCAAGATCACCAACTGCATCACCAAGTCCATCAAGTTGAGCACCACCAAGATCGTTATTGTCGTCACTAAGTCCTCGCCGGCCTCCCAAGCCACCCCCTTCAACTCCCAGGGCTCCAAGTTGAATTATTGTTATACAAACAATGATCAACAAGACAAATTAAGCATGACATCTTACAGGAAGCCATTGTTGCTTTTATGTTGCTTTAATTGCTAGCTCACTCTTGGTTTGTCAAGTGTGCATTGATCCCTAGCTCCTTATATAGATAAATCAGCGCTAGCTAGCCTTTACAGATTGGCATATATGCTTCCAGCATATTGAGTGCGTAGGCGTAGCTAGTCAGGATTTTCAATAGGAGTAGACAAAAATAATATTTATTTACAATTAATTAATTTTTTATTTATAATATTTATGATTATTATTATTAATTAATTAATTAAATATTTTCATTCATTTTTATCGGAAGCATAATCGGCGAGAATTAATAAGAATCGGTCGAATCAGATCGCAGACTCGAACTTTTTCGCAAAATTAAGTTAAAAAATTAATATAGATCATTAAGGTATTAAATTTCACTTTAAAGCATAGCATGGTCATCCTTCTTTTGAAATTTGAGTCAATTTTTAATAGTTTTTTGAGTAAAATTTGGTGGTCAAACCACCCATCCGGATTTCGAACTTGCGACTTCTCACGCAGAGAGCATCTTTATTAATAGACCAAAGGATGATTCTTAAAAAATATTTTAATGATTTATATTAAAATAGGACTCATTTCTTTGTAAAAGAATTTGGCTCATTTTTTTGAAAAAAATTAACAGGTTCATTAATTCCCACTTTCCAATCTTTCTTCTCGTTCCCCTTTTCGTTCTATTTTTAAAAAATGAAAACTCAGTCAAATTTGTAGCGACTCGGCGAATTCACCAAGGATAAAGGCTCAATTCAGGTGTAGGCAAAACCTAGATTCAGACATAGACAAAATCCAGCCAAGCATACTATATACAAATCTAGTAATTCACTACAACAAAACAGGTCTTCAGCGCCGGCATCAGTGACCGGTTCAGTCGCCGGTCGCTGAAGACCAAAAAAAAAATTAAAAAAATAAACTAAACTGTTTCAGCGACGAAACCTTCAACAACCGGCGCCCACAGCCTTCTGCGACCGATTTGGCCCGGTCGCTGAAGGGTGCCCCTAAAAAACCCGCACCAAGGTTTTCCTTCTCTCTCTGACTCGCGCGTTTTAGGTTTAGAGAAAAAAAAAACACAGCCGCCTGATCGCCAGCCTCGCCGCCCAACCCCGCCGCCCGACCCAGTTGTTCAGGCCGACCTCGCCGCCATTGTTCCTCTCTCTCTCTCTCTCACTCGATCTGCTTCTCTCTCTTCGGTTGCGCTGACTAAGGTATCCTTTTATTCCGACCGAGTAAATTAATTTCTCTATTTCTTTCATTGTAGTTTTGAATCTCGCTCCAGATTACCGTGTTTTTCTTCAATTCTGAGAATTGGAGTTTAGTTGGTTTCCTCTTATTATTTTTTAGATATAGCAGATCATATGGTATCTTAGAACAACTATACCTCGTGGTGCCTCCCCACTAATCTGCTGTTAGGCTTTGGTCAACAAAATAATCTCACAATGCACACGTTTCTACTATCCTGAGAAAACTAGATTATCCACCATAGACGTGTGCACAAAATTTGATGACTATCCTGAGGGAACTAAAAAAGAGGTCCAGGACGAGTTTTTGATGAGTAAAATCTTCTTTTTAAAATTGGCAACCTACTGTGTCTCTTTTTAAGCTAACCAACGACTTTTTAATAATGCATGTAGAAGCACTTTCAGTTTCCCCCAGGTGAAGACATGGATCTGGCCTGGAAGACATTCAACAGCATAGCCAACAAAGCTCTCCAAAACCTGCTTAACAAGTGCAGAGACGAAGCGAAAGATAGGTATGGAGATAGCATTCTGGAGTGGAAGGACCGAGGGGTGCCAAGCACATATGATTGGATAACGGCGAATAACTGGCCCAAATTGTGCGACTATTGGTGCACCGAAGACTTTGCTAGGCGGAGCGAGCATAATCAACAAAATAGGGCCTCATCTAGAGAGGGTTCCTTTGCAATCACGGGCTCCATGAACATGCTGGTTTACAAACAAAGATTCGTAAGATGTTTTATTTCATCAAACAATTAATTCAATTTCAGTTTACTCAAACTAATCTTGATAATTTTATTTGGGTTGAAATATTTATTCATCATAGGAGAATTAAAACCAGCGCGAGCCCAGGTGGCTGACGAGCTATTCACGCCGACTCATACCAACAAGAAGACGGGGCAATTTTGTTCCGCGAGGGCGAAAAAGGCACAGGTAATAGAACATAACAATCTTTTAATAATATTCATTCTTTGTTGTACTTTATTATTTTATTTTATAAATTTTGTAGGAAGACTACGATCGGAATATGAGCGCAAAGTATGGGTCTGATCGAGCCCTTTGGCCCTCTTTTGACGCAGACATCTGGTACGACAACACGGATAATAATGCTCACGGCGATAACTATGGTCTCGGTGCTCTAGGTAAAATACACATACTTAAAATTGTAAATTTGTATTTTTTTGTAACGTAATACTAATAATCTTATTTTAATGTTTCAGGCAAGACGAGATCGCTGTATCGTCCAGATGGGTCCCAAACGTCTTCTTCGCAATCGCAATCGCAATCATATTCTTCGGCGCCGCCTCCTCTCAGGCAAGAAGACATAAATGCAATTTTAAGTCAGTTGTTGGGCGTGCTTCAACCACAGATCAACCAATTCATGGAGGAGTTAAGGCGTAGCGTGGGACGTTCTTCGTCTCATCAGGTACAAAATCCAATCTTTGGGTATGTTTGAATCCAATAAGGATATCCACAACCAATAAGGATACTAAGTATGGCAAATCAACTAACGGAACAATAAACTCCTAAAAATTCTAAACCCTAAACAGTAAACTCTTAACATTAAACCCTAAAAATGTTAGTTATATTCTCACAAGGAGGTTCTAGCTCGCACCATTTATCTTGTAATTACGATTGGGTTTCAATTCTAGTCTACCTCAACTTATTTGGGACCAAAGACTTGGTTGTTGTTGTTGTTGATTAAAATAATGACAAATATACTTTTTTATGGTTGTGGTGAAAGGTGGATTTTTTTAGTTGCTCCTTTTTTTCATTTTTAGCCAATGATGAAACAAAAACCACTACGCTTTATTCTATTTCTCAACACTAAGTCACATCTTGCATTCCGGCTCTAATGATGCAAAACAAGAACTTGGCCTACTAAAGTGCTAATTATGACAGGCGTGTCATGGAAAGGTCGAGTTGGACTATCCAGTGTTATCTTTTGTGGGTCATTATTCATCCCAATCAGATCCTTAAGATATTTCGTAGATATATCCAGTGTTATCTTTTGTGGGTCATTATTGATCCAAAATATAATTTGATGATACCATCAGACTATAGAGAATTAACTAAACTTTTATAATTCAATATATCTACTTTGAAAATGATATATTTTCATATAAAATAGATCAATGAAAAAAATAATTATTCAATAATATCCATGAATGATAATAAAATAGATTGGAACAGGGACATATTATAATTAAGAGAGCAAATATGTTCAAACTTCATTATTTCGTAGAAAATAAGTTGGATGACTTTTAATTCATATGTACGTTGATTTTGTGTGGTATTTTCTATTACAATAAAATACTGCAATTTGTTATTAATTTTATCATTTTATAATTTTATTTTGATTGTTGTCCAAAGCTTGCAAAAATACACTAATACTGATCACTTCTGGACGTTGATATTTCTACTTGCTAATTCATATAATAGCAAAGATGAAAAATGATAATTATTTATGTTCATGTAAAGAATATAATACGTATCACATGCATCTAACGATTTTATTTTCTCATATAAATTAAAAAATTAGAAAATTAAAAAATAAAGACATGATAAAGAAATAAAAAATGAAAACATTTAAAGTCTTCTTGTTTAAGATATTTCTTTTCTTTCAACTTTCAACTTTTAAGAAAAATATCTATTCTTTCAACTGATAAGATATTTTTTTTGTCAAGTTTTGATTGTCTTTCAAGTAATAATTAATTACGAGATCTCTAGTTTTAATTAAAATAATTTATTGTGCACATAATAATAATAATATAAAAACTAAATGAATTAAGGAATTATTTTCTTAATGGTAATGCCGTATCTTTTTCTTACATCGCTCTATGTACACAATTTTATTTGGTTTTGATTGTTTGATCAGAAATGGTTCAAATCAACAGAATTTTGCCAAAATTGGCATTCCATCTCCGCAATTAATATCTCCTAATAATCATAAATTAAATTTTGTTTGAATTGTTTTCATAGATGCTCAAATTAATCTTTAACCTCTCAGATTGACATTCCAAAATATTGTGTGGCAGTACGTGTGGCGAGTATGTCTCTAACTAAATTTAGACAATTCTATACGTAAAAAATATACATTTAATCAAAAGAAGAGAAATTATTTGATTGGAGGGTTGATATTCAATCTGAAATATCATTTTATAATCATAGCCGTTGATGAATCAGGATATCTACGTATTTAATATAAGAATGGAGATGCATACAATTTTATTTTACAACATTGCACTACATGACCTAAGTTAAACAACTTGTATCACAGTGGAATCCAATAATTACTTAATTCAAACATTCATATTCATATGTAAATATACAATTTTGGTGAACAAGTTTTGGTTAACCAATTCAAAAGAACAAGAGTTCAACAAATATGCAGGCAAAATTTGTTAAATATACAAATTTAAATTGCGGTTACTTGAAGATAGATTATTATTTTTCTTCATGTTGTTGCTTAAAATATGCACTTACATAGAAAAAAAAAAACCAATATCTCTATTACAAAAAGCAAATTAACTTCATTGTTGAAGTATAAAGTACGTACATGATCATAGTTTCCCAAACAATATATATATAATGACGGAATGCAAACTATCTGTAGATAAACACAACACACAACACACAACACTTATTTGCTATAATTTAGTTATGAGGATGTCTAATTCTTCAATTTGACTCCATTAAAGCACCTCTAATTAATGATGTAAAGAGGAACTAATTGTGATCATCAACTGGATCATCCAGGATTCCACCAACATCACCAAGTGCTTTGCCAAGTCCTTTAGTAAGACCACCAACTGCATCAGCAATTCCTTGACCAAGATCACCAACTGCACCACCAAGTGAATCAAGTTGAGCAACACCAAGATCGTTGTTGTCGTCACCAAGTCCTCGCCGGCCTCCCAAACCACCCCCTTCAACTCCCAGAGCACCAAGTTGAACTATTGTTATACAAACAATGATCAACAAGACAAAGCATGACATCTTACAGGAAGCCATTGTTGCTTTTATGTAGCTTGCTAGCTCACTCTTGGTTTGTCAAGTGTGCATTGATCCCTAGCTCCTTATATAGATAAATCAGCGCTAGCTAGCCTTTACAGATTGAGTGCGTAGCTAGTCAGGATCTTCACTAGGAGTAGACAAAAATAATATTTATTTACAATTAATTAATTATTTATTTATAATATTAATTATTATTATTATTATTATTATTAATTAAATATTTTCATTCATTTTTATCGGGAGCATAATCGGCGAGAATAAATAAGAATCGGTCGAATTAGATCGCAGACTCGAACTTTTTTGCAAAATTAAGTTAAAAAATTAATATAGATCATTAAGGTATTAAATTTCACTTTAAAGCATAGCATGGTCATCCTTCTTTTGAAATTTGAGTCAATTTTTAATAGTTTTTTGAGTAAAATTTGGTGGTCAAACCACCCATCCGGGTTTTAAACTTGCGACTTCTCACGCAAAGAGCATCTTTATCAATAGACCAAAGGATGATTCTTAAAAAATATTTTAATGATTTATATTAAAATTGGACTCATTTCTTTGAAAAAATTTAACAGGTTCAATATAGTCCCATTTTCAGATCGTTCTTCTCGTTCCCCTTTTCGTTCTATTTTTAAAAAATGAAAACTCGGTCAAATTTGTAGCGATTCGGCAAATTTCACCAAGGATAAAGGCTCAGTCAGGTGTAGGCAAAACTTAGATTCAGAGATAGACGAAATCCAGCCAAGCATACTATATATATACAAATCTAGTAATTATTTTTCAAAATCGAGAAGTAGGCAGCTATCTGTTTTATACAATTGTATGCTTTAAGAATTGTACTTGTTGGGTGCGGGTCCGCCCTTGCATGTATGAGTAGGGGTGTAAACGGAACGGATTTGGAGCGCTTAATGCTGATACTATATCCGTATCCGTCTTTGAATGAGCGGATACGAATACGGATACGGAGAGTAAACGGATATCAAAATTTAAAACCAAATCCGCCATAAACAGATACGGATACAGAACGGATAATTCACGAATACGGATTCAAATACGGATACGAAACGAATAATAATCGGATAATCGAGTCATATGAATAATTCACTCAAATAATCCACTTACATTATATAATATAATACAAGTATTATAATAAAAACATAATTTTTTTTAAATAATACCACAAAAAGACAAAAAACAGAGTTGTTCTCCGGTTTTATGTTTAGTCAATAGTCCCACAACTTATAATTAAGCAGGTGTTGTGAGGTTATATAGTAGTTTTTTTAAGAGAAATTTCATCAACTTAATTTACGAGCGTCAGCTGGATTGGAGAAAATTTCTCTAACCCACTTGATGAGTTGAGCTGGATTCCACTATCAATTCTTTGAAAAACAAGAGCATAAGGTGGATTCCACTGCCAAGCCTTTCAAAGGCATAGCGGATTTAAATGAATAGATTTTGATACCCGCTCCGGATAGTTACCGGATATCCGCTCCGTTTCTGAATAAGATAATATATCCGAATCCGTATTCGAATCTATTCAGCATACTAAGAAAATATCCGGATAATATCCGTATCCGTTTATCCGAATCCGGATCCCAAGCGGATACGGATCCGATTCAGAACGGATAATTCGAATTCGTTTACACCCCTATGTATGAGTCACATTATATATAATATATTCGTAAATTAATTATATTGTATGAGATTGTGTGGTTTGGAATTATTTGTTTTGTTTATGTAGCAGCGATCCATACAAAGCCCAATGGAATGCGTTAGGCCCAATGTAGATTGTTCGGGCAGCCCGTCAGGTTGTAAGAAATTGGGCTCAAACGTTCATCCTCTACTTGCAATTTGTTTTTGGTTTCTTCATCGGATACTAAGAAAAAAAAGTTTCATATTGTAAACGCATGTTTTCAGCCGGAACTGCTAACCGCATGTATTAAAATATTATTCATAATTTTTTCAAAAATTTAAAATTACAATATCAATATTATTCATGTAGATGTCCGGGATAGCCCACAAAAAATATTTTTTCTTTGTTTTCTTCTGCTATTTTAGGGTACTTGTATTCACAGTACATGTATGCAGCAAAAAAAAAAAAAAATTCTCCTGTACACATCAAAACTTTCAAAATAGCTAATTTTTCCAATATCCATTATACTCATAGAAATTTAGCATTCTTTGTTCTATCCCCTTTTATCAATTATGTCGAGATTTCCGAAAAGTGATGGTATAGGTTTATTTTGTTTTTTAATGGATAGATAAAATAATGGCAGTATATCAGTGTGCTCTCAGTACTCATGTCAGTGCAGTATCAAAGCACATAAGCCTAAAAACAGGGACAGATCTTAGTACATCCTAAAGGGTGCTAAGTCACTTCTATAATTTCAAATTTCAAATTATGTATATTGAAATTGAATTGAATTGATTTTTTTTAAACACGTTTTATATAGTCCAGTCTCTCTCAATAAATATCAAATGTTTACTTGTAGTCTAGTAGTTAAACTTTTACTATATGGTTGAGAGAACATGAGTTCAAATCCAACTCACGCATTGTGTATTTTAATTTTGACGTCCCCTTGTAAAAAAATTTTAGTTCCGCTCCTACCTAGAAACAAATGTTTGATTCAGCAAATCTCCCTTAGAGTTTGTATGATAGATGCATGGCTAGCATAGGTGAGTAATTGAGTATAGATTCGAGAACCATGGTTTGTAAAATTGGCCGAGACGAACCGAAATCAGACCATCCCGAGCGGCAGTCAATATTTTAGCGAAAAACCAAGTTGAACAGTGTTGACTCGGCCGAGTCAAGCGAGTCTTCACCGATTTCAGACTGATTCTTCTAATTTAGACCGATTCTCAATTTTGACTTGATGTATTTAGTTTTTTTCTGGCGTGGGATGCTCGCGCATGGGCTCTCGCTCGTGATTTGGTGGCAATTTGAGGACAATTTTGTGCTTGTTTGCGTCAATTTGGGTTAATCCATCATCGATTTGGGAAGAAAGAAAAAAGGTTAGTCGATTTGGAAGAAAATGATCAAACTAATCAGTGGAGAAAAAAAAGGCAATTATATGCATATTTTTAAATAGACATATATATTGTATATAGAAAATAGAAAACACATTTGCTCCATTGTGAAGCAGGAGCAACCAGGGTGTATTGTGTATATATAGAACTAGAGAGTGGAACTAGGGTGTTCCTAAGTTCACCAAGTCCCTTTGTGAATTCAATTCTAAAACCTATTAGATTGGCTTCAAACGACGAATCCAAAACGTTGAAATCCTTCTACCTTACGGGTGATGCGTCTACATGTGAAAATTTTAAACTTTCGAATTAATTTAGTATACAGTCAAGTGGTCAAAATTAGAAGGTTTATAAATTAATTTTAATACATTCATTTTTTGGACGCCTTTTGACCACTTGACTCTATACAAAACTAATTAAAAATTTTAAAATTTTCACATATAAATGCATCACTCATAAAATGAAAGGATTTCAACGGTTTGAATTCGTCGTTTGAAGTCAATCCGATAGATTTTAGAGTTGAGTTCACAAAAGAATTTGGTGAACTTAGGAACACCCTAGTTCTACTCAGAACTAGAAATAGATGCATTTCCAATCACTGCCTTTTTTTAATTTCTTCATCTTATTTCTTCTTATCTCCATTCCTTTATTTATGGATATCTTCATTTTTTTTTTCTTTTTTTCTTTTTTTAGGGATCAATATTAAGACTAGTAATTAATTTTTTTTCTAGCACCTCCATTTTTGACAAATTAATGTTTTATCAAATTTTCCCTATTATTTTAGTACAAAATAAGTTTCTGGAAAAAAAAAAAATCTAAGTTTCCAATCCGATTCGGCCGATTACGACCAACTCACCCAATTCCAACTCTACAGTCAAGTGATCGATTCCGATTCTGATTTTGCGAACCATGGTCCAGACCAATCATAACTTAACAAAGATTGAGAGGTGACAAGCATAGAAGACAAAATCGGCCGTTCTGGAGCGGAATCGAACGATACCAATCCGATTTTAGGCTGAGTTACACGGTTAGTGTAGATTTCGTCCAATTTCGGACGTTCCGATCAAACTCCAGCCAAATTTCAGCCATTCCAGAACGATTCCAGTCAAATTTCGATCGAAATAGACTGATTCCACCAAAACGACAATTAAACAAACTCTAATTTTTTTTGAGATCTGTGTGAATTGAACCTATGACCTCTAACTAATAAACCAAAGCCAACTACCACCACACCATACAACATTAGTTGTTAGAAAACATAACTTATTTATATATAACAATTATAATTTGTATTATATCAAAGAGTGTGTTTTTAGTTGTAATGCTTGTATTATCTCCATTCTATTATTAAGCACGTTGGGTGTCCGATTCACCAACGGCTACGATTGAAAGATTAATTTTTGGATTTAATCTCAGCTCTCCAATCACATAATCTATCATCTTTTGATTAAATGCATCTGTTTTATGTATAGAAGTTTAAATTTAGTTACAAATATACTCGCCACACATACCACCACACGATGTGTTACAATTAAAATTAAACAGACTCTAAAATTTAGCGATATAATTATCTATTTCCTAATTTTTTTTGTTTCCTTATTTCTCCCTCTCCAATTGAAATTTTCTAAACAGCGGATCACAATACAAATCAATTTTTTCTTCACTTCCTTATTTATCTACTTTCTTATTTCTATACATATTACTGTGATAAATGTAGAATATATTTCTAATTTTTTTTTTTTTTGAAAATTTGTCATTTTGTATGAGAATTTATTTTTGTTATCTTATCATATATTCCGTTGCAACGCACGGGCACGATATTAGTATTATATTAGTGGATTATTTGATTGTAATTATTTATCAAAATAGAAATCGTTGACAAATTATTTTTTATCAAATTTTTTCTATTTTTTTAGTATAAAACAAGCTTCTGACAAAAAAGTCCGATTTTCCGATCTGATTCGACCGATTCTGGCCGATTCACCCGATTCCAATTCCACGGTCAAAAGACTGATCCCAATTCCAATTCCGATTTTTCATTCTATGGTGACAAGTGAGATTAACGGTTCCTGCTGTCAGGTAACTATAATGCAATCAAGCAAATCTTTCTCAACGCAAGTAACGAAATAATATTTGACCGCATGCATCCATTAATCTCCTGTTCTATTTCTTAAGCAATATTTTCGTCATATTCATTGCTAAAAATCCCCCCCCCCCCCCCCCCCCCCCCCCCCCCCCCCCCCCCCCCAACACTAGCCATAGCTGCCAACAAAGTTAATGCTAATTTGACTAATTTGTAAATCATGAGATAAACATTGTACTTATTCATTTCCACCATCTTTTGGAAAATTCCACCTAGTACCTTACCTTCATAAAATCTCTATCACTTTACAAATTCAAGTTGTAATTTTCCAATTGACTTTCTAGTAAAACAAGCACTCGTTGGTTGGAACCAGAGGATAAAGTTGAGCTACTTGAAGCAGCTTCTTACAAAGTCTTCTTCAACAAGAAGAGCATTAACTCATGAATTGGCAATTCCAAGAATGAACAAGAAAATGCTAGCAATCTTACAGGAAGCAATATATATATATTTTTTATTGCACTACTTCCAACTTCATCAGTTACTTGGATGTGGAATGATTTGTATTGATTTGGTTCTCCTAGCAATTTTTGGAGTTGTTTTTTCTTTTGGTTTTTAAAGAAAAGTAAGTGTATCGACGTGATAACAATATACGTGGATTGTTGATTTGGAGAAAAACGAATCAGTTACTTTAATAAAATATATTAAGTCATGAACCGACATTTTTATTAATACCCTCAGTACATAAAAAATTATTAAAAATAACCACCGACCCAAATCTTTATTAAAAATACCCATACCGGCCAATTATTGGCCGGTTCCGATTAAAAAGCCCTACCGGCCAATAATTGGCCGGATCCGATTTAAAGTCCCAACCGGCCAATAATTGGCCGGTTCCCATTAAAAGTCCCGTACCGGCCAATAATTGGCCGGCCCCGTGCTTTAATACATTTTTACTGTTTCAGCCCCTATATTAACCCCAAATCACACTCCATCTTCCTCACAACTTCTGAAGAGGCAGAGGCAGAGGCAGCGCCCGAGAGGTAACATTTTTTTTTAATTATTTTTATTATTTTTTATGTTTAAATGTTTGTAATTAAGGTTAATTAATTTAATCAAAATTAATGTTAATTAGTTTTAAATAGTTTAATTAAGTTTAATTAATTTAAGTTAGTTTTAATATTTATTTAATTAAATTTAAATTAATTTTAGTTAAGTTCAGTTAAGTTTAATTAATTTTATATTTTTTTAATTAATGTTAGTTCAGTTTAATTAATTTAAAGGAATTGTAATTAATTTTAATTAATTAATTTTAATTAATTAATTTTAATTAATTTCAATTAATTTGAAATAATTAATTTTAATTGTAATTAATTAATTAGAATTAATTGTAATTAATTAATTAGAATTAATTGTAATTAATTAATTAGAATTAATTGTAATTAATTAATTAGAATTAATTGTAATTAATTAATTAGAATTAATTGTAATTAATTAATTTTAATTAATTGTAATTAATTAATTTTAATTAATTGTAATTAATTAATTTTAATTAATTGTAATTAATTAATTTTAATTAATTGTAATTAATTAATTTTAATTAATTGTAATTAATTAATTTTAATTAATTATTTTTAATTAATTATTTTTAATTAATTTTAATTAATTAATTTTAATTAATTAATTTTAATTAAATTTAATTAATTTTAATTAATTATTTTTAATTAATTTTAATTACTTGTAATTAATTAATTTTAATTAATTTTACTTACTTGTAATTAATTAATTTTAATTAATTTTACTTACTTGTAATTATTTAATTTTAATAAATTTTAATAAATTTTAATAAATTTTAATAAATTTTAATAAATTTTAATAAATTTTAATAAATTAATTTAATTTAATTCATTTTAAGTAATTAATTACTTTTAATTAATTTTAATTAATTGTAGTGAATTTTATTATTTAATTTTAATTAATGAAAATTAATTAATATTATTTTTAATTAATAACAATTAATTTTAATTAATTTTAATTAACTAAAATTAGTTAAAACTAAATGAACTTAATTTAAAATAATTTTCTTTATTATTCAGTCACTGTGTACATTAGTAACCTGACAAATTATTATCAATTTCAAAATGTAGTTCGATCACAATGCCATTGATTTCTATACACTGGGGTGGTAAGCTTGAACATAATGCAGACGGACCTTATTACAACAGAGAACCAATTGCTTCGGTTATGGTTGACGATAATATATCTCTGTTGGACTTGAAAGTCACAATTTTCGATTACACCCGTTTTAATCCAGAAAGATGCAACCTTGAATTGGCGACCCGAGTGTGTAATGGAAACACCGGGAAATATTCACTTGCGAAAATAACAGATGAAAATACCTGGAGAGGGTTGTGTGGGTATTTTAAGGCCAACGGAGATTTTGTAATAGAGATCTATGTTAGAAGAGTTCCGAGAGAGGCAGGGGGTGGTAGTTCTAGTCAATGCTCAGTTGCAATGGAGACTCCCGTCGTGCCCCCAACAGAACGAGAAAGCAACTATCCACCTATTTACCCAGAAACGAACTATCACCCTATTTACCCAGAAACGAACTATCACCCTACTTACCCAGAAACGAACTATCCCCCTACTTACCAAGAAACCATCTATCCACCTACTCACCAAGAAACATACTATCCAACTACTAACCCGGAAAACTACTATCTAACTCTGCCGCAACCACGACCTCAACCAATACTCCGAATTTGTTTCCCACCTAGACCCGTGCATGAGGAGCCTTTACCATTCCCAGGCCCAGTACACGATGAAGTTGGGTCGGATTTTGAAAATATCAATGATATCCCGGATGAACGCTTGCAAAGTGGGGATGAGTATGATGGACATGACTGGGACTCTGATCACATAGATGGATGTGGTGAAGACGGTCCAGTTGACACAGCTGAAGGGCCCATTCGGAGCAGCTCTTGCTCAGCGCCGCTCAGCGGGCGGAGTGATACGCTGTAACACCGTGAACTTTTAAAATTCAGATTTAATTAAAATGATAAGTGGTAAATCGAATAATATATATATACGTATATACGAATTTAGTGACGTGGATGGTGAACAATAATTATACGAAAATTTGTGTTAAGAGTGAAGAGCAAAATGTGTAAGGATTCAATTATATCGAATATGGGACAAGTGTGAGGTTTTATTTGCAAAATTGGAAATTTACAAGTGGGGCCCTTTTTGTCATTCCTCCTTTCTTCTTCTCTTTTCCTTCTTCCTTTTCCTGTCCCCTTCTTCTCTTTTCTTTTCCTGTTTCGCCAAAGAGAGAAAGAACGAGAGAGTGAGAGAGAGTGAGAGAGAGACCCCCCGGTGACCGTTTCGCCCAAAAATCGAGATTCCGAGAGAGGAGCTTGAATCTCGCACCCTCACCCGATTGGTTGGTAAGTTCCCTCTCTATTTCTCTCTCATTTCGAGTTTTCGTATTTCTAGGGTTTCGGTGAAAACCCGTAGAATTGCACCAAATTGATTGTACTATGCCTTTGTTGTTTCTAAAGTGTTATTTGAGTAGTTTCATGTTCAAATTTGCAACCAAATTCCGATAACCGGATTTTCCCAAAATTGACTATGGTGTTGGTACCGTTTTCTCGAATTGACCTAAATCTGACCCAAATTGTACCATTGACTGAATTGATAACCCAGTGACTAAATTGATTAGTACCAAAACCCGATTTGTGACTATTCGTGCCTAAAACCCTAAAATAGCAAATATTCAAAGTTTAAGGGTTTAAATTGTAAAAGTCCTGAATTGAATGAATTGATCCATGAATAGATCCGAACGAGCGCGCTTAGCGAGATAGACGAGATCGCGGATTCTCTGTGTACCCTACATACTCAGGTGCGGGGGTTCACGGGATCTGTTTTGGGATTTATTTCGTAGAACTAAATAACGGTGCATATAACTTATATATATTGATGACTTGATTGAATATACGTTGCATATCATCATGTTGAATCTCTGATTGAAAGCATTAGTTGTCGCATTTGCATGAATTGCATATTAATATAATTGAATTGTTATATCTGTGATGATTCTCATGTTGGTATGGTTTATCGATTTCTGTTCTATCGTGTTGGATAAGTGAATGGAACCACAGTACTGAATTGAATTGAATGATTGAAGTGAACAGTGAATTGTAAAGTCTAATTAGCTACTAGACTTTACTCCAGGACCCTTATGCGCATCTGGTGAATGGCCCTAGTGAACCCAGTACCGGTTGGGTAAGGGATAAGTGTAGTGTGATTGCAGGTAGTGAAATTGTGGTTCAGTGGTTCAGTGATTTAAGTGATTCAGTGAAAAGTTTATTTGTTCTCGTTTAACAAAGTGATATTCTGTTGCATAGTCGCGAGATATGCTAGTGATTATTCGAATTGATTTTGTGATGTGAATGTATGACTTGAAACCAGGTAAGAGAATTGTTAAGCCAGATGGGATAGATTGTTGATATCTATCGTTGTTAACCGGACTGTGCAAAGTTACTAGTTAAGCCCAAGAATTCTGAAAATCCTTTGATTACTTTTGAATGAAATAATAGTTGGAATTCGTTTGAATCGGTGTGTGAGCATATGCATGTTACCATGACTGATTGATTAACTAAATAATTAAATGCGATAATTGTTTAGTTCTAGTAATGGGTTTCTTACAAATCCAGTAGCCCTATAAATTCCGCACTGAGAAAACGATCGATTAGTTTTCTCACCCCCACCCCCTTCGGGGATATTTTCTTTTTATTGAATTGTGCAGGTAAACGTGAGTAGGAAGGGACTCAGGCTCGACATGTGAGTTGTAAGCCTAACTGTTAGGTTATGCCACCTTATGTAGTCCATTTTGTTGTACATTGAACCCCTATGCGGTATATTTTGTTGTATGTGATATTATCGAACCAAATCACCTTGTCGAAACCCTAATGTCTATTTTAAATATGTTTAATTGATCAGCTGTGTGAATTGCATGATTGTATGATTTTAAATTGGAGATTTTAAATGGGGAATACATGATAAATCATGCGGGAATCAATCGGGTTTGAAAATGGGGTTGAAATGGCATGAAATGGGCAAGGGAATGAATTTCAGTAGGCTTATTGCGGGCCGCAATAACCTTATTGCGGGCCGCAATAAAGGAGACAGAGCCGGAAAATGGCTCTGGAAGAATCTGCGTATATTATTACGGGCCGCAATTAATTGATTGCGGGCCGCAATAAAGGAGACAGAGCCTAAAACCCAACTGAGAAAATTCGTATATGGATTGCGGGCCGCAACCATTTACTTGCGGGCCGCAACGACAGTGGGATTTTGAGTCAGAGGAATTATTGCGGGCCGTAAGAGGGTTGGTTGCGGGCCGCAACAACTTGAGTCAGAGAGTAGAAAACAAGTAGAAGAAATTCGAGTAGGGGTTGCAGGCCTCAATGGGCCCTACTGCGGGCCGCAATGGGGGTTCTGAATTTACTGTTTTGAGTATAAATAGGCTGAATTGAATCGGATTTGGACCAAATTTGTTTTAAATCAAATCATATGATATGTGTATACGTTTTAAAGTGTTTGGTTGAGTAGATTATATCGTACATGCCTTGTGAATATACGGGCAACTGTATATTCACGGCGAGAACTGCGCGACCCCCTGTTCCGGGGTGTGACATACGCACCCGTTCCCAGACTTCAATGATGTATCTCGGTTCAGAGAAGCAGATACTGGTTCATATGGGCCACGAATCGAGCGCACGGGTGAGCTGGCCGCAAACCAATATTTTAAAAGCAATGATGAATTAATGAAGAAGATTAGGGAGCACCATGTCCACAAGAATCAGGAGATAAGAATGAGTAGGAGTGACACCCGCCGGATTCATGTGGTGTGCAAAGACCGGCGTTGTGGTTACGAACTCAAGGGAAAAGCATCGGGATATGGAGATGCGTGGGTTATAACGATGCAAGACAAGCCTCACACATGCAGGACTGAGTATACAAGGATCGACAATGAATGTCTGACGGCATCAATCATTGCCGATGTCATTGGGAACAGCATTAAGACTGACCCCTGTATGAGCATCCAGTTGGTGGCAAACTGTGTTATGGCTGTGTATGACAAAGTCACCCCGAAATACAACCGACTGTGGAGGGGTCGTGAGCTTGCAATAGCCCGAGAATTTGGGGGTTGGGAGGAATCGTACGGCTTGCTGAGACCACTATTGATGGCGATTTGCGTCAAGAATCCCGGATCAAAGTACCATTTTCTGACCAGTCCGATACGAGACAAAGACACAGGAGTAATAAAGGAAGGGCAAGTTCAGTTCAGGGCCGTTGCCTGGGCTTTTGGTCCATGCATTGCGGCGTTCCGGTTCTTGAGACCGGTGATCAGCATAGATGCGTGCTTCTTGTCAGGGCGGTACGAGGGGAGGCTCATGATAGCTTGTGCCTATGATGCCGAGAACCAACTGCTGCCTCTAGCATTTGCAATTTCATTATATTCCTCAGTACGTATATAAATATAATACGTCTCTAATTAGTTTTTAACATAATCGAAATGATACAAAATCATTAATATGTTGTTAATTAGTTGTCCTTGCTAATTAACAACATATTATATATTTCTTTTAAGTTTTTAGAATAATTAATAATATTACTACCACTTTTATTACGAAATAAAAATACTTAACTAAATTAAATAAAAAAAATTAATTTAATCTAATTTAAATGTGTTAATCCTAATTAACTATTGTTGGGACTTTTAATTGTTGTGTATTTCGGGATCATATCGTGTCCTGCTGGATAATCTAGTATCTGCTCATAGTATGTCATGAGTCATCAATCCAGGACTAATCTAATCATTTCCCGAGCTTTAAGTGAAACTTCGGATCGAGCCAACCAAATGGAAGCTCGAGACCCGAAGTAATTTATCCAATTTTATTTCACTTATGCCTTTGCAAAAACCCACTTTTAAATCCTCCTTTTTATTCCTTTTAATCAATTTCGGCCTCCTTTTTAATTTCCAACAGATTAGCAAAAATCCAAACTTTTGCAATTTAGTCCATGTCATATTCTATTTTACGCAAGGGCTCAGTTCATGCACCAATACTCAAAATATTTCAAATTTTCTCAACAAGGTCCCTGTCATTTCAAGTTTGGTACCAGTGGCTACACTGGGCTGGTACCAGCAACTCTTGTTCACATATCGCAAGGCAAGGCCACCACAGAACACAAGTCCAACAGGTACCAACCAGAAAAGGAACACAAGTCCAACAGGCTCACCCAAAGGAACAACAAAACAGGCAAACCTCCAGAAAAGGAACACAAGTCCAACAGGCTCACCCAAAGGAACAACAAAACAGGCAAACCTCCACCAACAGGTACCAACCAGAAAAGCCAACGCAAGGCCACAAGGCCAGCAAGGAAATCAAACCAGAATAGGCCCAGCTTCACAGCAGCACCCAAGCACAACACTACTGGTACGGTGTACCAGCAAAATCAAAACAAGGCACCAGAAATAGCACAGCAAAACCGGGCACTACACAGCAAAACAAGACACCAGAGGGTTCCAACAATTACCCGAATGGAGAGGGAAGGCAACAAAAACAGCGAACCAGGTCAGCACCCAAATCGAGCGGGTCAAGAAAAATCAGCAACACCACACCAACAGGACTGGCCACACAGCAGCGCAAGGAGGCCAACAGAGGCACGGCAGGGAAGAGAGGAGAGGGCCGGCAGGGAAAGAGAGGAGAGGAAGGGAAAGAGAGGAGGCACGGCAGGGAAAGAGAGGAGAGGAAGGGAAAGAGAGGAGAGGGCACGGCAGGGGAGAGGAGAGGCGGCAGGGAAAGAGAGGAGAGGCGGCAGCGGCAGGGAAAGAGAGGGCGGCAGGGAAAGAGAGGAGAGGAAGGGAGTTTTAAAACGAATTGGGCTGCTTTGAGATTCGTGCAGATTATTGGACGTTCAAAATCAATTAACCTCGGAACCGGCCAATTATTTGCCGGTTGGGACTTTAAATCGGATCCGGCCAATTATTGGCCGGTAGGGCTTTTTAATCGGAACCGGCCAATAATTGGCCGGTATGGGTATTTTTAATAAAGATTTGGGCCGGTAGTTATTTTTAATAATTTTTTATGCACTGAGGGTATTAATAAAAATGTCAGGTCATGAAGTGTGAAGATGTGTTTTAGTGCATTAAAATAATTCCTTGAAGATTGGATGTCCCTTGTAAGTATACGAATGGAAGATCATTCTGATTTTATCACCTATTGGAATATCTTTTAAAATACTCATTTTATATATTAACATGTATATATAATTCATTTCCAAAAAGAAAACACAGGGAAACGACACTAGTACAGAAACGCGACCATACACAGTATATCATATACGGATGCGAAAAAATTTCATATTAACAGTGTGTAATGGGAGGATGCGCTCACGTGAAAAAAAGCTCCAACATATACACACGGTCAATTATTACTGAACCGTGTCCGGAAATCACCACTATTTGTACACAGTTTAAATTTCCATGTGAATTGGTTTATCAAAATTTACATTGGTCCCAATCTCCTTATATTAATAAATAAAGTCATCCTTTTTTCATATTGGCGTACGTGCTTTCAACATTCTTTTATGTTGTATTATTTTAAGTTTTGTATGAGTCACATGATAATATATATATTATATTTGTAAATTGTTTATGCTTTATAAGGGCCTCCCTTTTGCTACAATTAATAACCCAAAAAATAACTCAAATTCCAAATTACTGGTTACGATCGTATTATTTTCCAATCCCAAAAGAACCTATATCTGCAAGTGGCATTTGATATTTTCATAATTTCTAAACTCTATACTCACTTGACCAAACTATTGTATTTTTTAAAATTTATTTCTTTTATTCAAATGAAATTTGCTTTTCCTATATAAACATAATTACATGTTATATATGGTCAGATAGTGTGATGAGGAAGCCCCTTACCCAACTTCCACTAGTACAGAAAATGTGATCATACACTGCAAATTATACACGTTTGCTAAAAAATTGATGCATATTATACACGGTTTTACTGTTTACAACCGTGTATAAATGTGCTCCAACATTCATACACGGTTGTAAATAGTAACCGTGTACAATTTGACCATATTGTACATGGTTGTAAACAGTAAAAAATCATGTACGAATGTTGGAGGGTATTTTCGGTAGTTAGGGAGCGAATTTTCGGATGGGCACTCCATCAATTCTACACGGTTTTATTGTATAATACATGTGTGATGAAACAAGTACAAATTTTGCAACATCAACGATCCGTGCCTTCCTGTTATAATGCATCTCTCTCTATTTTTTCTAAGTCATTTATGAAGCATCTCTTCTCAGTAGGCTGTATATGGCCCTTGTTTGAGTAAAGTAAATCTAAATAGACGTGAGAGGCGACATCTTCACCGAAAAGACGATTTCCGACGACGAAGCTTCAAACGGTCATAAAACTGTGCTCAAGAGTCTGATTTCGGCATACAATAACTTTTCGGAAAGCACGCAGGGAGATCTACATCTTTCATCGCTATTGCTGTGATTCTAGTTTTCAGCCCAAAAAAACAAAAGGAAAAGGCTCAAAAATTGAGTTGAAGTTTTAGATTAAATTTTTATTTTCTAATTTTTTTTATTTTGTCTTTTACCATACTTAAGGGTTTTTTGGTATTGTTCATGTAAATGTAAACGTATGAAGTCTCAAATTTGTGTTGATATGTGCTTTCAACATTCTTTTAAGTTTTGTATGAGTCACATGATAATATATATATATATTATATTTGTAAATTGTTTATGCTTTATAAGGGTTTAGGGTTACGATCGTATTACTTTCAAATCCCAATTAAAGAACCTATATCTGTGGTATTTTGATATTTTCATAATTTCTAAATTATATACTCACTTTAACATACTATTGTAATTTTTAAAATTTATTTCTTTAATTCAAATGAATTTTGTTTTTCTTATATAAACAAAAGTACATGTTAGATGGTCAGATAGTGTCATGAGGCCACGCCTTACCCTAGCTACTTCCATGCCCCACTCTGTCTTGCCCTACCAGCTAGCTGAATCCCTCAGGGCAGATGGGAACGGACTCTGCTGCTTTTCCGACAGAAAAGAAGGGTGCAGAAAAGTCTGCTTTTCTGCATTCAACCGTTCAAAATTTTTCATTTCGCGCATCTCGATACAGAAAAATTTTCATGCACAAATCTCGACGAATTTGAATGGTTGGATCTGAAAAAGCTGGTTGCTGCTTTTCTATCAAAAAAGCAGCAGAGTCGGACCCGGGCAGATGAGCCAACCATCACATATATATTTTAATCATCCCTACCATTTGTGGATAATGCATAGTACCAAATTCATATATGAATTTCAATTAGCGGATACTAATACAGATAGTAAATAGACGTCAAAATTTAAATCTAAATCCGCCTTTAACAGATACGTATACAGAGCGGATTATCCACAAATACTATTTGAATACGATTAAGAAACACAAAATTGTAAAGAAAATTAAGAAACTTAAGAAAATATAGAAAAAAAAAAACATTTACAAAATAAAAGGGGAATTTCATGTATACCCCTCGAAATCATTGAAATTGCATATTTCCTCCTCAAAGTTTTAAATTATCATATTTATCCTTCTAAATTTTAAAAACTCACAAATTTACTCATTTTAATTTTATTTTCTATTAAAACTCATTTTAAATTCGTAAAGTATCCATTTTGTCCTTTATTAATAAAAGAAAAAATGTGCAGCCTATTTTAGAATAATGTCAGTCTTCTAATTGACGATTTTCTATGAGCAAATGGGTGATTTCAACTTCTGACGCTTACATAGTAACATCTAGGTATATGCATATTTAAGCAATCAATAAATATAGCAAATGTGAATGCTTGATTTCTTGCACCACTGATCTTTTGTGCACCAACACCTCGGATCTTCGTACAATTAAGTGAATTATTTTGAGTAAGAATAGGAGTCGTGATTCTATTTTATTAATCGCAATTGGTTACATTGTTTGTTGAGATAATTAAGTGAATTTTTAAAAGGGGTATGATTTAAAATTTGTGCACCATGAATTTTCAAAATGATCAAACGGTAGGGAGCTACACAACACCCAAGCTTCCAATTAAATTTTCAAAACGATCTTTAGCGTACTATTTTTATTTTTTTCTCTGTGAGTGCATTTAGCAAAAGAAAGAAAATATCTATATATCTTCAAATAACTGCACTTCAAATTTGTATATTTGACAAATTATGAAAATAAAATAAAATAAGGCTCGATCTCCTCCTTGCTCTCTCGCTCATTTAACTTCTCACAAAATTGAATAGATCGGAGAAAGTGAACTAAAGGGGACAGCTAGCTGGCGCCATGGCCACACCTTGTCGCCTCCGTCCTGGCCTCAACTCCTCATAACTGAAAAGACCAAACCGACTGAACTCTGTTTGGTTTAAATTCATACTTTACATATGATATATATATATATGTGTGTGTGTGTGTGTGATATCAACATACATAACAATTCGGTGACAAAAAAGATTTAATTATGAGATATTAATGCACTGGACACTGAATGTTGATCAAATTCATAATTCTTTTGCTGCTCTAAATGCACAGCTTAACGCAGTTACGCATACATAAAAAATCAGGCATAATCATGTGAAATTTTTAAAAACTAAATATCAATATCAAGTCGGAGGTAACAACATGAAGGGGATGAGATTGAGAGGTGGCGGAGGTCTTAATAGTGGGTTTTAGGCTGTGCTCCAGACGGGGACGACAAATTTACTGTGCAGAGGTGAGAGCTCACGAAATTAGGACTGACCAGACGAGCTCATCTGCTCTAGAAGGAGAGAATCGGAGAGGGAGTGAAGAGGAACGGAAGGGAGCAAGTATTGTTCGGAGGAGAGCGTCACGTAAATTTTGGTGAAATCTGTCACCTCCAAATCGGAGTGTAGGTTTTACTATTCAGAGGGTTCGTCTCCCCCGTCATTGTCCCCTTCCTTCCCTTTAATGAGGAGTTTCCCCTCGGATTCTGGAGTGCACTCTTAGCAATGAAGAGAGAAGGTAAGAAAAATGGGGTTATTTTTAGAATTAGAAGTGGTTTTGAGTTCAGCAGCGAAGGGAAGAGAGAGGGGGGGGGTCGTTCATTTCATTTAATGAAGGCTTAATTTCAAAAAAAATTGAATTTTGAAACCTCTACAACAACAAATTAACGGGATTTAATGTGAACCATTCAATGGCTTTGTTATTAAATTTATTTAAATAATTTAGAGTAGAAGTAGGGTGTTCTTAAGCTCACCAAGTTCCTTTGTAAGCTTAATTCAAAAACCTATTGAATTGGTTTCAAACGATGCATCTAAACCGTTGAAACCGATCTACTTTACGAGTGATGCATTTACATGTCAAATGTATAAATTTTGAAACTAATTTAGTATAAAGTCAAGCGGTCAAAAAAAGATGATTTATAAGTTAATTTTAATGTGTTTATTTTTCATCATTTTTGTACCGCTTGACTTTATATTAAATTAGTTTGAAAATTAAAAAAATTGACATGTAAACTCATCACTCGTGAAGTAGATCGGTTTCAACGGTTTGGATGCGTCGCTTGAAACCAATTCGATGGCTTGGTGAACTTAAGAACACCTAGTTCTACTCAATAATTTATTGTGGATCAATTCCATTTAATTTGAAGGATGTAAATTTGTGACCTGAATTATATGTTGTGTTGTGACTAAGACATATTTTTACGTGTCGTATTGTGATCAAATTCGAAGGGACGACCACAAGTGTTGTGTCCAAATGTGGTTGATCACGTTAGGATATTTTTTTGTAATTTAAGTTAGTCTATTCAAAATTTATTATTCGATCAATATCTAACCATCATTGGTCACACATGACTTGTGTGACCAAACTAGTTCACGTGTTGTGATGTGTTGAGTCAATTTTTCAAAGTCTGATCACATTAGCAAATGGTCGAGATACGAGACATACAAGTCATGACACGTATTGTGCATGTCACACCGTGATTTTTTTTTTTTTACATCTCTAGACATGTCTGAATGGTAGCAATCTTATGTTTCCATTCTTATATTGTTTATAAGCGAGGTAAAGTTTGTAATAAACTAAATCTCTATAAAATGTTAGTGTTTGATTGTAGTAGATGTAGTATTGAAAAAATATCAAAATGTTCTAGTATCGTCAAGTGAAGTAGGAAGATGAGAAGTAAAAATAAAATAATTTTTTTTTGATGTTTAGCACAAATATTAAACGGGCTGGTGCCTCCACTTCGGGCCGGATTGGCCCAGATTCTGACAGCCCAATTCTAAACTAATATATTTGAATTACTCTAGAGGATTCGGGCTCATTTACTCGTAGCCTTGTTCTTACAAAACTGAATTTTGATGTCATCAAAAGAGGAATCAACAAAAAAGGAAAAAAAGAGATGGATCTATCACAATTTACATTCAAATTGAGCCATTATTATTCACTGCAAGCAAATGGTTTACAAATTATACTTACCGCTGCATGTATTCCAACTAAGATGTGCTCGATCTCGCTTATATAATATTATTATATAAACCAATAACAATATATTCAACACCAACCAACCCCCAAGAAAGGAATTCAAATCATAAATCCATAAAAAAAAAAAATCAAAATCACTGACCTCTGACATCACCCCCCCACCCCCTTCGTTGTTTTTAAATTATTAACAATCAATAATTTCAGGGGCCGCGTGTCCGAAAGAAACAGAAACAACCAGTGTTCTGGCCTTCTGGTACCATACCACCTCCTTTGCTGGTATCAAGAGATTCCAAGAGTTGTACCACTTCATCCATTTCAGGTCTTTTATTTGGATTAGCATCCCAACACCTCTTCATGATGTTCGCAAAAGCATGGGGACAACACCGCGGGACTTCCGGCCTCAGATTCTATTCAACAATTTAAAAAAAAAAAAAAATCATCAATACATATACAGAAAATATCAGTATCAGTGTCTTTGAATATCATTAATATAAATTCATTTTTGAGTGAGGCTATGGTACTATGCATAGCGTGGATTGGTCCGTGCTATGGATCAATATCTTCATTTTCAAAGTTCAAATAGTCAATAGGAACCCATCAACATGGTCTCCATATAAAAATGTGATCAAGTGATATTCTACTTATCTAAGAACAATAGTAAAAAAATTCTAGAAAATGTAAAATTTGATCTACAAGTACATTTTCTTATGGAGATCGTGTTCAATGGTTTATATCGACTGTTTGGACTTTGAAAACAGAGAATACCATAGCCTCACTCTTAATTTTTTTATCTTGACTGAGACCATAGAGAGAAAAAGGAATGCTTGAAGTTCATACATCGTCAGATGATTACCACGCCAGAAACTGGCACCGCATACTTGTCAGAAATAATGTGTGAAAACATACCAAAAGAACATTACAGAGAGAGAGAGAGAGAGAGACCTGATGCACGACTTTTGATGACACATCAGCAAAGCTAAGATCTGGGTAAGGCATGTCACAGCAATAGATTTCCCAAAGGCAAATGCCGAAGCTGTAGACATCACATTTCCTGTTGTATGGTTTTCCCTCCAGAACCTGTCATATGCAATTCAAAATTAAAAAAAAATGAATGAGCTACTATACTATTGCTTTCCTTTCCAGACTCATTTGCCCTCGAAAATGACTCATTTGCCCTCAGAAACCAACCAATTAGAAGACTTGACATTATTTTGAAACGTGCTACATATTCTTTTTCTTAATAAAGGGTAAAATGGGTAATTTATAAATTTAAAATGAGTTTTAATTGAAAAGACAGTAAAATGGGTAAATTTGTGAGTTTTTGAAATTTAGAAGGGTAAATATGATAATATGAATTTTAAAGGGGGGAGTACGTAATCTGCTTCAAAGTTCTACCCTTTTTTATATTCATTTGCTTTAAAGTTCTACCAGCTTGGTACAACTTGGTTTAAATAATACTTACAATGAGGCACAATTACACAATTCATCAAAGCTTAATAGCACTATTCAGGGTTAAAAATGCAAACATAAAGAGAGAAAAAAAAAATAGAGGGAGATACCTCAGGAGCCATATAGCCTAGTGTACCAGTGGCACCAGTCATGTCTTTTGGGTTCTGAGCCTCAACACGTGCAACACCAAAATCAGCAATTTTGAGATTTCTTTGGGTGTCTAGCAACATGTTTTCACTCTTTACATCCCTGTGCACTATCTTCCTAGAGTGCAAATAACTCAACCTAAACGAGAACAATTAAAAAAAAGGAAAAACAAAAAGAAATTATAAATATCGTGGGTTTAAAACAAACCAAATATCATGATTTCATGCCTGATCCCATAGGGGTGTTCATTGGATCTGTTTTATTTGGTTTTCAATCGAACCAACAAATTTTGGATTAAATGGGTCGGATGAATTTTTGAATTACTTGGATTTTTTATATTTGGTTTGGTTCAACTAAACAAACCAAAATTTACTTAATATTTACTAGAATTACTTCGGTTTTTTAAATTTGGTTCGGTTTAATCTGTCTTATTTCAGTTCAACTGATATATATATCTTGATATTTATTTCTATGGTTATTAAATGTATTTGTGTATGTATTCTGTTTTGACCTTTTTAAAACAAACTGAAATTTGCTTCGATTTTTTTGGTTCAGTTGTTATTTGGTTGGTTCGATTAGATTTTTGAAAACCGAATAAAATTTGATTTTGACTATTTTAATTTAGTTTTCCAAACTGAATGAAACATATAACACTTACCCTCTAGAGAGATCCAAAGCGAGCTGTACAACAACTTTATACGCAAGTTTTCTACGGCTGTTCTTGATAAGATACTGTTTTAGCGTACCACCTTGTTGATACTCGACCACTACACAGCACGCTCTTGCTGGAAGGTTTGTGCTTCGGCCTGTACCAGTCGAGCTGTTCTCTGGTAATCTCAGATCAGTTGTACCCATTGATGCACCAACAAACTGCACCAAAGGGTAAAACAGTCAGTATAAGTTATTCAAGCCTGGAGTGAGGCTATGGTAATATGCATATTACACAGTGGCCCGCGCTATGGGGTCATATTTTCATTTTAAAGTCAAAATAATCGATCTGAACCGTTCAACATGATGTTTATGAAAATGAAATTGCATATACCAAATTATATAATTTTTATAAACTTTTTACTATTTTTTCACATAGGTACAAAATCACTAGATTTTAAATTCTGGACCGTCCAAAAGCACTCATTTTCTACCTATCTAAAATAGTAAAAAAAATCAAATAAATGTAAAATTTGATCTGCAAGTACATTTTCATATAAAGAACATGTTTAACGATTTGAATCGACTGTTTTAAAACCAAGAAAAGACAAAAATACAAAATATGTCGGGCAGGTTGATGGTACCTTAGTGGAACCATAAGGTATATCACATACAAGCACAACCCTGTAAAACTTCATAAACAAATTCAATAACTATCATATCCCCCATTTTATTCAAAAAGTAGGGTACAAAACCACTTTTTTTTTACGGTCCAGAATCTTCACAAAAACAGTAATTATGTAACTATCTAAAAAAAATAGTAAAAAAATTCCAAAAAATATAAAATTTGGTCTCACAAGTGTGGTAAAAGAGTAAAAGAGAAATTAATTATTGATTCAGTTTCTAGAAAATGTATTCAGAAATATACCTTGATCACAAATTATTTCAAATACAAAGACTTAAAAAAAAAAACACTTTTCTAACTAATAAAATGTATTCAGATCGACTGTTTGGACTTTGAAAACAGAGATATGATTGGGGCACGAAAACAATGGGGATTTTAACTCTGCTCTCATTCAAAATATCTCATTTATCACTCTGTCCCTAGTTTGTTCTCGACAAAAGAGAACAAAGAGGAGTTGCTTTGGTTCCATTAAAGAAACTGAAGGAGGAGGTATTTTGGGTATAAGGAAAAAATGCAATCAGAAAGAAAACAGAGAGACATGCCTTGGTGACATTCGGATGGTCGAGCTTGTGCCACACAGCAACCTCTTGCTTGAAAGATGCGCGAAGCGCTACAGTTTCAGCCTCTGTTGCATAACCATCCTCTCCCCAGTCTAATATTTTAACTGTGTCACATATCAAAATCATATGTTTAGCAATCCTTATACAAATAATGAAATGAAAAACATTAGTTTCCATTGTCATTTTCTTATGCTAACATTTTAGTATTTCCTAGGGACGACAATGCTTAATTACGGAACTAAGTTCACTAAGAATTCTTCGGTAGATATCGAAAGCATAACAAAATTAAGGAATTTTAATAATATACCAATATGATCACTTATTTAATAATATACCAAAATTGCAATTTCCACATGTGCGAGCAGCATTTTGGGTAAGAAAACAAAAGGACAGACTCACATGATGCTCTTTCATATGAAAATTACGTTTCAAAATAATTGAAGAAATATCAAATTTATATAAGAATTTTATACCATTGAAATATATATTTAGACATAAAACCCTTCTATTGACAAGAAATTATGTGAATAATTAAACATTTAATTTTACGGAACACAGATGCCAAAATAGGTTTTGTTTCATTATTCTAATTAAATGTTCGCCCATATCACCTTAATCTAGTCAGTAAATTTCGGCCATTTCCCGCAACATTCATTCACACATCCAAAAGGGGAACTTTAAAAGAACAAATATGTACAATCCAAATGCAATTATAAAGACACCTTTATAGATTCCTTTCATGCACACTTCGAAAATTAGGTTTTTTTCATTATTCTAATTAAACATTCGCCTATCCCCATATCACCTTAATCTAGCATTTCGCACATTTAATAGTCAGTAAATTTCAGACATTTCCCGTTAATTACTTGCAGAAACATTCACTCACACATCAAAATGCAATTATAAAGGCATCTTTATGGTACTTTATAGAACTAGATGATAGTATTTATCTTTATATTACTGAAAAATACAAAAATTTAGAAAACGGGATAGGTAAATTAAATTAGGTGTTGCATGCCAAAATTAGGCACTTTCCATATATGCATAAACGGCCCGTTAAATATCACTATCAGTAAAACTGAGCCTTAAATAGCCTGGTAAAATTTGAACCTTTTGTCACTATCAGTAAAAATTGAACCTTTAATCATATACACTTTTTACTCATGCAAGAGGAGCACATATCACATCTGGACCTATGAAATTTCAAACCCGATTCCTTTCACGCACACTTCCAAATAGATAATTATAAGTATTAAGTATTCATTAATAGAGATTTAACAACCACTAATTTCATAAAATTGAACAAAACGAGATTGAATTGAATACCTGCTACATCTTGGCCATCGTAGGTGCCACGATAGACAGTACCATAGGTGCCATGAGCGATCACGTATCGGATTTCGAGCTTTAACGGATCGATTTCCCAATCTTCTCTCGGACCTTGCGGTGCGCCTCCTCCACTCGCAGCTTTATCCTTCGTCCAGCCTTTCGCGTAGTGCTTCTCGAGCTGTATATCCAAACTCGTTAGATCGATCGTATCTGCTCTAATATAGGCATCGTTCCCGTCTAAACTCCTCGATTGTTTCAGTTTAGAGGCGCCGCCGCCGCCGCTGCTATCCGCCATGGAGGGATGGATGAAGGATGGAACCCTAGAGAGAGTTAGCACGCAAAAGCGTGGCGCTTTTTGAGCTGAATCGGAATCCAAGCGTTGAAAGGTTGAAGAGAGAAGAGAAGAGAAGAGGTAGAGAAAGGAGAGTGGAATTGGTCTCACCTAAAAAATTCGAGACAGGAATGTTTTTTAAATCGGAAATTTCCAAAAATCGCAAGACTTGCGCCGAGATGTGTCACTGACAAGTGGGACCCTGTAATTCAGATTGATTGACTAATTTGAGAGAGGAATGTTTTTTAAATCGGAAATTCCAAAAATCGCAATTCAACTGCGAGGTGTCACTGACGCGTGGGCCCGGGTTATTCAGAGATTGATTGACCAAAAATCGCAATTCAAGCGCGTCTGCCGACTTGTGCTATTATGTCTCGCTGACAAGTGGGGTCGGGTAATTCGGAAAGGAATGCTGTTAAATCGGAATTTTCCAAAAATTGCAATTCAACTGCGACTTGTTGTTCTGTGATGTGTCACTGACAAGTGGGTCCCGATTACTAAGATTGATGGACCAGAAATCGCAATTCAAGCGTAAGCCAGAGAGGAATGTTGTTAAATCGGAATTTTCCAAAAACTGAAATTCAACTGCGACTTCGGTAAGATGTGTCACTGACAAGTGGGGCCGGTAATTCTGAAATCGGAAATTGCAATTCAAGTGCGACTGGCGGCCTGGCGCTACGATGTGTGGCTGACAAATGGCTTAATATTTTAACAGAGAAGTTTTGGCTTGATGCAGTGCGCTGATTATAGAAGCAAAACAGTGTTGTATACGATTAAGACTTAAAGACTGATCTGTTACAATCACTAAACGACAAGTGGGGCCTCTGCTTTCAAAAGCTCCTTTTTTTTGTTTACATTTTTTATACATACCTTTTGGTACCCTTTTCAAAAAGTATTATGTTCCTTTCTTTTTCCTTTTTAATGTAAATATTCCATTTACCAAAGATATTCTGTAGTGCTGTAGATATGGAGATTATAGGGGTGAAAACGGAGGAAATAAATCTGTTGTTATTCCAGAGGTATAACAGTAACATGTTATTCTAATTCTAATTGTTGAAACTGATCTATTTCACGATTGATGTGTTTACATAAAATAAACTTTATAAATTTTTTGAAGTCATTTATCAAGCGGTCAAAAAATGATAAAAAAATAAATACATTACAATTAACTTAAGAATTTTTTTTTTTACCGCTTGATGTATGTTACTAAATGAATTTATAAATTTATAAATTATGCATGTACATGCATCACTTGTAAATAGGGGTGTTCAAATGATTCGGTTTCTTTGGTTTTCAACCGAACCGAAAAATTTCGGTTTAAATGGATTAGTACAGTTTAGATTTTCAAAACCGACTAAATTGAATCAACCGAATTATGATGGTTAAAGTATGATTTATATTTTGTTTTGTTCAATCATTGTTTCCTTCTTTCCATTTTAGTTTGGAATTGAATAACGTGTGTAAAATTATTTTGATATTTGTTTATATGAAATTACTAATGTATTGAATTTTTGACTTTTTCAAATTTAATATCCCTTATTTGATTCAACCAAGCAAATCAAAATTTAATTCGGTTTAAACAGTTCGGTTCTTATTCAGTTGGTCATTTAAATTCAATCGGTTCAATTTAGTTTTCAAAAACCAAACCAAAATTTGATTTGCTAATTTTATTTCGGTTTCAACCGAATCAACCGTCGGAACATTCCTAACTGTAAAGCATATCAGTTTGAGCAATTTAGATTTATTGTTTGAAGACTATTTAATATTTGAGTGAGGCTATGGTGCTATGCATAGCACGGATGGCTAGTGTACTACGGCTCAATATGGTACTTTTTAAAATCCTAACGGTCGATCCGACCGTTCAATGTGATAACCATATGAATATGTACTTGCAAACTAAATTTTATATTTTTTCGAATTTTTTTACTATTTTTTCAGATAGGTAGAATTTTGATGGTCTAGAATTTTCAAAAAACACTGATTTTTCTACCTATCTGAAAAAATAGTAAAAAAATTCGAAAAAATATATAATTTAGTTTGCAAGTACATATTCATATGGATATCACATTGAATATCCGACCGTTAGGATTTTAAAAAGTACCATATTGAGCCGTAGTACACTAGCCATTGGTGCTATGCATAGCACCATAGCCTCACTCTTAATATTTTAAGGCCGTTGACATTTATATTGAAATATAATATTATTTTGTTGACAGGTGCAAAAACCTTTAATTACAATTGAACATAACAAAAAATCCAGGCTATAAATAAATAATTATATACGGTTTTGGTTTATCCACGGTATCAAATCTTATTAGTCAAAATTATAAATAAAATGAAAGCTAAATCTATTATAAATTAAAAAAAATGTACTAATGCCTTTTTTTTTATTGACAACCATTGAAGAGTTCCAACTTTTAAATGATAAATTAACCGTTTAATTGGACTAAATGCAATTACACCCTAAAACTTTGTTATATGTTTATAAATTGATTTGTAAAGATTAAACAGTCGATTCAAACTACTTAATATAATCTTCATATGAAAATTTAATTGAAGATTAATATTATATTTTTTTTTATAACTAGAAGATCCAACAATGCCTATAAATTTTTAAATTTTTTATAATTTTGTTGAAGTAATAATAAATCAGATGTTCTGTTTATAATTTTAATTTTCACACGGATCTCGATACAAATTGAATGACTCAGATTGAAATTTTCAATGAATTTGGTAAATAAAAAAAAAAAAAAATAGGAAAGTCCAGAATAATAAATCAGGAAAAAAAAAAAAAAAAAAACCAAGTACGCCTTCCCATTTTTATATTTCGCCCAAATCCTTCCCAATTTTTTTTTTTTTTGAATTCCCATTAAAAAAAAATTCGGATATCCATCGGATATGCTGCCCATAACACATATGTTAACATGCCAACCGAAAAAATAATGAAACTCAATAACTCATAAGTTAATTATTAGCATTCAAACTCAATTATGTTGAATGCGGTCAAGTCAATATTTATTTTCTAGTAGGAATAAGAATTTGAATGGTTAGGTAGGTAACACAAATTATGAAATTTGAATGGTTAGAAATTGTTTTTAGAGGTGCTACTTTTACACGATTACCCGGATCCGATCCGGATTCAAAACGGAACCGATCCGGATCCGATTAATTTGAATAGGATATGGTTTAAAAAATAAGGAGGGTTCAAATACCTCTATTTTTCATGCCTCCACCATGCCTCCATTTTAAAAAACCTTAATAACTCAAAATTTAAAACTTAAAAGTCAAAATAAAACAGTTGGATATGTTCTACATCATTTTATCTATGCACGTGTAAAAAATTATGACATTTCAATTTTGTTTTGGTTGTCATCAAGAGCTTGTAAAAAACGTACTAATGTAGATAATTTCTAGACGTTGATTTTTCAACTTATTGAGTCACATAAAAACAAAATCAAAATGTGATAATTTTTTATGAGCACATAGATAAAAATGATGTAGATCATATCCAACGGTTTTATTTTGACTTTTAAGTTTTAAATTTTGAGTTATTAAAGTTTTTAAAAATGGAGGCATGGTGGAGGCACAAAAAATGGAGGCATTTGAACCCTCATCTTAAAAAATATAACCGGTTAAATTATGAGTATGGTAATGGATAACCGGAACCGATACTGTAATGGATAGGATATGGGTTTGATTTAGTTATCCGACCCATAACCGAACCCGACCCGATATCCATACAAATACCTGATAAAATGATAATACCATTTTTTATAATTATTTAATATAAACACATATATTAATAATTATGAAAAAACAATCATTTGTAGTATTTTTTAATTTCTTGAATGAAATTTTTTGCTCTCTCTTTTCGCACAGATTATTGAAATCAAATGTTATATTCACCTTTTGCCTATAAATTTTTGAAACTAATTAATTCTTTTTTTTATCGCTTCATCTACCATATATCTACCTTTCTGCACGGATTATTGAAATTTATTGCTCTCTTCGCTGGTTGAAACAAATTAATATTAATATTCTATTCTTGGATTTCGCAACCATATAATAAAATCACCATCTCTAATATTTTACTTTCTAAAATTATCTCACCTTCAATATTTTGGAGCAAATTGTAATTTATATTATAATGATATATTATGTGAGATGTTTAAGAAATTTTAATTATATTTAAACGTAAAGTGTTTCTCAAATGCTTGTGAGTTGCGACATGTACTCGCTCCGAATCCGGACCCGCCCCTGATCCGAACCAGACCCGATAATCCATAAACAAGTTATGGGTATATTCTACCAGGAACCGAAAGATTGGACCCGAAATATCTAAGGGTAGATAGGTATCCGGATCCGAACCTGACCCGATTTGAAACAAATAAGTATATGGATTGAAATTCGGACCCGAACACTTTTAGGGTACGGTTCCAAATATAATAGCATCCGGACCCTACCCGACCCGATAACACCTCTAATTGTTTTATTGGTACTACCCACAAACTATTTTATTTTTCATGTTAAAGACTAGAAAGAAGAAATTTAGGATTCAATTGATTACAAAACGAGATGCAAATCTTTACTATAAAGACATAGTTGTATTACTTTATTCAGATTATGGAATTGTGAAAATTTAAAAACTAGTTTATAATTTAAATTTTTACGTAAATCTCAATACAAATTGAATGATTCAGATCAAACATGTGATTGAATTAGCGATTAAAATGTTAGCTCAAGTTGGTGGTTATTTTCAGCAACTCTGTGTTTCATCCAAACACAATATATATATATATATTTTTTATCCAAACACAATAATTGAATGGGAACACAGAGATACAAAATTTGGACTGACGGCGCTAAAGTTAATGCAGTCAAGTCTGACTGGTGGTCAAGTAATATTTATTTTCTAGTAGAAATGTGACACTTCAGTGAATGGTTTGGTGGGCAGCAATGCCACAGATAATGAAATTTGAGAATTTGTATCAAGTCTTAACTATTCAATCATTCATTTTTTTTAAGGGTAAAAATTGTTTTATTGCTGCTACCCACAAACTGGAATTTTTTTAGAAACCATAAATAAAAAAAATTATCAAACCAACTTGATTGGTCCGAACTTTTTTTTTTATTCTGTACCGAATTGTCATTTCAGCCCGTGATAGTTTCATAAGTTTTCACCTCACAACTACACGATTTTTCTCTAAAATCTGTGAAACTACCTCGGATTGAAATGACAATTCGGTACGTAAAAAAAAAATACCTCTTTCAGACCGAAATGCCATTTCGGTTCTTATGGTTTTTGTAAAAACAAAACCAATCAAGTTGATTTAGTAAATTCTTTTTATTTAAAAAAAAATACACAAACTAGAAAGAAGAAATTTAGCGTTTAATTGATTATAACATGAGTTGCAAGTCTTAAAATATTGTATTTTTGTGAATGCAATGTATGTTTTTATTATCTAGACATAGTTTTGTTAATTTATTAAGAGTGAGGGGTATTAATAGCGTATATTGATTCATACTATGGATTTATATTTTTATTTTGAAAGTTAAAATAGTTAATTCAAAATGTTCAACATGATCTTCATATTTTACATTTTTTTAGAATTTTTTAACTATTTTTTAGATAGAAAATTACTATTTTTGATGATCTAAATTTTTTAAAACAAGTGATTTTTTATTTATTTCAATAAATAGTAAAAAAATATTAAAAAATATAAAATTTGGTCTTTAAGTATATTTTTATATGGAGGTAATGTTCAGACTTGAGCGGTTCTAATTGATTCTTTAAACTTTCAAATGAAGATATGTATTCATAATACGGACAAATGTGCGCTATGTATTGTTCCGTAACCTCACTCTTTATATGAGTTAGTGGAATTTTCAAATTCTGATCGAGACTGTCTGAATTTTTAAATTTGAGTTAGTGGAAGGGGAAAAAAATGTGCTCTTACAAAAAGATTGACTATAAAATGATAGGCAAACAAAGTTTAGATTAAGCGATTGATTCGTATTTCTAGTTCAATTAGTACTTTATATAATTAATCAATTCATAATTGACTAGATACCCCATTGAATGGTGGTTGGTTGTAGTGTTCCACACAAAAGTACACACCATTTATTAGTGTAAAAAAAATACTAATTTAGCACACGTGGAAATGTAATTGTCTACAAACACTCGTTGAGCCATAATATAATTTTGATTTGGAAGCGAATTTTAATTTATATTATAATAATATATTATGTGAGATGTTTAAGAAATTATAAATTATATTTAAGAATAAATGATTCCTCAAATGCTTGATGTACTTATTTTGGATCCGAATCTGATCCAATAATTCACAAACAAGTTATGGGTATCTAACTACCCGGAATCAAAATAATAGACTTGAAGTGTCTACTATTAGATGTGGTATCCGGATCCGGACCCGATTTGGTTTGAAAATAATAACTATATGGATCAAAATTCAGACCAAAATACTTTTAGAGTACGGGTTAGTATCCGGATCCTACTCAACCTGATAGCACCACTAGTCACAGCATATCTTGTCCACAACGTAACTAATATGACGTGACATTAATCACACCACGGCATGACACGTACTAATCATAATACGACACGTCACGTATTTAGATCCCCTTAACACACGTACTTCTCTATTACTTCTCTATTAATATTTGTTTTTTCAATATGAAAAATAAAATAAAATAACTTATTGATATGGTCTTTGATATCTATTTAAAATTGGCTAGTTTTGCTGTAAATACGAGGCGAACAATTAAAAAACTGATATAATTTGATTTAAAATTTGAAATCAAACACACACATCTTAAAAATTAGAATAATGTTTTCATCTATTTTTTTAATAATTAATAAAATGTACATGGGTCAATATACAAACGTCCTATTAAATTATATTAATTATGAGGTGGTTCTGTTCTACCTTGTTTGCACGATACAATAAATTACAATAATTTGATAGAAAATTAATATTTTATTGCTAAAAAGTGTAGGACAAAAATTAGAGAATATCTAAATCCTCTTATCATGGTAGAAAGTAATACGTGGAACCTACCACGTGGGTGCAAGGATACTATCACTTATTTAATTTATCATTCTATAACATGGAGTTATGGGGGAAGAGCATCGAGAAATTTGAATTTATATGATAGAAAGGCATGAATCAAGCAAGATATTCAACCATCAACATGGAGTTATGTGTTCCTTTTCGGCCTCATTTGCGGTTACAACATAATAATACTTCTTGTTAGCACAATTTCTACAATTTTTTTCGGGTTAGGTTCGAGTAGTGACTGTCCTAGTCCGGTTGATTCAGTTTCCGATCTGATTTGATTCAGTACCTCTATAATGTAGTATGTCAGTAGGAACATGATAACTATTCGCACAGAGAAAATAATTACTAGGCTCTTACCAATACAATTAAATAAGGATGACCAATTATGTGTCCACCGAATGCACATTCTCCTGTGCGTTTTTAGTTTGTTTACAGCTGTATGCAATCAAAGACACTCATTGTCTCATCTTATGTAACAATTAGTCTGTAACTCTTTATATCAATAAAATCGTCTTTCAATAAAAAAAAATTTGCACAATTTTCTCTCCCTTTCACACTCATGTACTGAATAGATTTAAATTAAAAAAATATATAATATCTAATTAAATATAACATTACACGATGTGAAAAAAAAATGACATTCTGAATAAAATTAAAAGTATCCGCACATTATATAAAAATAAAATAAATGACAACTTAATTAAAATAAAAAATAACAATACATAATTTAGAAATAAAATAACAAACAACATGAAGATAGAAAGTATCAATATATTATTAAAAAAAAAATACCATGTTTCTCAAGCAGAAACCGTAACAAGTTTAGCAATTTTTATGGAGCAAAATGCACCTAGCTAAAGGCAATTTAAGAACTTTTGAAAGAAATCATTAATTAATAACGGGGTCCACTTAAGTTTGAATTCTGAAATTTGAATGCTCCCAAAATTGACTCGCTTTTTTCACAAACTAAAGTCAATGTTGGTACCACAATTAAATTGTCATACGAAATGTCCTTCTAGTGTATAGGGTGAATTTTTGTTCAAACTATAATGTCTTATTCAAAATCGGTCAAAATCATACTATTCGTCTCAAAATTTGCATGAGTAGTTTAAATTTATCAAATTCTAATATTGTTATACAAATATCAACACAAATTGAATAATTTAATTAAACCTAACTTCACATAAAATTTGTCCAAAAAACATAACACAATTTCTAATTTTCTTCTCAATTCCATTCTGATCAACAAAAAGGATTTTTAGTGGTCTTCAGTGCAGTGTGCTGGACACTATGGAAATATTGGAATGATATATGCTTCTGATCCGGTACCAGTAAATTAATTAGAAATCTTATATTACTTGTCGTTTTTGTTTTTGCATATTGGGCAGGTCACATGGACAAAAAAATTAAGGCTGCTGCTGAAGAATGGATCCTTGATGACTTCACTGCCATATCACTGCGCATGTGGGATCCTATTGATACTCAAGTTGTTTCCTACCAGGGCATGGATGCAGCAGAGGAGGGATGCCATTAGAATCGGAAGACAGTCACCCTGCTACTGGACATGAGGCTGGTACACCAGCTGCTTGATGATATGAAATCCCATACTCCATTTTGCACAGATCCGAGGGTGGGATCAGTTAAATACCATAGCTCTTTGTTGTGTGGCTTAGATTTCATTAGTAGTTTCTCTATTATAGTTTTTTGGCGGTTGATTAAACGTCGGGTTTTTGTGTTTTGTTCCTTATTACCTACTGTTATTTGTTGTTGATCATAGATATTGTTCTCGGACAATGTTAATGCAAATTAACTTGGGTTTCAATATATTGGAACGGCAAGTATCACTGCCTTTCTTCAAAAAAAAAAATAACACAATTTCTAATTTAATGTAATTAATTACGGTTAATATAAAATAAGAACTAGATCCCCTATTCTTTCCTCAAAAAACACAATTTTTAGTTTAATTCTTCATGTACAAACATTCTATTGCAAATTGATTATAATTGGTTCATTTGGTACAACTAAGAGTTTTTTGAACTTATTAAACCTTAAAACAGTTTCAAATTGCACATTAATTTGATTAATTTTAATTTGTCGGGCAATTGCGGCATCCATAAATTGAAATTTCTGAAGAAAAAACGACTGAAGACAAAAATAACAATGAGTGCATATAGGACTATAGGAGTGTAAAGGGAGCGATTTCGGAGCGGATAATACTAATACTAATACTATATCCACATTTCAATAAGTGGATACGAATACAGATACGGATAATAAACGAATGTCAAAATATAAAATTAAAATTTTCTTTTAGTTGTTTCTTAATTTTTTGGATTTGCTCTAAATTATTTTCGATAATTATGATGTCATCTACATACACTAAAATGAGAGTTGTATTGGTTCCATCACAATTAGTAAATAAAAAATGATCGACATTACTAATTTTAAAATTGTAAGAAATTAAATAAGGGCTAAGTTTGCCATACCATTGATGAAGCCAAAACATATAGTGAAAATCACTATTTTTTCTTCCGAAAAATGGCGAAAAGCGAATGCAAAGCAACAATTTCCCAATTTATTTACCACAAATATGATTTTTTGGTCTTTTTGGCAGGTTTTTGAGAAAGTTGCATATTTAGGACAAAAACAGAGCAAAAGTGTCGTATTTAGGTGATTTCTAAATAAGGTATCAAAATGAGGCATTACATGGAGCATGCAACACCTCACACGAAATGCACAACATGCGAAATGACGAACCACTAAGTCAAGAATCCATGTGGCCTCATGATCCGTGGACTGTCCTAGCTTTTACTGACCATACATAGCTTTTACCGCTTCTCACAAATCATGTGTTGTTTCGGCCATCATAAAGAGGTCGGATACAGCCAGCTCCATGGAGTTTATTAGTGATGTAATGATTCTATCATTTGTTGTTCTCCATTATTTTGTTACCGTATTTTCGTCAGGAGTTAGCTTGTTTGGATCTCCAATTTCTGGTTTTTTATTTTCACCAGTGATGTATTCTAACATCTCTCGACCACTCAGAACCCTAGATGCTGCCCTTGCCCATGACACGTAATTTTTGCCATTGAGCGTATTTGTTAGCTTCGAGAAGTTCGTTGCTTCTTCTTGAGCTATTTTTTTTTTGCTGAAATTTGTTTTGGTTTTTGGATTTTTCGGTCACAGAGTCTTTTGCTCTAATACCATGTTATTTTTTGTAAGACGAGAGAAAAGAGAGATTAAGAAAACAAATTGTATTTGCAATCTTATTTTTCAGCCTTACATGTACCCCTATTTATAGTTACAAGACATTCAAAAACTAGCCGTTGGAATGCACTATTCCCTATTCTTATTAATTACAAACTACAAGACATTATTTCTTATTCCTATTAAATAAACTAGCTGTTATTGATTTGAATTCTATTTTATATTTTAACATCGAGCAATTTCGAAATATATAATATGGTTGCTCCATACATAATTTTCATAGATGCCATCTAAAGAAAAGGGAGAATAATTCTTATTCATACGTAACGCATTTTATTTCCTATTATATTTCACTTTCAAGATGATAATGAGAACAAAAGAATGTGTTAAGATCAACTTTTTGACTGATGAATTTATATTAATTGTTTAGAAATTCATGTCAGCATTCATACTATATCAATAAATTTATATATTATGCCATTCAATTAATTTATTTATTAATGTCATAAAAAATGATGACTCACATAAACCCAAAGGTTTAAATAACGTTTACCGCGTTAGTTAAAAAACAACGCTATTGCCATATTACGCCGCTATAGCGTGCTATAGTGCCAATAGAGCCATAGCTTTTATGATCCGAAAACACTATGGCAGCGCTATAACACGCTATCTGCATAAACCATAGACAATTTTCCATGTTATTTACCCATTTGTAAATGACTCGATCTGTTTTGTTTATGTATATGGGTTGTACTATATGATTGAATTATTACTAGTATTTAATATTATCCTATTCTTGCATGAAATACATAATTTTTATCTCTCAAATATAATTATTCAAATTTAAACAAATGTCATTATCTTGATGAATCACAATCAAGCGTAGCATGCTTTGTACAGCTAATTAAGGCTATTTTCTAAACTTGCACACCACATCCTTTGAATTTGCATGACATCTAGCTGATTGTGATATATATAAATATTTCAATTTTAATAGCCATATCCTGGCTATATCTTTTCCTTGTTTTGCTTTATATATATATATATAGAGAGAGAGAGAGAGATAGACTATGGTGAGTTTTACTTCACTCTCATATCCCATTTTGAAAATCCAAACCATCGATCCGAACTGCTCAACATAATCTCCATATTGAAATGTGATTGGAGACCAAATTTTACATTTTTTTTGGATTTTTTTACTATTTATTAGCCACTTTGAAAATCGCTGATTTGAGTGAACATAATTAACTTAATATACTTTAACTTACTTTAACTTGAAGTAATTTAACCCATCCTAACTTAATTTACTCCATAATCAACTATATATAGAGAGATGGACTATGGTGAGTTGCGAAGTAAGAGGTTTGTTTTACTTTACGCCCATATTTTTTACTATTGAAAGTTCAAAAAGTCAATCCGGACCATTCAACATGATCTACATATTGAAATGTGCTAGGAGACCAAATTTTACATTTTTTTTTTAAATTTATTACTATTTGTTTTGAATTTTTTAAATCACTGTTTTTTTTATGATCAATAATCCATCCAAAAACAGTGATTTTCTACCTATCTAAAAAAATAGTAAAAAAATCTCTAAAAATGTAAAATTTGATCTCCAATCACATTTCAATATAGAGATCATGTTGAACAATTCGAATCGGTTGGTTGGACTTTGAAAACGGAAATATAAACATGAAGTAAAACAAAAATCTTACTCCACAACTCACCATAGCCCAACTATATATAATCCCAATCTCATGTTGATATTATTAATATCTACAAGATAATCTATTTTATTTGCGAGCATAAAATTACTTAATATTGTCAAAGCAATGCAAAGTTCATCGAAAATAGTAAATTATTATTATCCTGAACAATAATAATTTTCTTTTCTTACTGATAAAACAAATTCTTGTAGCCGGACACATGCATTTTTTTTGTAAAAAAATGTCATTATCTTAGACAAATCACAATCACCATAGCATGCATGGAACAGCTAAAGCTATTTTATAAACTTGCACACCACATCCTTTGAATTTGCATGACATCTAGCTGATTGTGATATATATAAAAATATTTCAATTTTAATAGCCATATCCTGACTATATCCTTTTCATTTTTTTCTTTTATTAGTGGATATCACAGGGATATTTCTTTGCAAAGACCGACTTGGTATTGACCATCCATGGTCTAAGGCCACAAAAAGGATTTGCTGCGCACTATTATTAGGAAATTATATAATTGACAATATGTACATAGGCCAAGCTTTTTTACGCATGGAAACTTTATTTGAAAAAAAAAATAACAATATTAACCTTTCATGCTGTAATATTTTGTGCACCATCTCAGCTTGTGTTGTTCTCCTGGGTAATAAGCAAAACATAATGAAATATTAGATTACCCACGGGCATCTATATATTCTAATTTGTTATTTTGCCATACCTAAGTTTGGTAGCAAACCTTCCAAAATGTCAACATAAAGCCCAATTAGCCCCAAACATGCTTCATAACAAGTAATTGAGTATTAATTATAAGCAGGGTTCAAATGCCTCATGAAAGTCATGCCTCAATCGTGCATCACATCCTGATCTTTGTTTTCAATGTCCAATAGTCGATCCGAACCGCTCAACATGCATGATATCCATATTATAATGTGTGCTTGGAGACCAAATTTATATTATTTTTTAGATGGGTACAAAATCACTGTTTTTCAGAAGATTATGGACCATCCAAAAACAGTGCTTTTGGACCAATCTTAAAAAACAGTAAAAAATTCCAAAAAATATAATATGGAGATCATGTTGACTGATTCAGATTGACTGTTTGGACTTTGAAACGGAGATAATGATGTGAGACACAATTGAGGCATGAAAGACATTTCAACCCTACTCATTATTCACCCTAACTAACTGCAAATGAAGACTAAATGGTTTAGCCTCTAACGACTTAATACGAATGGCCAAGTTCTCTAGATGAAAGAAACTAAATGAGAGCAGAGATTTGGAAAGTATCAAGTTAATACAGATCGGCACAGCACCTGCACGCACCTTTACATTGAAAAGAACAGTCGAGTCAAATACTTGCTGGCCAGAAGTAACTCTGAGACCATCCACTATTCCAGGTCGAGGCGACTTAACAACATGCTACATAAAAATATAAAGTATAGACATAAATAAACGGAAATCCAAAAAATCACAAGAACAAAATTTTGGTAGGTACCTCCATCTTCATTGCTTCAAGTACCAAAATGGGTTGTCCCTCTTCAACCCGGGCCCCATTTTCAACTAAGACTTTTATGACTAAACCTGCCATTGGAGCCAAAACAGTTCCTTTTGGATGGGATGATGACTCCAATGAAGGTTTCAAGTGGGACCCACCATCGGATGTTTGCCTGATGGTTTTGGTTTGCTTGAATTGGTGGTGGTGGTCACCGTGCCATACATGTATGTGCTTGTTATGGTCCTAAATAAACATAAGAATTAAAGAGGATTAATTAAACGAACAATAATTTGACATAAAACTTTACCTTTAGCATATTTTTGTCCTCATGTAGGACTATCCTGAATCTTATAAAATCTCGAAAGATATTTTTATAACCATGCAAACTGAGGATATCTTACATAACCCTAGAAAATATAACCTTTGCACGCTCCTTGCAGACTGTGGGAGAGGGAAAATAGAGGGAAAAAATTTGAAAAAAAATTCAGAATAGTTTCTGATGAGATTGGAATTGAATGGAATTATGGACAAGTAAAAAGTGCCTTCTCAATGGGCTGGAATAGGCCCAATTCTCTATTCCACTGCTGAACAGGGACCAAGATTGGATTAATGTATAAATGGTTTCTCTCCATTCCATTATGTGCCAAACAAGCCGATGAAGAAAAACACAGTGGCATTTTGAGGTACTCTATAATTTTCATTATTTTCTTTTTAAAGGAGAAGAGGGACATGCAATACATTATATCACACTCTTAAGGGCGTACCTTGATATAATGTGCTAAGGTAACATCAGTTTGTAAGCCACCAGCTTCCACTCTGAAGTTATTGTCCCCACTATGTAGAACTTTTACTTCTAACCCAGAGGAATCATCGCCTTCCATCTGGCAATAAAAAAAAATTCCATCAAAACTATAAACCTTTTCTAATATCTTAATTTCAGAAATGGAATCTGACAAGTTACAGACCAGACCGGTATCTCATACCTGACCCTCAAAAGAAGAATCACATGGCATTCAATAGGTAACAAACTTTTTTCTGTACAGGTCAAGCATCTTAACCTGAGTGGTACAACAATATAATTTAAGAATTGAGTGAGGCTACAGTACTATGCATAGCGCATATTGATCGTTATTATGGATTAATACCTCAATTTTTGAAGTCCAAACAGTCGATCCGAACCGTTCAACATGATCTTCATATGAAAATGTCCTTGTAGATCAAATTTTACATTTTTCTAGAATTTTTAGATAGGTAGAAAATCACTTGATCTAAAGATTCTAGACCATTCAGAAGTAGTGATTTTCTACCAATCTAAAAAAATAGTAAAAAAATTCTAAAAAAAATGTAAAATTTAGTATGTAAGTACATTTTCATATGGAGATTATGTTGAACGGTTCATATCGACAGTTTGGACTTTGAAAATGACGATATTGATCCATAGTACGGACCAATCTGCGCTATGCATAGTACCATAGCCTCACTCTTAAGAATTTACCTCGACAAAGTACCCTCCATCAGTCTGGTGTGTGATGGCAAGTTTTAGTATACCACCAAAGGAGCCGTCAAAATCTTTGTCCCATTCAAATTCGACCATGGTTTTGGCAGAGTGGTGCATTCTGAATGGCGGGTTGGCATACCACAAAGAGACCAACCTATCATTACCTGTACCAAACCAAAGAGTAATCAGAAAACATGTAGGGATGGCTAGCAAGTGGTTCTAGACATGTTACAGTTACAGAGAAGTCTCATGGCTGAGATGGTGGAAGGGAGGGGGGATAACTATCTACAGATTAAAACATCGAATTTATCCCTCTCAAACCCATAATCTCACCAACTTGTCAAAATCCGTACTTTGGATCAATATCTTTGTTTTTAAGTTCAGACATAATTGCAGACTAAATTTTACATTTTTTAGATTTTTTTTACTACTTTTTAGATAGGTACAAAATCACTACTTTCGAATGGTCTAGAATCTTTAGATCAAGTGATTTTTTAACTATCTAAAAAAATAGTAAAAAAGTTCTAAAAAATGTAAAATTTGATCTACAAGTACATTTTCATATGATGATCATGTTGAACGGTTCACACCGACTATTTGGGCCTTGTAAATGGAAAAATTGATCCAAAGTACGAACCAATGTGCGCTATGCATAGTACCATAGCCTCACTCAATTAGTAATTAAACATACAAGGGATGGCTTCCGCAGAAGAAATGTGCTCCTTCTGGCATAAGCACACCGCAGCTAGCACTGCACTAAGCTTTGAAGCATTTAATGCCTCATTAGTTGCCTTACTGGCCGAATCTATTAGGAGGTCGTCTTTATAGTGCTCGATGAAGTGTGTCTCAACTTGGCCTTTTTCAAAGGCCCAGTGACTAGCAAGATCTCGAACAAAACTCACATTGGTCGGTAAGCCTGCAATCTACAAAATAGCAAAACCATGAAATGCTTTTTTTTGTCTCAGCACAGTTTCAAGTTCAGTACTATATTGATGCATCAGGCTGGTGCTAGTTGTCAAGATGTAAATTAGGATTTGTTTTATCTTTGAGATTCTGATATACATCTCACTTTGGAATGTTTCTCTCAAGGATATCTTTCTCTAGCTAGCACATCTCTACTTTCTCTCTCTGACGCATCTATTTTGGATAGTCTGTATTTGGTATTACACAGAGTATAGAAATTGTATTATGACAGTAGATATTCTTCTATAAGAATATGTTGTAATTCATATATATAAACTCAAGGTATTGTCTTTGTGTAAGAAGAAAACTTTGATAATAATTATTATTTTTCAGTTTCAATTCTAAGTATTGTCATAAATGTTGTCACTAGCAAGTTGATTTCTTCTTTTTTCCTGGTTACATAATAAGAATTGTGGTCAGGTTTAGGTTTTCATAGGCTGCTAATTTGTATAATAAATAATAATCAGACAAGTATGGTTGGACTAGGTGACCAACAATGAAACATAAAACATACATACATGCATGCAGCCATGCATGAAAGAATGAACATTTAAATGTACAAAGAATATGATCCTAGAAAGAATTATATACCTGGAAATCTGACAAGCAGCTTTTAAACTTGACTAGAGCAGCACTTCGGCTGTGACCCCACACAACTAGCTTGGCTATCATTGGATCATAGTGTACAGACACTGTATCTCCTTCCTCCACACCCGTTTCAACTCTCACTGTTGATGCACACATCACACATGCCCGCACACAAGCAAAGAAAAATATTTCAAATGTCAATTGGATACACAGAAGTTTTATAAACAAGCTATATTTTAAGATATTGACCAATTGATACCCTTGCAAAAGAAAAAATATGAATATTCATGGAAAATTCACAAAATGCACATCTACTATAGCAAAAGTGGGGGAATATCACCCAAGTACCTCCTATTCTTAATTGACCCCTTCCATTTTTGCAAGGGAATGTGTAAAATTTCATATTTTAGTAAAGATGCATCAAGAATTTCCTTTATTTATTTATCTCTGGTACCTAGTGTTAATTAAAAAAAAAACAAAGAAAACTTTGGTACCTGTTGGATTTACATTAGCTGGACTGTAGTGGTGTAGGGTACCAGTAGCAGGGAGAAAGCCTCTGGGCACGTTTTCAGCATATATTCGTGCTTCAAAAGCATGACCTAATATTAAAAAAGAATAACAATCACTACATAGCTATCATTAAAGATTTAATATGACATCAAAGGTCAAGCCTCAACCTTTGATCAGTGTTGCATTCAGGCACCATAACACCAACATAAAGATGAGAAAAAAATGTGAAAATTTGGGGTGCCGGGTTAAAAAAGAGAATGTACTACTACCATTTAAGGGGACTTGTTCTTGGGTTAATGGCAATGGTTCTCCATTTGCAACCCGAATTTGCCACTCCACAAGATCTTGTCCCACAACCATCTCTGTCACTGGGTGCTCAACCTTCAAAAATAAAGAAAACAAAGTTAAAATCAAATGTCAGTATTTTATAAGCCTTCTTTTTGTAAAGAAACCTCAGTACCTGAAGACGGGTATTCATTTCCATGAAATAAAAGTTGTCAGAAGCTGTGTCTACTATGAACTCGACTGTTCCGGCATTGTAGTATCCAACTGCCTTCAATAATAGATGATTGAGAAATCAATTGATACAGCTGAGATAACTTAGCAAGCCTCGAATGAATCAACCACTAATTCAAGATGAGTGAGCCTATGGTACTACGCATAGCGCAGGTTAGTCCGTACTACAGATCAATATTTTCGTTTCCGGAGTCCAAATAGTTGATATGAACCGTTCAACGTGATCTCCATATGAAAATGTACTTGCAGACTAAATTTTACAATTCTTTTAGATTTTTTTACAACTTTTTTAAATAGGTAGAAAATGACTACTTTTGAATGGTCTAAAAATTTTAGATTTCTACCTATCTGAAAAAATAGTAAAAAAATTCTAAAAAATGTAAAATTTGTTCTGCAAGTACATTTTTATATGGAGATCATGTTGAACGGTTCAGATCGATTATTTGGACTTCAAAAATGACAATATTGATCCATAGTATGAACCATTATACGCTATGCATAGTACCAAAGCCTCACTCATTCAAGATTACAAAAGAATCTTACCTTCGCGGCTGAGACAGCAGCTTGACCTATGTGGGCCCGGAACTCCTCGGTGACATTTGGCTGCATAGCCATTGAATGATTTAAAAAAAATATGAGCTCAGAAGACAAATAATCTGCAGTTGTAAAATTTAGGTTAGTTTAAGAAGTAGATCTTAACTGCTGGTGCCTCTTCTATTATCTTTTGATGCCTCCTTTGCAAGCTACAATCTCTCTCATATAGATGAATTACATTCCCAAGCTTGTCCCCAAATACCTTCAATTCACAAATAGTACAAAGGAGGTTAAACAATAATAAAAGGGGTGGTTTCACCTTTACTCTTGTAAAATGTCAATGTATCAGGCATACATCTACAGAAGGAGCACTTATCATGCATAAACGGAATGCACATAGAAATTTCACACATTTACCCCAACAAAACATGAGATAATTTTGTACATCCCTTATTCTCATTTACTTCAAACGTCACTCAGATTAACCCTAGGTCAGTCTTTTTTCACTGTCAACATCTATGTACATCAGGGTTGGAGGCTTACATGCGATAATTTCATGTTTTGGGACGGCACATCAGATACTTCCCACTTTGCACAGTGTTTATATTATTTCAGTTTTTTTAGGGGAAGACAAGAAAATGTTACTTTTATAAAATAGTAAATAAAATAGTATTTACACCTGTACTTCTACATGACGAGGTTGAGTGATATACTTCTCAAGCAAAACTGTGTTTACTCCAAAAGAAGCTGCTGCCTCACGCTGTGCACTGAGCAAATTTTCGACAAAATCACCTGGCCTTTCTACTATTCTCATGCCCTGGTGGAAAAAGAAACACATTTTCTTAATGCCTTTTTGTGCAAGCTTAAATTGGCTCTTTCAAGGTTTTACTTGGGGAAAATTGGGGTCAATTTAGGGACCAATGCACAAATTTTGACCCAATAAGCCCTCAAATAATAATGGAAAAGACACTTTCAAATTCAGAGAAACTGCAAATTTTGATCAAAATTGAAATTTCAAATTGGTACAGCAAAAAGGTTAAGTTACCAGTATAACAGTACCACATATGAGCATTGTAAAGTACTTTACCATACCTTGCCACCTCCACCATGAGTAGGTTTTATCAAAACAGGATACCCTATCTTATCTGCCTCAGCCTTTAGAAACTCCACATTTTGTTCATCTCCATGGTAGCCCGGTACCAGTGGCACACCAGCAGCACCCATAATTTTCTTCGATGCACTATCAAATGCAAAAATATTATAATGCACATCCGTGTATCATGAGTGAGGCTATGCTACTATGCATAGCGCACTTTGGTCCGTACTATGGATGTGTATCTTCAGTTTCAAACATAATCTCCATATGAAAATGTGCTTGGATGCCAAATTTTACATTTTTTAGAATTTTATTACTATTTTTTAAATAGGTACAAAATCACTTGATCTAAAGATTTTGGACCATTCGAAAGTAGCGAGTTCTTACTATCTAAAAAAATAGTAAGAAAATTATAAAAAATGTAAATTTGGCTTCCAAGTACATTTTCACATGAAGATCATGATGAACGGTTTGGATCGACTATTTGAACTTTGAAAACAAAGATATTGATCCATAGTACGCACCAATCCGCGCTATGCATAGTACCATATCCTCACTCTATATGTTATATGTAATTGGAAGAACGGTACCTCTTATCGCCCATGTCTCTGATTGCAGATGCAGGTGGTCCAATAAATTTGAGTCCTTTGTTTTCACAAATTTGTGCGAATTCAGCACTCTCTGAGAGAAAACCATACCCTGGATGAATAGCCTATAACAAAATTGCAAGAAGTTATATATCTGATTCTCATGAATTTTCAACAGCATAGAAGTTACACAGACCTGTGCACTGGTACGAAGAGCAGCTTCAACAATGGCCGAGGAATTGAGGTAACTCAACCGGGTCGGAGCAGGTCCAACCCGAACCGCTTCATCAGCCGATCGCACATGCAGTGCATCACGATCCGCGTCACTGTAGACAGCCACTGTTCGTACACCGAGCCTCTTAGCGGTTCGCATGATCCGACAAGCGATCTCGCCCCGGTTCGCGACCAGGATCTTGTCTATACAACCCGACCCGTTATCCGCCAAGGAGGAAAGAGACCTCGCGCGGAAGCGAGATCGAATTGCGGTTTTGCGACGAATTAGCGATGAAAAGAGAGACATTTTTGCTTCTCTCTAGAATTTGATGGATTTGAGTGAGAAATGAGGAGTGAGGTGAAGGGGGTTGGTTTTATTTATGAGGGGTAATGGACCGTGGGGATTGGTTTGATTAGAAATAGATGATTGGATGGAGGGATGGGATTGAGTCTGATTTTTGGATAAGAGGAAGAGCTCAAGCTGGTCTGGATCTGACGACATCAGCGAGAAAAAATCTCTAAAGTAACTTGAATTTTGTTGTTTTCATACGGACCGTTCGATCACAATCCGTGTCGATTCGAACCGAGGTAGAAAGCAAAGGTTCCTTTAATATTCGTGCCAGATAAGATCGGACAGTCCTGATACAAACTCAAAATTGCGTTACTTTAGGGAACTGAATTCGAAGCGGAGAAGGGGTTGGTTTAATTGATGAAGAGTAATGGATGGCGGGGATTGGTTTGATTAGAAATAGATGATTGGATGGAAGGATGGGATTGTTTCTGATTTGGATAAGAGGAAGAGCTCAAGCTGTTCTGGATATGACGTCATCAGCTAAGAAGAGGAGTGGGGAGTAGGGACTCCTGCTTCTGTTGGATAACATGTTGGTCTCTATTTTTTACTGTGGTTTACGTAAAACTGTGTGGCGCAATGTTACTGGTAGGTTTCGTACTGTGACTCTGTGAGTGCTGCATAGCGGAGCCATGTCAGTACTGTGAAATAGCGTAAACGTTTCTTGTAATTGAGACGGATTATGTTCCCGCCACAATTGAGGAGATTTTGGTCGGAGTTTGGGTTCTTCTGTGGCCATACTGTAAATAGTGCAACAGAGTAATGTACTAATCTATTGCATGAATGGATTTAAACATTTTATTTCTACTACGTACACTTTCCAATTCTTTACTAACTCTGAGAAAAATAAAAGTATAAAACAGTACATTTTTTCTAATTTTATTTTATTTTTTCCCATGAGATAAGATTTTTCATCAATTCAGCAAACTGAATCCAATCCTCTGATTATTACGCATCTGAAATTATAACAATAATTAAATTAGAGGTAAAGTGAGGAATATAAATACTTCATATATTATAATTTTGTTAAACTCATCCAATTGTCATATATTAATATCATACATATTAAAAAGATCAATCAATAATTTTATTCACATTACACTCGTAACTATTAATAAAAAAAATTATCGATGATTCCTACATATTCCTATAACTATTTTGTGCAAACGGATCGGATAGACGTAAAACAATATACGCATCCGTTTTTATTTTTCGATACGGATCAGATATTAGATGGATACTAGATATTAGCTGGATATGAATACATATCGGATATTAAATGAAAATGGATTGGATATTCGTTTTTCTTTAAAAAAAATACCAAAGTTCATCATCTTTATTTAATTATAACGGTAAATAACATAATTCTTTTTCATAATTAAAATTTAAAATCATATTTGTATTCATATCCGCACGGATATTCAGATATCGGATATATGTGATGGCACCGTTCGATCAAGAAGATGTATAAAAACACTAGCAAGTTCAATTAACCAACACTCATAGAAGTAAAATTATCAGAATTGGACCGGACTCAATAAACCTTCGAGTCAACGCTTTACTGGTCGGACCGTTAATTTTTTCAATACTTATATATTTATGTGATATATGTACTATTATAAAAATAATCATGTTTTTATAGAGTGAAAATTCACACACATATTAATGCACTATAAAAAAAATTGTAGATCAACAAATGACACAATAATATTTAAATTTTAAAAAGAGAAAATATAGCATTCCATTCTAAACTTTTTTTAAAATTAGTTTACTGAAACTATTATGATATATAAACATAGAGTTTTTATTAAGCTCTACATCTCTGAAATTAATTTTAGAGTTTTTATTAAGCCACATTAGCAATAAATCAAAAAGGAGAAATAATTTGAGCCAATTATTTGACCAGCATAAAGTTTATAAATATTTTTTTAATAAGAAACTTTCATGCATAGTTTCTAAATAATAAACTCTCTCACATTTCTGAAACTAAATTAGAAACTACCACATCAGAATTAGAAACTAAATTTAAGTTCACATAGATCCCAAATATGTTTAAGTTTTTCAATACAAAAATTAAAACTTTCAGTAACAAATCTCATAAAAATATTAATAATAATAATTGTTTAAGGCGTATATAACATTATTCTTATATGTATATAAATAGTTACGTTGTATATTATAATTGATTGAGGCCTATAATATCTAAAATGAGTAGAACTAGGGTGCTCCTAAGCTCACCAAGCCCTTCCGTGAGCGCGACTCTAAAACCTATCGAATTGACTTCAAACGACATTTCCAAACCGTTAGATGTTCAATCTATATTAAAATGTACTTGGAGACCAAATTTTACATTTTTCGGAATTTTTTTACTATTTATTAAGATAGTTTGAAAATCGCTGTTTTCCAATGGTGCATAATTTTAATAAAAACAGCGATTTTCAAACCATCTTAATAAATAGTAAAAAAATTCCAAAAAATATAAAATTTGGTCTCCAAGCACATTTTAATATAGATTGAACATCTAACGGTTTGAAAATATCGTTTGAAGTCAATTCAATAGGTTTTAGAATCGCGCTCATGAAGGGTTTGGTGAGCTTAGGAGCACCCTAGTTCTACTCATCTAAAATATTAGTCTTCTGTGAGATCATGTTGTTAACATGTAACTAAAAAGTGACACAGTAGAAACATGGGATCCCACTCTGCTGCTTTTCTACAAAGAAAAGCAGCTCCCTGCTTGTCTTTTACTGCCTATCTCTCTCTTAAGAGAGGAGTAGAGAGAGGAAGAGAAGCACGTGCTAGAGAGAAAGAGGAGAGAGATAGAGAGAAGAGCAGGGGGAGAGCAGGAAAACGAAAAGCAGCGGAGTTGGATTCAGAAACATGTGACTTATATACTATTATTCTCTCTCTCTCTCTTTTTCTTTTTTCAGGGATATTTATTTTTTCTCTCACTCACACATTAGATATGTATGAGTGAAAGAGGTAAAACATGCTTAAATAAGAAAAAAAAATTCCTAAATATTGGTTCGCGGTTTTTAAGTAAAAATCAGTTAATAAAATTGATTTTTTTAATTCAACTACAAAAACATCTTTCAATCAAACCGAACTAAACAGGTGATCGGTTCCGATTTTTTCAAATCCAACCGAACTGGTCTAGTTCAATTCTTTATAGAAGAGTAATCTCAACTCGCGAAGGACTTAGATGAAATAAACTCAACTCAATACATAAAATTTGAAAAGAGGAGGAACAACCTCCCAACCCCCCCTTAAAACCAGAAAGCAGATAAGGTGCTTAAATTAAAGAGGGCATTTATACGGATTGAAGCAAGCACCGCGGGCATAGAATACCCGAATTGATGCATATTTTAAGGAACACGGTTTTGTGCAATGTCCCTCTTCGTGAGCAAGGAAGTGATGTTTTATTTGTTGCTTTTTGTATGTGGATGATTTCAATTTTATAGTAAGAAAAAATGAGATGATTGAAGTGAAGCAAGACAAAGTTTCAATTTTTTTCAGCGTATGTACGCCTTTGGCAATTTAAGATGAAAGATTGCAGGTTAGTACACCAGCGTAAAATTTTCCCGTTATGATGAAGGCAAGGCGATTGATGCTAGCTTTTAAAAAAGTTTCAAAAACTGACCTATAATATGATTTTAACTGTTCATACAGCCTTACTTTTCTACTCAAATGTCATTTAAACATTAATATTACTTTAATGACTTTACTATTCTCAATGACTATTAATAACTTTCTAGAGACTTTCAAAATACATTTCTACATACCACAAAAATAGAAACTACAAACTCTCTTTTGACTCTATTAATGACATACATAAACTCATACCTAACTAATTAATAATAAAAATATTCAAACATATAATACTCTCCTAGCATACCATTTTGATCATAAATTTTTTTTTTATGTTAGACAAACTCCAACATAAAAAATTCTAGAACATGTTTTAACCTTTTCACATAATTTTGAACTTTTTAATCCACTCATATGAAAGTGTTATGACCAAAATGCTAAATCATATAAATCAGAAACATGAGGAGAACTAGGGTGTTTCTAAGTTCATCAAAGTAAATTTAATTTTAAAATCTATCGGGTTGGCTTCAAACGATAAATCCAAACAGTTGAAATCCTTCTACCTTACGAGTGATGCGTCTACATACAAAATTTTAAATTTTAAAATTTATTTTGTATAGAGTCAAGTGGTCAAAAGGCGTTCAAAAAATGAATGCATTAAAATTAATTTATAAACCTTCTAATTTTGACCACTTAACTTTGTACTAAATTAATTCAAAACTTTAAAATTTTCACTTGTAGATGCATCACTCATAAGGTAGAAGGATTTCAACGATTTGGATTCATCGTTTGAAGCCAATTTGATAAATTTTAGAGTTGAGTTCACAAAGAAGTTTGATGAACTTAGGAACACAGTGACAAACGAATAGTTCGGATTCGGTTCAACGGGGTAAAAAATTCGTGATTTGAAAATAATTCAGGTATAACTCGGAAATAATTCAGTACCACAAGGAAGTAAAAAAAAAAACCCAGAAAAAATTAAATTTTTTTCGCATTTTTTTCACGAATAATTTGTGATTCGCATTTCATTTGCATTTTGAGTTTTATTCGGAATTCAGTTTGAAAACGTCAAAAAACAAGAAATAAAATACAAATTATTTACGAATTTATCGCGTATCATATTAGCTCAGGAACACCCTAGTTCTACTCCAGAAACATATGTGACAGCTTAAAATGTGAACTGTTCGATCAAAATTCGGATCAATTCAAAACGGGCCGTTAAGGCCCTCAAATCCAACGGCCCGTTATTTCTCTCTTTAACCTCCTCTCTCTCTAATGTGCTGTCGCTAGTCGAGGAGCGAACCTCGTGTCGCTTCCTCTCCCCCTCTCTCTCTCTCTCCTTCTCCCCCGCCCCTCTTACAACCATTGCCTGAGGGTTGGCCGTCCTTCTCCCCCGCCCCTCTTACAACCATTGCCTGAGGGTTGGCCGGAGAAGAGAGGTAGAGTACGCCGCGCCACGTGTTCCGATATGGTATTTGCTTATCACTTCTCTCTGTTTCCTGTTTTCGCTTCGTTAAGTGCTATTTCACTGAACTGTAAAAGAAGAAATCTTGAATTTTCTGCTAATTAGAGATCGCTTTTTTTTTTTTTGTGCGATGTAGAATTGGGTAAGTGACAGCGACGGTTCCGATGGTCCCTCATGGAGCGATGATGAAGAAGAAGAGAAGCCTACTGTTCTTCGGATTGAAGGGCCTTCTAATGGGGTATTTATTAGCTCAATTAATGCTGTTCTTACTAGTAGGGTTCATATGCCTCATGTCTTTCATGCCTCATATCCTTAACAGTTGATCCGAACCGATCAAGTTGATCTTCATATTAAAATGTGCTTGGAGATGAAACTTATATTTTTTTGAATTTTTTTACTATTTTTTTAGATAGGTACAAAATTACTGTTTATGGATGGTCCAGAATCTTCTGGAAAACAGTGATTTTGTATAAATAGTAAACAATTTCCAAAAATATAAAATTTCATCTCTAAGCACATTTTAATATGGAGATCATGTTGAACGATTCGGATCAACTGATTGGGATTTTAAATTGGAGATAAGGATGTGAGACACAATTGAGGCATTTACACATTGTTTGGATGGAGAGTAGAGGAAGGGAGGGAAGGGGAGGGAAAGAAAATCTCGTCACTAATCCTTGTTTGGTTGGATGTTTAATAGGAGAGTAAGGTTAATGAATGTTACTCTTTTAACCTCGTAAAGCTTTTATTTTGTTAATCCCCAAATTGGAGTGTAATGGAGGTAAACAAGATGAACCAAACAAGAGAATGTACAATATATTAACATTCATTCTGTTCCTTTCCCTCCCCTCCTGCTCTTCACCTCCCTTCCCTTTCACCTCGTGTGAATCAAACATAGTGTTAAACCCTACTCTTTATTGTTTTTATATACTTGAGTAAGTAACTTGTGTCATTTCAATTTCCAATTCAGTCTGTTCAAGATGGTGCCTCCAGTTCTAATCTAATGACTCAGTTTCTGGCCATGGGGTTTCCAGAGAAGATGGTTGTGAAGGCTTTAAAAGAAAATGGTGAGCTAGTACATAGTTCATCTCGTTTTTATTTGGTTTTAAACTAGAACATTAGAATTATATTCAATTTAAATTAGAATATTAACTCATCCAAGGTTTGTCTGACATGTCCTAGTCACTCTTTTTAGTTGCATTGCTGTTTGTTTAACCTGTCACACTGCTGTAATTTGCTTGTTGATATCAGTACTGATTAGTATAATACAGTTACTATTACCTGTACTGTAGTAATGTAAGTAGGGCGGTACAAATTATGTATCTTATGAAATTGGATGTCTTTTTTCTTTTACTGTCTTATTTTTCTGATTTTTTTTATTAAATTGAGAATATAATCCGCTTTCTTAATTGTAGGTGATGGGAATTCAGATTCCCTTTTAAACCTCCTGCTCACTTACAAAGTATGTATCGGCTTTCTGACTCTTTATCTTTTAGTAAAACCTCAGTAATATTAACTCATTCATCTTCTTTAGACTATTTGTTTTTTAAAAGGAGTTCCTAAACTGGTACAGGTCCTTATCTTTTCAGTTCAGTTCTGAGTCAGAAAAGAATGTAATTTCATAGTATGGCATGTTATATGATGAACATGCAGCACCTTTCCCATTTATTTTTGGATTTGCATGGCATCTTTTAAGTTTTTTATAGGGATATCTGTAAACTGCACTTTAAATTAATAGTTATTATTTATTTTTTTCTTTCCCTTGCATATTTTAGAAAATCAAGTGCACAGTTTACAGTATTTTCAAATCAAGTGATTTTCCCTGAAACTGTGCACTGCTTTTGGATAGTCCAGAATTTTCAAATCAAGTGATTTTCTAACTTTCTTAAGAAATAGTAAAAAAAAGTTCTACAAAATGTAAAATTTGGTCTACAAGTACATTTTCGTATGAAGATCATGTGAAAGTAGTTCAGATCCATGGTTTGAACTTTAAAAGGGATATATGAGTCCATAGCACAGGCCGCTATGTAATATGCATATTACCATAGCCTTACTCTTCAACTAATAATTATTTCCTTATTTCTTTCCCTGAAACAATGTAGGCGCTCGATGAAACGCCATCAGAAAATGAGAGAAACGGCGTAAACACACCGAGTGATGAAAATGACTGGGCAGATGACGATTCCTCTGATTTCGATGATTTTGATGACATGGTATGACAGTTGACACTTTATTTTTGTACTTTATAGTACGGGGGAATTTCATGTATACTCCTCAAAAAGCTCGAAATTACGTATTTTTTCCTCTAAATTCATAATATCATAGTTACCCTTCTAAATTTCAAAAACTCAGAAAATTTACCCAATTTATTGATTTTTCTAATAAAACTCATTTCAAATTTATAAAGTACCCATTTTATCCTTTATTATAAAATAAAAAATGTGTAACATGTTTAAGAGAAATATTTAGTCCTCTAATTTGTCTTTTTTGAAATTTAGAAGGGTAAATATGATATTATGAGTTTTAGAGGGGGGAATACGTAATTTTGAGGTTTTTGAGGTGTATATGTGAAATTCCCCCTTATGGTATAGTGACTGCACATCACAGTTAGGAATTACGAGGGTCTGTACTACCCAGTCCTATGGTTACCACTGGTAGGTACCAGTATAGGGTTTTAATAGAAAAGTCCATAAATTTGGTAAATTTGTGAGTCTTTGAAATTTAGAAGGGTAAATATGATATTATGAATTTTAGAGGGGGAAATACCTAAATTCGAGGTTTTTGAGGGGGTATACATGAAACTATGACTAACGGTACCAAATTATAGATATGTGGTCTTCCTACTGTGTTTTTGTGTGCTTTCTGTTGGTGGTACAATAATTTATTTGATACTGTAGATTCTATGTATTAAACTTTGCATCCTACAAAAATAAACGAAAGAAGACAGTATAACTGAATAGTAGTTAAAAGATGTACCAAATGTGTCTGGCTTGGTACTGGTTTGTACTACCCAGTAATACGGTAATCACTGGTAAGTACCAGTATAGTCTATACTGGAAAATACTAATACATTAAATAACATTTTGCTCAATTCTAATTTGGTGTGCTCTATCTGTATTTGATGCAATATTATGATGTAATTATATATCAACATTTATGTACTAGCACCTCAAGCATCTGATATGAAGTCATCCCTTGAGCGCTATGTTTTTATTTTATAATAAGATTTTGAATTGGAGATGTCTTTTACCAGTATAGTCTATACTGGAAAAGACTAATACATTAAAGAACATTTTGCTTAATTCTAATTTGGTGTGCTCTACCTCTACCAGTATCTGATGCAATATTAGGATGTAAGCAAATAGCAACACTTGTGTACTAGCACCTGAAGCATCTGATATGAAGTCATCCCTTGAGCGCTATGTTTTTTATTTTTTATTTTTATAATAGGATTTTGAGTTGGAGATGTCTGGTCAGACTAGTTTTAGTAAGAAACTCCGAACCCTGCTAGAGATGGGTTTTCATAAGGAAGCGGCCACTTCAGCAATTGAGAGATGCGGTACACTTCTTCTAATAAAAAAAATATCTATTTTGCTTGTCAGAATGAGGCCACTTTATTGATTAATTGATTTTTTTTTTTTAATTTGTAATTGTAGGGGAAGATGTGCCCATAAGTGAGCTGGCCGATTCGATCTGTGCTGCAGAAACAGCAGAGGAAGAAGGCGGGTTTGGGGAATATGATGCACCCAATTCAGAAACGGTAATCGTTCACCCTTCATGTATCATAAGCGTGATGCTTCTTGCTTATTGTTTACTTGATTTTATTTTATTTGGAAATAAAATATTATTTTTTTGCTGGAAAGTGGAGGAATCAAGTTGATTTTTGAAAAATAAGTACTACCAGAATAATGCCTCGGTGCAAGCATTTTTTACTTAGAAATAAAATCAACTCAATTTCTTTTCTTTCCAGAAGAAAATAACATTTTTTTTCTAAAAAAAAAAAATCTCCACAGAAAGGGTCCTGATTGTAAATTGTAGTCTTTCATCTACTCTTGAAAAAAAAAAGTCTTTTTCTTATGGCATTCTCTTGAAACTCATTTGATGAACTTTAGGGGTATATTTACTGACAGTATACTGCTATTATTCTTGTGTTTTTAACTCCTAACCATGGACCTTGTTACTGCTAGATACTACCTTTTGGATACCAGTAAAGACTCACAGTAAGGGGCCTGAGTGTAACTTGTACGGTCTTTCAGCTACTCTTGAAAAATTTCCTATTTCTCATAGCATTCTGTTAAAACTCATTTGATGAATTTACAGAAAAAAGATGGCGACAAATACGACCCGTTTGTGCATAGCAACAAAAAGCAAAGATTTGATGGCGCAAGCAGTAGTCGAAGAAGCACTCACATGCGTGAGCGTGTCAAGCGGGCCTACCGCCGGGCCACTCCCACAAGTAGGCCCCGCAGAAGCAGAGAAGAGGACGATGAAACAGATCGAAATAGCCTCCCGAGCCCGATGGTTGGGTTCGGTCTTCCCATGGACCCGATGCGCCAGCTGTACCGGGATATCCCTAAAGAGGGGCAGGGCCCGCCTTACTTCTTCTATGAAAACGTTGCACTTACTCCCAAGGGCGTGTGGCAAACCCTTTCTCGATTCCTTTATGGCATTCCACCTGAGTACATAGACTCCAAGCACTTCTCTGCTTGTTATAGAAAGAGGGGATATATCCATAATGTGCCAATTGCGAATCGGTTCCCTTTGGAACCGACGCCACCGATGACGATTTTGGATGCGTTCCCTTCGGCACGTGCAAACTGGCCCCCATGGGACACCCGCACCCAGTTCAACTGCCTTCAGACATGCATCGGCAGTGCACAATTGACAGAGAGGATTCGATCGAGGCTGGTTTCATCGCCGGACCCGCCACCACCAGAAGTTATAAGGTGGGTCCTGTATGAATGCAAAAAGTGGAATCTGATATGGGTTGGTCAGAACCGAGTTGCTCCGCTCGAGCCTGATGAGGTGGAGTTCTTGTTAGGGTTTCCACGGGACCATACCCGCGGTGTCAGCCGTACCGAACGGTACAGGTCTTTGGGGAACTCTTTTCAGGTTGATACAGTTGCGTACCAGTTGTCAGTACTTAAAGAACTGTACCCAAAAGGCATCAGAGTGTTGTCCCTTTTCACCGGGATCGGCGGTGCTGAGGTGGCGCTTCATCGACTCGGGATTAAGATGACAGCGGTCCTCTCAGTTGAGATATCAGCTATCAACCGCAACATTCTGAGGGGTTGGTGGGACCAGACGGGACAGCAGGGAGAGCTTGAAGAAATTGACGATGTAACACGTGTAAGTGATGCAATTCTGACGAGGTTTATTGCTCGGCATGGAGGTATTGACTTAGTAATCGGAGGGAGTCCGTGTAATAATTTGGCAGGGAGTAACCGACATCACCGAGACGGACTATCGGGAGAGCACTCAAGTTTGTTTTTTCATTATCACCGCATTTTAGAGAGAGTCAGGTGTCTTATGGGTAGAGATTGATTCTACTAGGGTTTGGTAATGCAGGGGTGTATTTTCATGGATGAATAATCATTTTTTTTTCTTTTTTTTTTTCTTAGGTTTGTGGTGGTAGTAGCTCATGGTTAGAAATAACTAGTTTTACTGATGGGTGTAACTCTCTGTCAAGGATCTGGTAAAGTTTTTAGATTTCTAACAATAAATAGTTTGAAAGACATCATAAAAGATCACTGAAAATTTTTACGAACAGGTACCAGCAGGGAACAAACATGCTAGTTTGTCTTGTAAAACCCTTTAATTGCAAGAATTTTTCATGGAATGCAAGTTGATAGTTAAGAATAGATAATACTTATATATATATATATATAGGGCTGGGTTTAGCTAAGCTATGGAGTAAAACGAGTTTGTACTCCACGCAATATTTTCATTTTGAAAATCCAAACTACCGATCCGAACCGTTCAAGTTGTTCTCCATATTGAAATGTGCTTGGAGACCAAATTTTATATTTTTTGGAATTTTTTTACTATTTATTAAGCCACTTTGAAAATCGCTGATCCGGATAAACAATAGCAAAACAGTAAAAAATTCTGGACCAATTGATCAACGATTTTTCAAAGTGGCTTAATAAATAGTAAAAAAATTTCAAAAAATGTATAATTTGGTCTCCAAGCACATTTCAACATGGAGATCATGTTGAGCGGTTCGGATCGGTAATTTGGATTTTCAAAATGAAAATAATGAGGCGTGGAGTACAAAATCGTTTTACTCCATGGCTTAGCTAAGTCCAGCCCTATATATATAAAGAGAGAGAGAGAGAGAGGTTGGCTAATGTCATAACGTTATAACTTCGGCCGAAGTTATAACGAGTCGTTTTCGGATTTTCAAAGTCCAAACTGTTCATGTTGATCTACATATTGAAATGTACTTGGAGACCAAATTTTACATTTTTTGGAATTTTTTTACTATTTATTAAGCTACTTTGAAAATTACTGATCCGGATGAACAGTAAAAACAATGCAACAAAATTCTCAAAATGACAAAACTCAAAATCCTGTTTCTAAATAGGCTGTCAGAAAGTACTTCCTGACAAAACTCAAATTCTCAATTGAAAACCCACAATTTTTATATATAGATTGTTTATTTCAGAATAAAAAAATTCACTTGACTAGAAGGTACTTGCTGACAAATGGAAGGAAAAAAAAGGTTCCTCTTGACACAAACATCTCAAAAGGAAAAATGAATTTTCCAAGTAAGGTTCAGAGCTTCTTTGATGGCATAAATGATTGCCAGCAAGTAGATTTTAGTTTTATCTTTTCTGTTTTATTTTAAGAAGCTTACTTTTATATAGATTTACTGGTAGAACCAGTGCTGCCAGAAACTCAGCACACAAGGTCCTACCCGGTACCAGAGGAACCAAACTCAATAAAACAATTCATTTATCTATCTATACAGACACAATCCACACACACACACACACACACACACACACACACAAGCAGACTGTCAAATAAAAGATTAGTCAACAGTAGTATCATTTTTAACTCCTCTTGCAGTTTGCCTTTTATTTTCTCTTGTCTTATGACAAATTATGGTCTGTTCACCAATATATACCAGAATCCAAAATGAACTCAGAAAATACAGGGTCACTTTATTTAGGAAAGGGATTTTGAATTTTGTCTTGAATTTATCAATATGGATTTTTTTGGTTGGGAGAATACACTTGAAAATATATGTTATCAAAGATATCTCTGAAAAATAAAAATGGAAAATAAAGTTGATACTATACTCTGTGCGCTGCACTAAGCCAAAACAGCTCTGTTAAAATCTATATCCTCTGTGTGTGTGTGTTGGTGTCGATAGGAGTGTCCGATTTAATTATTTAAGTGTTTGGTTGATTATTATAAAAAGAAAATTGAAATGCTTTATCTATGTTGACAAATCAGCAATTTCATACGAAATTTAAAATTCACATGGACCTCATTTTTTGTTTTTCTACAAACCAAGAACAACCATTCCTCTCTGAAATTGAAAAAAATTTAATATTAATCATGGATCTTTTATGACACCTTACTGTATACTAACTTACAAATTTTCTTTAAAAAAATGAATAAAACTAACATATCTAGTGCAATAATATTTCAACTATTTTTAATAAAGATGTAGACATATTGATCCCTATATATAGCAATATAGAGATTTAGTAAATAAAATAAAAGTCATGAAAATGCTATTAAAATTTGGATCCGTGGGTTGAGGTCGATCGACACTAAAATAAATTTTTAACTCAAATTTGGATCATAAAATAACTCGAATGTATATATATTGACTATGACCACATTTTGTTCAATGTTTGTTCTAAATAGTTTCGATTCATTGAACGGTTTAGAAACAAAAAAATAAATCTTTCAATGAATTTCACAAATAAACGAGGTTTCAAGCGTAAATGAATAAATTTGAAAATGTAGGTTCAATCGAATTCAACAACCAAGAAAGAAAGTTGCAAATGTAGGTTCAATCTTGAACATATATAGCCAGCAATAACATTTGAAAGCTTGACCTCCATCTTCTTCTTTTCTTTTTCTTTCAATGGATAATGGATAGTACAACAAACTCCATTACCGATGCTTTATGCAAATTATCTTTTTTTTTTTTTAAATATTCTAATTAAAACATTCCTCACTACTAATGATAAAAACAAAGGAAAAGGAGTTCATATTTCTTATATATGTTGTCTATCTCATCCACTACAATGCATTGGAAGGATCGAGAAGAGGGCTTTCCGAATCATACATGATATCAGAGCAGGTGTTACTTATGGGAGGGGAAGAGTACGATCCTCTAAGCACTCCATGTGCAATCGTCTTGTAAGCGGCCTCTGTCAAGTGGATCCCATCCCATGATCCGTACTTCGATGGGTCCGAACAAACCGTAGAACCTCGGTTTCCGCATTGTGCGAATGACGAGTAATTGTAAGGACCTTCGGCCCCGCAACATGCCATTAAAGGGTAGCTGAAGCCTACACAAAATGGTGGCTTTGATAACTAGCTTATAAATACACATGACAAAGTTTTGTAGTTCTATTTTACAATTATATATCTTATTTGAATTCTAAAAATTCCATATGAAAGTTTTGAGTACCATATATATATAGTGACATACAATAATCATTATTGGTATGAGGCAAATAAATAAGATTTTGGTGGCTTGATTGCAAAATCTCACCTAACTTGTTTGGATTGCGAAAGATGTTCATAGAAGCTTCATAATAATCTGCATAGATAATAGTCACATTAGGATAGAGAAGCCGAAGCTTTGCAAGCTCCTCTGAAAGCATTGCATTGTGGTACTCTGAAAGCTCGTTTAAGCTCTTGATGCATCCGGTTTCGGAGTCATAGTCGTCCTTTTTCGCACTTTGGAATAACGTAAGATACATCGGGACGCATCCTATCGGAAAATTATTTGGAACCAACAATGTTTTGGCTCCATGACTGATCAATTCCTGTATATATAATTGTATATTAATTGAGATCTCAGCCATATATACATTAGTTTAGCATTGGCATATTCCTGTGCATGCATGTGCCTCAATTAATTAATTACATGTTTAATAATAAGAAGAAAGAGGAAAGCAAAAAAAAAAACTTACATGGATGGTTAAAATTATGGTTGTGATTACAATAGGGACAAAGGTCCTGACTTGATCTATGGTTGTCCCATAAAACAATAATGGATGGTTGTAGTCGTTTCCTCCTATCTCACCTACCACAAATAGAGTACTGCTCATAACAGAGCTGCCACATCCTGCACAGTTCAATTATTAATTAATTTGTGAATTATTTTTATGTTCATTTATTTTATTTTTTCCTTTCATGAACCACAAATAAAGATAAACAAGAGGTTTCATTGGGATATATAATACCTGGTTCTTCCAAGATTGAAGGTAGTAATTGCTTGAACCACTCAAGCTGAGTGCCAAGCGAGTAATCCGTCCAGAACGCCTCGATTCCCTTGGATTCAAAGAAGGAAATGTTCAGTGCCGTGGCGCCACCAACCGCAAAATTCACACCATGCCGGAAGTTCTCTGTTGTGCTCTCTCCTGCGAGATATGGCGGGATAAATGGCAACCCGTATGCTTCCGCTAATCAATGAAATTAATATAAGCCAGTACGTCAATAGCTAGATCTCTTTGCGAATTTTGATCCATATATATACTTATTAGTTTCAAACCCGAATCCGGATACCGCATCTGGCTAATATCCTATCCAATATAGGAGGAAGAAATATTCTATGAGTAGTAAAGTAAAGTGCACTAACCAATGAAATCAAGAATTATCCGTCCATCACAGAACCGGCCAGTGGGATGGCCGAAATAAGTCTCTCCGTATGGCAGGTTACGAATGGGGTCATAGCCGTCGTTGATAGAAATCAGGAAGTTTCCGGTGTCGCTGATCGAGTCGCCGAAGCAGAAAATGCGGGTGAAGCAACAATTTCCAGTTTTTAAAAGTAGAAGGATTGTGAGGATAGGAATGTGAAGAGAGAAACGAAGATGCTTGAGAGCCATGAGAGATGATGAAGAGAAACGAAGATGCTTGAGAGCCATGACAGATAATATATATTGTTTTTCAAGAGTTGGTACGTACCTAACCTAGCTAGTTCTATTCCATAGTTATATAGATAGATCGATAGATGGGCTAACTTAGTTCTATTCCATGACAAATAATATTGTTTTTGAAGAGTTGGTACCTAACCTAGTTCTATTCCATATATATATATAAAAAGTTGGTACCGGAAATAAATTAATTGATATACTATTTACTTGAATAAATATTTAGGAAAAAAATTAAGAAGTTTTGCATAAAGTTATATTCTAGTATTATATATAATTAACTGTTTTTTTTCCTCTCACCATATAATATTTTGTAATTAATTAATAATAATGGACCTTTTTGTCAAACGTCGACCAAAGGGTTCTTTGTGGCCTGTTAGTAGTACTGGTAAGTCTATATCCTCTACAGTACCATACTCAGTCTAATGAGCTAAGATTAACTCTGAATTGAGTTGTAGAGTTTTGAAATTATCCGGCCGGTTCAGATCCGGACTGTGAAACCCGCGGGACTGGACCGGACCGGCCGGAAAAGTAGGTACGGTCCGGTCCATACAGGTCATGGGATGGGTCTAGCCTGGGTTTGGGTTGGTTTTCTCCACTAGAACCGTGCCTACCCGGCTGGTTCAAAACCCGTGAACCGTTTTAGCCCGGACCACTCTAAACCGGACCAAATCCGCCCCAAATCCGGACTAACCAGGACTAAAACCGGACTGAAACAAGACCAAATCCGGTTATCTTTTTAAAGTAATTTGTTTTTTCTTAAAACAATTGATTAAAAAAAAATTCGAACCGAATCAATCCGTGACCATCAGACCGGACCAGACCAACTCGTGAGAGTCTGGAGTCTGGACCATGAGCCAAACCACGGATTTGAGCCATCCTCTCCAAAACCGGCTCATAATAAGAGGAAGCCAAAATCTGTAATTTAGATTATATTCTAGTATTATAATTAACTTTTTTTTTCTCTCACAATATAATTAATATTTTGTAATTAATAATAATGGATTTTTTTTTTTTTCAAACATTCAATGAGATGAGATTAACTCCGAACTGAGCAGTATGAAATTCAGTGTCTATTCATTATTTTGTTTTTGTAATTCGTACCACAATTAAAAAAAGTCTGAATTTAATATTAATTTGAATGAAGATTCTCCGACCATTTCCTGAAACTTTGGATCTGGTATTCATTGCTTTTTTTGGTTTTATCTATTTTTTTTATCAATCCAATCTCATCAGACGTCAAAGAATCCTTTACACAATCTTATTTGGTGAGATTGTTTCAACAGCTTGATTCTATTTCAATAATTAATACACAATATTTTTTTAATAAAAGGCTGAAGCCCGTTTCACTATTGAAAGTAAATTTAAGTTACTGTTCTATCAGGGTTATCTTACAACATTAATACACAGTATTAACTTCCTTAAATTCCAATCTAACAAAATAAATAAATCTCTGGTACGTTTGTTACTTGTAGTAGATTTTTTTTTTTTTCTATACTTGTAGCCAATAAAATCGAAATAGGAAACAAAATATTCATTCTGCAGAAAGAAAATCTTTTGTATAATTTGAAATACAACCAAAAAACTCAGGCAACAATAAAAAATTTGTAGTTATTATATTACTAGTATTGTGCCCGTGCGTTGCAATGGAATATATGATAAGATAATAAAAATAAATTCTCATACAAAATGACAAATTTTCATAAAAAAACAAAATTAAAAATATATTGTAATATGTATAGAAATAAAGAAGTAGATAAATAAAAAAGTGAACAAAAAATTGATTTGCATTGTGATCCATCGTATAAAAAATATTAATTGGAGAGAGAAATAAGGAAACGAAGAATTATATCGCTAAGTTTTAGAGTTTGTTTAATTTAATTGTAACGCATCGTGTGGCGGTATGTGTGGCGAGTATGTTTGTAACTAAATTTAAACTTCTACACATAAAATATATGCATTTAATAAAAAAAAGATAGATTATGTGATTGGAGAGCTGAGATTAAATTCAAAAATTAATCTTTTAATCGTAGCCGTTGGCGGATCGGACACCCAACGTGCTTAATAATGGAATGGAGATATCACTGCTACCAAGTTTTTCATTACAAACTAATTGGAAACCTACTAACTTCAAATTAATGTGTGAAGTACTTAATTTTTTTCACAAAAGAAAAAAAGTTAATGGACTAAGGCATATCATTTCACATAGCAACACTAAATAGTAGATTTAATTGATTGAAAATTTGTGAGATTTAAAGATATATTGGTCTAAGTACTTAGTTAAATTATTTAATTTACAATTAACAAAAAATATTGTCAACATAAATTTTCAATCAATTGAGTAACATAACTAGAAGTAGGAATTAATTACATCTAAAAAAAAAAAATATAATCTAAGTGGTAATTGGAGCATATTATTTCAAAATTAGATCATAATATGCTAAATAATAGTTTTTTTCTTTCCTTAAATAGTAAGCTATTTTTTTTATCAATAGCACGTGAAAGGAGGGCAACAAATATAGAAATTAACCGATATTTAAGAAGATTGTTAATTAAAAAAAGAAACAAATGACAACTTTATAGAAAATCTAATCGAAGGATAAAATTGTCTATTCATTAAAATATTTAAAATGAGTTGTGTAATAATATTTTTTGTGATGTGAATATCAACACCCTTCGGAGAATTTTTTTTATAAACCATATTAAAAAAAATATTTTTACGAAACCAACATGATTATTTTTTTTACAAAAATCATAAGAACCAAAATGGCATTTTAGTCTGAAATTTTTTTTTTATTCCAGACCGAAATGTCATTTCGGTTCGGTCCCCTTTATAGATTTTCTGTAGCGGCTCATATGAAAACTTGTGAAAAAGTGCCACAGAAAATTCAAAAATGGGACCATACCGAAATGGAATTTCAATCCCAAAAAAAAAAAAATTTCGGGACCGAAATCTTATGGTTTTTGTAAAAAAAAAAAAAAAAATTTCCTAAAAATCAATTTTTTAATTACGGTTTATAAAAAAAATTCCCCTTCGGACATGCATGCTCCACTCCCAAATTTAAATTCGTTAAATATGAATAATTTGATAAAACGTGAGAGAACCAGTTTTGACTTTCATTTGAAAAGGTGTGGTGCAGGGGATTCTAAAGTTGGGTTATAGTGCTTTATAAAAGCAAAGCGAGTGTTTTATTTTATATTTATATTTTATGATTTTAAAGTTTAAAATATTGATTTGAACTGTTTAAGTTAATTTTCATATTAATTATACTTGGAGATCAAATTTTACATTTTTTTTAAATTTATTACTAGTTTTTTCAAATTTTTGAAAATCACTGATTTTTTATGGTCCACAATTTTGCGAAAAACAGTGATTTTAAAAAATTCTAAAAATATAGTAAGAAAAATCACTGTTTTTCACAATTTTTAAAAATTTCTTACTATATTTTTAGATCTTTTAAAAATCACTGCTTTTCTGCAAAATTGTGGATAAAAAATTAATGATTTTCAAAAATTCAAAAAAACTAGTAATTAATTTTCAAAAAATTGAAAATTTATTACTATATTTTAGAAATGTAAAATCAATGATTTTTTATTATTTTTTTATTTAATGAAAAGATGTGAAAATCATTTTTTATTATTTTCTGAATTTTTGACATATTACACATGTTTGCTCAAAATTACTATTAAATCTGTGTCCAAAGCAAGAAAACATTGTTCCGAAAATTTATGCACATCATACACGGTTTTACTATTTACAACTGTATATAAATGTTCTCCAATATTCATACACGGTTTTTTATTAAAAACCGTGTATGAATTTGCAGCGTAATCAAACTTGCCCCTCTTAATTGAAGGAGCGGTTCAATTATATTGATTGGATTTCTCCCGCTCAATGTTATCAGAACTAGACCAGATATCGACCCGATAAACCTTCGGATCAACAATTTATCGACCGAACAAGTGAGTCAGCCAATTCAACCGCTGATTTTTTAAAACAATAGTAACTTCAAAGTCTAACAGCCTAAATTTGACAGCTCCAAGTTTTTTGGAGATACATAGGATTGTATTGTTTTGTGTACAGTTTTGAAGATAAATAGCTTTGTGTCTGGTATCCTTTCACTTAACCAAGGTTGTTTAGAGATAAAACTATATGCTATCTCTGATTCAATTTTTCAGCCTCATATTCAACAACATAATTTTTTATATGATAAAATCACCATGGAAAATTTAAAAAAAAATAGCAAAATCTAGCAAAATTCAAAATCTTTGCTTCAAGAATCAACAAATTAATCTGATTAATTGAGGCATCCTTGAATTCAGCTCCAAAGACTCTCCAAATTCAAATCAACACCTCAGATTGTATTAATAGACTATCATTCCTACCCTGATTGTAACCAATTTCCTCTCAAATAATCAATTCAACTCAATTTTCATATCAAATCATCATAAAGTTAGATAAAATCAAACTTTTCACTTTGGAAATCTCATATTGTTGTTCCTGTTTTACGACTTTCTCGATTGTTCTTCTTTTCTACCTTAGAAAAGTTTCTTATTAAGAAACTGTTTATAAACTCTACGATGGTCAAATGATTGGCTCAAATTATTTTTTCTTTTTAATTTATTACTGACGTGACTTAATAGAAACTTCAAAATTAATTTCAGGAATATAAAAGTTTAGAACTTTAGATACCTTAATTTCTAAAAAGTGATATTAACAGTTATTTAGAAACTCATTTGAGTTGCTGGAATATAAAAATATGATATTTCTATTTAGATCTTACATTGAATGAAGAAATGAGCTGCAGTATATCAGGAGAATAGAAGCAACATTTTGATTTACTCACTATCTGACAAAATGTAGTGATGATATGTTAATATGAAAAACTTAGCATGCTTATAGTTTGATGCTTGCAATTATCTCAAAAATATGGGAGTTTTTTGTAAATAGCCCCCTCCCACAAAATTACTGTTTAGAGAGTAAACCCAAATTGATATTGAAGAAGCAGCATTGTTGGTGTGAGAAATGATCAGAACCGTTCAAATTTCTATTTTCAAAGGCTAAATAATTGATCATATCAAAATGATCACTATTTGAAAATATATTTGTAGACCAAAACTTACAATTTTTCGAATTCTAGACCATCCAAAAGTAATGATTTTTTACCTATCTAAAAAATGAGGAGAGTTCCAATACCTCATGTTTTCATACCTCTCTCACATTAATATCTTCATTTTTAAAATTCAAATTGTCGATCCAATCTGCTCAACATGATATCCATATTAAATATGCTTAGAGACCAAATTTTATAATTTTTGTAAAAATTTTACTATTTTTTTAGATAGTTACAAAATCAATGTTTTTGAACGGTTCAGGAACATTTTTTTTTTTGAAAGAAAGGCATCAGGTGCCCATTTCATATATGAAATATAAGAGGTAAATTACATTGTTCTAGATATATCGCTATAGTTCGTCAAGGAAAGATCATCACAAAGCTAATAAGCTTGCAAAAATTATACGCTCTACGCTTTAACAGCCACCAAAACACAGTAATTGAGAAATATACTAAAGCTAAGCCTCCATCCTTGGGGCTGAGGTAACTAAGTAGTAATAAGAAAAAACAGAAAGCATGCAAGTGTAGCGGTGCAGTCATGGTAGGTCAGGACGCCCCCCTCTAGCTTCTCCTCCTACTTCGGCCTCTGGATAATCAGCTTGATATGGTACCAGCTGGGTGTCGGATGGGTCCCAAACACGCAGGGGGATAGCATGGAGATCAGTAGGCAGCCAATTAGCAGTAGCATCTTTGATACGCTTAGCCATATTTCCTGTCCAGTAATGAACAAGGGAAATGATTAGCAAGATGAGATTACGAGGTGTGGTAATATTGGAATTTTGAAAGATAATAGCATTTCGATGTTTCCATATTGTCCAACTTAAGGCACTAAAAACCACAAGGAAGGCTAGTTGATTATCTTCATCTAAAGTTCCTGCAAAGTCAAAGATATCAGAACATTTTTTCCAATTATAGAAATGATTTTGACTCTGACCCATCCAAAACCAAATTTGTTTGGCTACTGTACATTTAAGCAGGAACATTATTTTGGTACCTATCTTAAAAAACAGGAGGGCTCAAATGCCCCATTGCGTTATGCCCCAATCGTACCCCAACATCTTTATCTTCGATTTCAAAGTTCAAACAAAAGATCTGAACCGCTCAACATGATATCCACGTTAAAATGTGCTTAGAGATCAAATTTTATATTTTTTGGAATTTTTTTACTATTTTTTAAGATAGATACAAAATCACTATTTTTAGATGGTCCACAATTTTATGGAAAAATATTGATTTTGTACCTATCTTAAAAAATAGTAAAAAATTTTCAAAAAATATAAAATTTGATCTCTAAGCACATTTTAATATCAATATCATGTTGAGCTGTTCAGATCCTTTGTTTGAACTTTGAAATAAAAAATAAAGATGTTGGGTACGATTGGGGCATAAAGTAATAGGGCATTTGAGCCCTCCTTAAAAAATAGTACAAAATTTCTTCCCCAAGCATGTTTTAGTATGAATATTTTGTTGAGTAGTTCGGATCAATAATTTGGACTTTGCAAATAAAGATATAAAATATGAGGCATAATGAGGTATGAAAGACAAAGTATTGGAACCCTCCTAAAAAATAATAAAAAATCTAAAAAAAAAATGTAAAATTTGGTTTCAAACTACATTTTTATAAAGAGATCATGTTTACAATTCAGATGGACTCTTTGAACTTTGCAAATAGAGATATGAATTCATAGCACGGATTGATCACTAATATGCAATTACATAGCCTCACTAGATTATAAATTCTTAATTTTTCCTAAAAAAATTAGCGAAGTTGCTATTAGCAAATGACTATAGTATAAACTCATGCATAATGTGTAAAACTATTAACATAATAGCAAGGAACAAACAAAATTGAATAAATTTAGAATACATAACAAAACATAGGAAAAACATACATTAGAGCAGTTCATTGGGTCATTATCTCCACCAATTTACAACCTTGCTTATAAAAAAAAAAAACCTAAGCACACACCATTTATCTCCAAATTATTATTATTCAAGAGATATCTATCCCTTAGTAATCTAGTCAATAACTAGCATATAAAATTATTACATCTTCACTACTATATTAATCATACCATAAGCATATAAGCAAAAGAACATGCATGCAACTAATCTTCCTGCGTTTTAGTTCGCATGCAACCGCACCGAGGCTTCTTTCTCTGTTTGCTGCTATCCTTTTTCCTGCCATAGAGATATTCTACTAAAAGAACCTTTGATCTCTTAGGCAATGGCACCCCACTTCCCGTAATTTCACTTACACTTTCCGCCTCAAGTTTCAAGAGCATTTGCTGTACCTTTTGCAACTCCAGTTCCAATCGCCCGATTTTCTCTGATGCCTTTCTTGCACGGTCCGAAATCTTTCTCTGGTTCTTACATAAAGTATCAGTATTACTCTCCCCTTCCAAATTAGCATTATCAATTTCATCAACCTTTTTCGACAATTTGTTGTTGGTTTCGATTAATTGCAAAATGGTTTCCTCAGCTTCTCTCAATTGTACTGTGATGCCTTCTGTCTGTTGACTGGTAAATTTACCATTTTGCCCCTCTGATAATCCAATATTGGATTTCAGTTCGTTTAATCCTGATTGGAGTTCGATAAGCCTTTTTGAATCAGAGGTGAGTCTCTCTATGATATTTGTCTTCCACTCTTGATGCGACTCAGCCGTACCGACATTTGCTTTTCTTGGTACCATTTGTTTATCAATGCCCAACTCCTTTTCTGACATTTGATCAGTTGATAGCCTCTTTCCCCTGATATCTCTTTCTCTATCTAGAACCAGGTCAATTTCGGGATACTCCAACTCTATATCTCTCTGCATCAAAGAGCGCACATTTAGCCTCTTTCTCTCACTACTCTCGCTCTCTCCTCCTGCAAGCCCCCATGACTCAGCATTAAAACTCCCTGAATTCCCACTTACGGTACTTCCACTTGTAATCGCACGTGTGTTTTTTTGCCGGGAAGAGTGCACTCTCACTCTCTCTCTATCTCTCTCTCCTCTTGAGTTTAATGAGGATGAAGAGTTTGAACTCTGCACAAGGTCAAGTTGTATATCTTTCAACATTTGCTCATAGTTGACTCGTGAAAAATCGTCATCGGAAATCTCCTTCATTTTTAGCAACTCAACTTGCTTCTTCGCATCTGCTAGGCTGGCAGCAAAGTCAACCCGCTCTTGCTCCAACACTAGTGCTGTACTGGTAACCATCTTCTGGAGGAATTTGATTGTTGTGTGCAGTTGCTGCAACTCAGGGTTGCGTGTAACTGAAGTTGCAGTGTCACCTTGATCTCCTTTGGTTGGTTTGAGGGGGCTTTTGACACGCTTTGATGGAGACAGTTTCTTCTCCTGATGGAAAATAAATAATTAGTTGATGAATTGTACTTGTCAGATATGTATAGCCATTAATTGGTGCTCGTTAAAAGGTAAGAATGAGGCTATGGTCCTATGCATAGCGCGGATTGGTATGTACTATGGATCAATATCTCCGTTATCAAACTCCATACAGTTGATTTGAACTGTTCAATATGATCTCCATATGAAAATGTACTTGTAGATCAAATTATACATTTTTTTAGAATTTTTTTACTATTTTTTTAGATAGGTAGAAAAAAAAATACTTGTAGTATTTTTCTACCTATCTAAAAAATAGTAAAAAAATTCTAAAAAATGTAAAATTTAGTCGGCAAGTACACTTTCATATGGAGATTACATTGAATGGTTCAAATCAACTGTTTGAATTTTGAAAACATATATATTGATTTATAGTACGTACCAATCCGTGCTATGCATGGTACCATAGCCTCACTCAATTCTCTTACATTTCACCATTTGTGTATATCTGACCAGGAAAACCATCACTAGGGCTTAATTCTCTTACATTTCACCATTTCAGTTCCGGTACTAGTATGAAGTAATGGTAACTCACAATTCCTAATAGAACATATAAATGCTAAAATAACATATTAATTAAAGAAAAATGAACAAAAGGTATACCTCCTTTTTATTCTTACTAGCCTTCAACCGACCCTTCGTCAGAGAAAGTGTCTGCTGCTCAAGCGCTTCCACCTCGTCTCTTAGCGAACCCAAAATCATCATTTCACCTTTATCCAAATCCACCTTCAGCCTCTGATTCTCAGCCTCAATCTTATTCAATCTCTCTTTCAACTCATGCACACACAAATTCCTTCTAGAAATTTCCTCCTTCAACACCTCTTTCTGAACCATTGCACTAATCTCAAAGCTCTCACAAACCAGTGTCAACTCTAGAACCTTGTCCTTGAACAGAGACGCATCAAAAATTGCACTCTTGGTTTTCCCCATTAAAGTCCCAATTTCAGAACCACATTTTTTAAGTGAAATATTCTCTTCACACATCTCTTGACAAATGGACTTCAAAACCACCCCAAAGATATCTTGTGAGATTGACTCGGTTAGAATTGCATGTAAGTCGACTTGTGAAGCATTCTGCTTTTGGGAGAGAGAAGAGTTTTCCTCGAACAGAGTAACAATCTCTTTCTGAAGAGACCGGCGTGAGTCCTGCAAATCTGTAAGTTGACTTACCAGGAACTCGACTTCCCCCCTCAACTCATGTAACTCCTTGGATTTGGTCACATTCTCTCCCTTAAGATTTTCTCTCTCTAGCCTCAGCTCATGAACTTCTTTACCAAAGTGTTCAAGAAGTGTTACAACAAGAGATTTCTCAACAAGCCGGCTTTGTCTTGCATCTTGTGCCTCGGAAACCGTGCTAACCAGCATGCCAACTTCATGCAATATGAGTTGCATGATTATCTCCTCCTGCAACTCACCAAGAGATTTGTACTTCTTATCCAGCTTGAGCGCATCTTGTAACGACCTTACACCTTGTACCAACTTCTCCTTCTCCTTTCTAACCCAATTCAGTTTCGAAATCATTTCATTTGCCTCATTTAGGGCTCTCTGAAATTTGAAAATTTCATTCTGGGCATTTACGATTCTCTGTTGCTCAGCTTCCAGAAGGTTTTTGGCACTTTGAGTTTCTATTTTTTCTTGATTTAGCGTGTTTTGCAGATACTTGACTTGATCAAGAATTAGGGTTTTGTCCTGGTGTAGATTTCTGTGGTTGATCTCAAGTTCTTGGTACCGCTTCTCCAAGTCTCTGAGCATTACTTTGGTGCTTTGTACCTGAAATAAAGAAGTAATTTCTTATGGTACATCTTATTACCAATTAGTACAAATGTGGTTTAAAATTCAACCTTATTGGTACGGGTCCATACTAACAAAGTAGGTGCTGGTACTGCACTGAAACCATAAATTATAACAAACAAAGGAAGATATATATAAACACAATTACCTCAGAGACAAGAGAACCCTTATCAGCTGCAAGTTTTTCATTCTCACCCATCAAAAATTGGTATGATGCATTCAGTTCTTTCAACTTCCTTCTAAGTCCCTCGATCTCAGCATTCGCATCACACAAAGAGTTCTCCAACAAATTCTTTCTCGTAACAAGCTTCTCTATGTTCGAATGGAGGTTCTCACTGGACATCTCCAATTCCTCTTTCTTCCTCCTCAACCCCTCCAGTTCAGCATTCGCAATGGATAGAGACTTCTCCAGAAGGGAGTTCTTTTCAGATACCCTCTCCAGTTGTCTCAGATTCTCAGACTGTAGAGTTCTCACATCCTCATGATTTTTAATTATCTCTTTTAATTCAAAATTGCCGTCTTTCAGTTCTTCGACCAGCCCGTGGAGAGATTCGACATTTGAACTTACTATTTGAATTTGATCAGTAAGAGAGATGTGCCTCGAGTCTTGCTCACTTTTGTCATGTTTGATTCTAGAAAGTTCTTCTTGTGCACGCCTCCTCTCTTCCAAATGGAGAGAGATTTCACCTTCAAGTCTCCTTTTAAATTCATTCAAAGAAATTATCTCATCTTGTAATCGAATAATTCTTGAGTTGGCCTGGTGGTTTTGTTCGTCTAGGGATTTGTTTTCTTCTCTTATCCTCTCCATTTCCGTCTCTAATTTCTCTTTCTGAAGATACAAGCGATTCAGCCTTTCGTGGGCTTCTGCAAGTGCAGTCTCTGCGAGTGCATTTTCCTGTAACTGCACTTGCAGCCTTTCCAGTTCACCCATCTTTTCTGCTAGTTGTTTCTCAATTGATAAATTGATTGTTTGTTCTTGCAATTTCTGTGAGTGCATGTCCTGTAATTGCACTTGTAACCTTTCCAATTCTCCTATCTTCTCATTCAACTCTTTCTCCTTTGCCTCTAAGTTTAAACTGACTGTTGTGTACTCTTCTTTTGTCCTCTCCATTTCTCTCTCCAATTCAATCTTCTCCATTTCGACTTGCACCTTTTGTAACTTCACTTCTTGCAAATGCACACGCAACCTCTCCACTTCCGGCTTCCTCTTCTTCATCTCCTCCAACTCCAGTGATAAAGATCGGTTTCTCCCCTCCAGTGAATTGTACTTCTCCTCTCCAGTTTTGAGGCTTAAACTGAGAGCTCTCTGCTCTTCTTTCATCCTCTCCATTTCTCCCGACAACCTCTCATTCTCCTCAGATAAAGCTTTTATTCTTTCGTGAGACTCCTCTAGTGCCTTTCCGAGAGACATATTCGCCATTTCGGATTTCATTTTATGTAACTGGGTTTCCTGTAAAGAGTAATTTAGTTTCTCCATTTCCATCTTCGCCTCCTCTTCACACTCTCTTTGTCTCTGTTTCAACTTCTCCAGCTCCATATTCAGAGAAAGGTTTATTCTTTCCAGTGAAGAGTACTTCTCATCTCCAGTTTTCAAGCTCATAAAGAGACTTCGGTTTTCCTCTTTTACCCTTTCAATTTCTTCCTCCAATGTCGTCACCTTTTCTTCAGATTCCCGATGCCTCTGTTTCATACTCTCCAGTTCAAAATTCAATGATTCATTCCTCTTCTCCAGTTCATCCCATCTCTCACCTCCGCTCTTGATTTCATTCTGGAGACAACTAACAATTGAATTAGCAAGCCGGTTTTGGTCCTCAAGTTTCCTCCTCCCCTCCTTGATCCTCTCCATTTCCTTCTCCATTTTAGTTAGACCCTTCATCCTTTCATAAGCTTCTTTCAGTTTCTTTTCCAGAGCTAAACGTGCCATTTCAGATTGCATCTTTTGAATCTGCTCAGACTGGAGAGATATATTAAGCTTCTCCACCTCTTCTTCCTTCTCTCTGGCTCGCAGTTTCAACCTCTCCATTTCAGACTGGAGAGAATGGTTGGTCCTCTCCAGTATGTCACACCTCTCTTGAGTACTGGAGAGGTCCTGTAGCTTCAACTGCATCTCTTCCTTCAATTTGTTGAATTCTTCTTGAGTGTGAGATATCTCTGATTTCAGACTGTTTAATCTATCACTCGACTCTTTGCTCTGTAACAAAGCAGCCTCTTTTTCGGCTTCCAGTTTTGAGAGTGTCTCTTTCAAGTTCATCGCTTCCGGTTGACCTTTTTCAATTTGGATCCTGAGATCTTCATTTTCTTGTGACAACCTCAATATTTCCTTCTGAAGAATCTCAAAATCTGAGAAAAAGAAAGAAAAAAAAAAACACAACTATTGATTACATTGATATCAACAAAACGAAACTACTCAGGCTGACAAGTAAGGCCCGGAAGACACTTGTTGTACAGTTCCATCCAATGTTGAATGTACCGGTCCATGCTGGTATAGAAATTGAGGGGCACACTATATTTTTAACTGTTATTACCATTGCCAGTACAGCAAATCACTGTACCAGTTCTGTTTGGTCAGATCCCTTCAAATAAAGCAAGCAATTTAAAACATCACCATATGGCATTAACAGGTACACACCTTTAACCTGCTTCTGTAAATCAGCCGGGTTAAAAAAATGCGGCACATCATCACCGTCATCAACATCACCGCTGCCATAATCATCAACATCATCATCATCATCATCATTGAAATCAAGCGGGACCTGATCAGGGAAGGCCTCGGCCATGGTGCGGTGGGCTTGACGGAGGGCCCCAGTGGCATGGTCATACCGCTCCGCCAAGGCCCGGTAGGCCCGGTAAGTCTCTTCAACAAGACTCATCAGCTCAGGCCGGGCCCGGTAGTACATCTCAGCACGCTTCGCGAAGGAATCAGCATCTTCCTCTATTATCTTTATCATTGACTTTATCTTTGAATCCATATCTAGTAGTGTAGTTGTGTTAGAACAAGTGACCAATGAAAATATAATGGAAATAAAAGAGCAAGACTATGATAATATGCATATTACGGATCGACCCGTGCTACGGATTCATGTCTCTATTTTCAAAGTTCAAACAGTCGATTCGAACCGTTCAACATGATTTTCATATGAAAATGTACTTGCTGACTAAATTATACATTTTTTATATTTGTTTTTACTATTTTCTAGATAGGTAGAAAATCACTGCATTTGGATGGTCCAGAATTTTTTACATCAAGTGATTTCTACCTATCTGAAAAAAATAGTAAAATAATTCTAAAAAAATGTAAAATTTGGTTACCAAGTAAATTTTCATATGGAGATCATATTTAACGGTTCAGATCGATTGTTAGAACTTTAATATGCATATTACCATAGGCTCAAGAATACTAATAACTACGGCAACACAAATTAGAAGGAATAAGTACCGGTAAGGTTTTCCTTGAGCCATTTGGAATTTTTAGGGCTGATGTGGCTGTCCCACCACCATGAATACTTTCGCCTCGACCCACTCTGTGTTAAGGCTGCCATTTCTCAGTGAAGCAACAAAAAAAACTGCCTAGACAATCTGTGCAATTTACAAATTAGAAAAGGTTAATTCTGTAATAGACTACCTATTTTCACCAATTTACAGTTTGATTAGTGAACCCAAAAGGCTAAGTTACAATTTACAAACAAACCCAATCACTTTCAGAAATTTCTTAGGAATGAAGTTACCATTAGATAATTTTTTGCTAACAGGAAAAACCAACCACAAGTCACCAAATGATTGAAACAGCAAAGCAATTAAAAACAGCAAAGCTAACCTAACAAAAAGCATTTTGTAAGTCAAAGAAACACAAATCCTACCAAACAAATGGAGAAATTGTGAAAGAGAAACAAACCGCCAATTCTACAAACTAAACTTTTGGATCAAATCTTATCAATTTTGTGTCTAATTAAGAAAACTAGCCTTCATACCAAGAAATTCAGTATGTACTAGCAAACATTTACTTCTCTCCCAATTTTAATTAGAATTATAACTTATGACCATATATATATTAAATTTAATTTTAGGATGGAAGTAGGCTTTGATATACAACAACCCAATCAATAGATTCCTCCCAAACAAAGTAGAAACCTAACTAGACCCCAATAACCCCTAAATTTCCAAATTCACAAATTGAGGAAAAGAACAAAAGTGTTGCCTTCACTACTAAAAAACACAAAAAAATAGTAACAAAGTTATTATCTCTCTGAAATAGAAAGACAATTCAATCAATATCTCTTCACCTACCAACACAGATAAGAGCAAAAAAATAAAAAAACCAATACCTATCAAATCATCACATGAAGTTTTTTTTCAAAATTAAAAAAAAAAAAATCATACCGATGAAATATCAGGCAATTCGACGTCGCAGCTGTTCACACGACGCAGCTGTACCAATTGATGCAGCCGCATTTCATCGAACACCTAATGCACCATCACAGGGGGGAAAGAAGAAAGGAAAGCAAGGCTATGGCGATTTCTCTCTCTCTTATCGCTCGATCCTTCTATGCTATTACAGTAGAAAAATTTACTTCCTTCTTTGATTGATCGCACCCTTTTCGCTGGTCTATTGCTGACAGGTAGGAGAGAGAAAGGAAAGAAGAGAGAAGGGGAAGGTTAGAGAGAGAGAGAGAGTACAAGTGTAGACAGTGGCAGAGAGAGAAGCAAAAAAGGAGTAAGCGTTAATTTTGTCTTTTGAAATATTTCGACTGTTTAATTTCATGCAGAGTGCTTCCAATGGGCATTGGACCAAATCAAGACGAACGCATTCTTTTCCATTTGATTTACATCAAGATTGTGCTAAAATTGAAATTCTATCACAGACGCGAATCTTAGTAAAGATCGAACGGTACAGAGAGGGTATAGGACCGAATCTGGTCCACTTGTTGACAGTGGCTGAGAGAGGGAAGCAAAAGAATTGGCGTTATTTTAGGAGCGGGGTGTTTCCGATATCCATCGGATAAAATTCGGTCCCAGGCTCGATACAAGCCGTCCGATATACGTCAATATTCGTGAAACCCGAATCTTGAGGCAGATCTAAGGGTAAAAATTGTACACTGGAGAGAATTTGGTCCGATGGGCATTGGACCTTCTTTGCTGGCGTTTAATTTAGGTAGTACAGTGGTGGGGACTGGGGATTGATTTGTTCGCTACTTTGCTATTTAGCTACGGGGAACGATTTCCATCTCCGAGTTTGTGTCTCTTCTTGGGTATTAGATGACTTGGCAACGTGTCCTCTACTAATATTCATTAATTATTTTTTAATTACAGTATTAAAATGGGTATTAGATTATTTTTTAATTATTTTTATTTTTTGGATACAACTTTCATGATTGTTTGAACTTCTTACGCAATTTATTATTATTTTGTAAACTTAACTAGATTAAGAAATACTTTTGTAATATGATAGAAAAGTCTGTTGGATCACTACAAAATATTACACAAAAATTTAGTGCTCTTTTGTTGAAATACCTTGGCAACTAATAACTTAAAATAAAAATATATAATAATCTTTTATTTTACTTTATCTACTCACATTAACTTGTAAACATATTTTACAACATATTTTGAGAATAATTGAAATCTATTAATTTATTTCTAACTTGAAATCTGTTAATTCCTTCTTTAAAAATATAACAATTTGAGAGTGTGCATCCCAAAAGTAGCTTGTAGTGAGGAAAAAAAACTCCGTCTGTGTAGTTTCTGCATATATAGCTTGTTTCAACTCAGGAAAAAAAAAGAGGGTTGTGATAAGGCATGGCTAGCCAATGTAAAAAAAAAGCAGCCTCTTTATAAAAATGAAACCTTACGAAACTTTGATTTTGTGACTTCAGTTGGGTGTCATTTCTAACGTACCCCCAATTTGTTTATGACTAAAGGCTTAGTTGTTCTTGTTATTATAATATTTTTTAGCCTTTTTTTATAAAATAAAATTATACTACGGTAGATTTTTCAGTATTTTCAATCTATAATTTTCTTATTATGTCCTTGGGGTATCCTAAGTTGGAGATCATAGGGCCCCAAATGATTTGTATTGTTTTGTTATATAGTTGGAAATTACAGCCTGGAATAATGGAGGGAACAAAGGAACGGCTAACCACCTGTCCCAATAATGCCCCTCAATGGATACACTCTAACTATTGGATCAAGGAAAATTAAAAAATAATTATAAACATAAAACAGGAACTTTGTATTTAATTAAGTAAATTCCTACATGCACCCCCATTTTGTCCCAGATGATGTCAAGATGAGTCATTAAAACATAGGGGTGCAAATGGATCGGATAGTGGTAAAACCATATCTGTATCCGTTTTTATTTTTTGGATACAGAACAGATATTAGATAGATATGGATACGGATCGGATATTAAACAGATACAGATCAGATATCCGTAGATATATACATTTTTTTTCATAATATATATTAAAATATATGATATATATCTACTATTCGGATACATATAATTAAAAGATAAAACTATATCCGTATCCGCACGGATATTCAAATATCGGATATCCGTATCTAATATTTGGATACGACGGATAATATCCGATCCGTTTGCACCCCTATCAAAACAACAAAATATTTGTAATATTTTATTTTTCATTTTTTATTAATGAAACATTTGTTACCAAATTCTCATTTATTTAGTCATTTAATTAGAACCTTCAACAAGATCTATAATTATTATTATTTTTTTTTAAAAGAGGACAGAAGTCCCATTTTTCATTGCTGAAAAAGGATAATTACAAAACAGTCCAACCTAGAACGAATCTGGTTTGATCCAGCCATATTCAAAATTAAAGAAAACATAGAGATATATCAAGCAAAGCAACCATGCACAAGAACTATCTAAACTCCAAAAGTACGATAAGTTTGATCTGACTAAGCCACAAAGTAATGGGTTGGGGATAACTACTATTAACACAAAATTGGGTGGAATCTTGGTATTCATGCAAGAGGCAGGTGCTCATCTGGATCCTGATACACCACCATCTCCAGAGGCATATAGCTAGCCAATGGTATTGCTTCCTCCATGTAACACCGTGAACTTTTAAAATTCAGATTTAATTAACATGATAAGTGGTAAATCGAATAATATATATATACGTATATACGAATTTAGTGACGTGGATGGTGAACAATAATTATACGATAATTTGTGTTAAGAGAGAAGAGTAAAATGTGTAAGAATTCAATTATATCGAATATGGGACAAGTGTGAGGTTTTATTTACAAAATTTTAAATTTACAAGTGGGGCCCTTTGTCATTTCCTCCTTTCTTCTTCTCTTTTCTTTCTTTCTTTTCCTGCGTCCCCTCCTTCTCCTTTTCTTTTCCTGGTTCCGCCAAAGAGAGAAAGAACGAGAGAGTGAGAGAGAGTGAGAGAGAGACCCCCCGGTGACCATTTCGCCCAAAAATCGAGATTCCGAGAGAGAAGCTTGAATCTCGCACCCTCACCCAATTGGTTGGTAAATTCCCTCTCTATTTCTCTCTCATTTCGAGTTTTCGTATTTCTAGGGTTTCGGTGAAAACCCGTAGAATTGCACCAAATTGATTGTACTATGCCTTTGTTGTTTCTAAAGTGTTTATTGTCGATTTCGTGTTCCAATTTGTAACCAAATTTCCGATTTATGGATTTCCCCGAAATCGATTTGAGTTTTGGTACCGTTCTCTTGAATTGAATCAAACCTGACCCGAATCGTGTTTGTGAGTGAGTCGGTGCCCTAATGACTAAGTTAATCGATAACCAAACCGAATTGTGACTATTTATGCCTTAAACCCTATAATTAGTGAATACGTAAAGTTAAGGGTTTAATCCGCAAAAGTGTCTGAATTTGAGTGAATTGACCTGTGAATAGATCCGCACGAGCATGCGTAGTGGAATAGACGAGCTTATTGAGTCGCAAGATCGCGGACCCTCTACGTGCCCTACATAACCAGGTGCGGGGGTTCACGGGATCTGTTTTGGGATTTATTTCGTAGAACTAAATAACGGTGCATATAACTTATATATTGATGGCTTGATTGAATATACGTTGCATATCATCATGTTGAATATCTGATTGAAAGCATTAGTTGTCGCATTTGCATGAATTGCATATTAATATAATTGAATTGTTATATCTGTGATGATTCTCATGTTGGTATGGTTTATCGATTTCTGTTCTATCGTGTTGGATAAGTGAATGGAACCACAGTACTGAATTGAATTGAATGATTGAAGTGAACAGTGAATTGTAAAGTCTAATTAGCTACTAGACTTTACTCCAGGACCCTTATGCGCATCTGGTGAATGGCCCTAGTGAACCCAGTACCGGTTGGGTAAGGGATAAGTGTATTGTGATTGCAGGTAGTGAAACTGTGGTTCAGTGGTTTAAGTGGTTCAGTGAAAAGTTTATTTGTTTTCGTTTAACAAAGTGATATTCTGTTGCATAGTCGCGAGATATGCTAGTGATTATTCGAATTGATTTTGTGATGTGAATGTATAACTTGAAACCAGGTAAGAGAATTGTTAAGCCAGATGGGATAGATTGTTGATATCTATCGTTGTTAACCGGACTGTGCAAAGTTACTAGTTAAGCCCCAAGAATTCTGGAAATCCTTTGATTACTATTGAATGAAATAATAGTTGGAATTCGTTTGAATCGGTGTGTGAGCATATGCATGTTATCATGACTGATTGATTAACTGAATAATTAGATGCGGTAATTGTTTAGTTCTAGTAATGGGTTTCTTACAAATCCAGTAGCCCTATAAATTCCGCACTGAGAAAACGGATGACAAGTTTTCTCACCCCCATCCCCTCGGGGAATTTTTCTTCTTCTTAAATAAATGTGTGCAGGTAAACGCGAGTGAAAAAGGGCACTCGGGCGCGACGAGTGAGGCCTAAGCCGCATAGATAGGGTATGCCCTGTAGATTTAACCATCCCGGTATTTTGTGGTGTAACCAAATTAAACAGGCCTTGTTATTTGTAAACTTGATAAGACATGTTGTTTCTGCGAAATATTTATGAATACGTTGCTTGATCGTTTCCGTTTATTTCGATTTTAGATTTGCATGGTTTAAATGTCTTAAATACATGTGAGGTGGTGTTTAAATTGCTAGTGAAATGGGGTTAGATTGTTTACATAATAAGGGGATTGATCGGGTTTGAAAACGGGGTTGAAATGGCATGAAATGGGCAAAAGAATAAATTCAGTAGGCTTATTACGGGCCGCAATAACCTTATTGCGGGCCGCAATAAAGGAGACAGAGCCGGAAAATGGCTCTGGATGAATCTGTGTATACCATTACGGGCCGCAATTAATTGATTGCGGGCCGAAATGATAGGAGACAGAACTTAAAACCCAGCTGAGAAATTCGTATATAGATTGCGGGCCGCAACCATTTCCTTGCGGGCCGCAACGAAAGTGGGGTTTTGAGTCAGAGGAATTATTGCGGGCCGTAAGAGGGGTGGTTGCGGGCCGCAACAGCTTGAGTCAGAAATTAGAAAAAGAAGCAGAAGGAAATTCGAGTAGAGGTTGCGGGCCGCAATGGGCCCTACTGCGGGCCGCAATGGGTGTTCTGAATTCACTGTTTTGAGTATAAATGGGCCGAATTGAATCGGATTTGAACCAAATTTGTTTTAAATCAAATCATATGATATGTGTATAAATTTTAAAGTGTTTGGTTGAGTAGATTATATCGTACATGCCTTGTGAATATACGGGCAACTGTATATTCACGGCGAGAACTGCGCGACCCCCTGTTCCGGGGTGTGACACTCCACCTCTGGAAGCCATTCCTCCGCTGCCGTTTTAGTGTGAAGTTTGAGATGACCTATCCAATGTTGAACCAGAGATTTGATTAGCATTATTAAATTCCTAGCTGTTTTAGAAGAACTATTGTTAAAACATAAATCATTGCGGTCAAGATCTATAATTATTGTCTTTTAAAAATCAATAATTATTTAGTGCATAATTTCGTATGAGAATATTAACAAGTAATTAATGCCGATTATTACGTATAGAAATTAGAAGAATTTAGAATGCACCTTATTTTGAAGAATTTAATGAAAGGCAACGAAATATAAATTTTACTTTATTATAATTAATATTCTCCTAATTCCTCCTCCATGTTTTTAAAATTATAACGGAAAAAAATTAATACGTGTTTCGTTTTTAAAAATTTAAAACAATAATGATAGATATATTTTAAAAGACAAAGATGTGTTACTAATTAATTCAATATCTTAATAAGTTGAAAAATATATTTAATAAGCTATTAATTACTCATTAATTAGAATCTTTGAGCATTAATTTCTGCATCAATTGTGGTATAAATTTGACTTCTATGAAAATTGCTCATGAATTATTGCAGAATTTTAAATTTTTTATGCTAGAATGTAATTTCATTAATTGGAATGTTGTTTTATATGTGTATTAACTTTTGTACTAAGTATATGAAATATGCTATATATGTCCACAATACACTCTTTTGGAATTTTCAAAAAATTACATATAATAAAAATTAAAAGCAAAAATTAAAATTGTAGTTTTTTATATAGTTTATTAAATATTATGTATTAAATTTTGATGCAATTTGCATAATGATTTTATATAGGTTTAATTTAGTTCTATTGATACTTAATCGGTGATATTTTTTTTTTTTTCAATTGCTCCGAATAATACACAACTCATCTAAACTCTAAAGAACATATCTATAAATTTATTTTATTAACATCAATAATAATTGAAATAATTTGATCAAAGTGGTATTCTAAAAAAATAGCAAAAAGGGTATTTTGGGGAAAAAATTAGAGCATCTTCATTATAAAATTAATTAAAAAATTGACACGTTGAATTAGAAATTAAAAATTGAACAAACGATAATTTATAATTTTGCCAACGTATGAATTGAAAAGTGATTTCTTTAAAAAAAAAAATTGCTAATTATGAAATTCTCATACACCCCATAAATTGAAAACTAAATTGTCACATTGAATTATAAATTAAAAGATAAAAAGTACAATATAGATGCTCTATGTAATACTTACACTAACAAAAAAAAAAAACTAGCGTTCTCTTTCTTTATTTAATAATTTTATCAAAAGTGGTATTTTTTTTTTAAAAAAAAAATAGCCCCCCCCTAATGCTTTTTATTAGTGTAATTAATTTATAATTGGGATTGGCTCATGATAGTTGCCTAATCTTTTCTAAAAGGGGAAAAGAAATAATAATTAATGAAAAGAATCAGTGGTTGGGATGCTAAGTATCCAGCAACCAGCGACCCATGTCGGTCACATTGCTTTTTATTTTTTACTTTAGACCTAGTTTGGATCCTCTGTGGCGAATATGAATATGCAACATGGTATGGTGGCCAACTGACAATTTCATGATTCGGAAATAATTAAAATATAATTCGGACATAATTCGGAATTATACATTGAGAGCAAAAAAAAAAATTCACGTAAAATTCGGGAAAAGTTCGTAAAATTCGAGAAAAATCCGTAAAATTTGCAATTAATTTGGGAAACCAAATTATACTTGGATTGATTCGCCAACAGCTCAAATCCGAATTATACGCAAATCATGTTACTGTGATGCATAGTGTACATGTTTGAAAATTGAAAATAATTCGTCAAGGTTTAAAGTTTGTGATTTGAATATATTTTGAGAATAGCTCAATTTTAAAAATTGAAAGAACTTGATTAAGACAAAAAAAATGAAATGAGAATGCCAAGCGTAATTTACAGGTGATTTGAAATTCTTAATTTATTGTCTTGAAAAGAGTTTGAGATGAAGAGATCTAGAATTGTGTTAATTAATTAAATAATTATCTTCCATTTTTCAACAAAAGAATTATACAAAAGATTTAAAAATAATACAGTTTTTAAAACAAAATACACATTTCTCTAAATTGCAAATAATTTTGTGATAATTCTTAAATAACCAAACAAATTCAAATATTTTTTATGTTTGGCCAAAAAAAAAACCCCCATGAAACTAATAATGTTAGTGCATTGAGCCATGTACTAAATTGGAGACTAGTTGTACAATATATATTAAAACAAGATTGATCTAATCAATAATATCAATTATTGCTACCTAGATTTCAAACATATAGTTAGTTATATGTCAAAGATACTTGTGAACATACATTTAATTTTATTCCAACTTTTTTAATTGTAGCATTTAAAAAAACTAAATTTAAATGTATAACAAGAAATTAGTAAAATCTTTAAACATAACACAAACATTGTTGAATTTTGAACATGCGATATCTCATACAGAGAGTGTTGTTTTAATCAGTAGATCATAAGCATAAATTTTTAAAATTAACACTGCCTAACAAAAAATAAACCAAAAAACCACTAAATCCATAAAATTCCAGATTTTTATAAAATTTAGTGTAATTTGAATTAACTAACGTGACCCAAATTTCAAAAAACAATAGTTAGGAATATTTTGATACGCCTATTTATATTCAAGCAACGAATATATTTCTTAACTGATGTAAATATTTTAATAAAAGTTGGAAGTCAAATTATCAAATTATTTAATATTTAAAAAATAAAATTATTCAAATTTTAAACTTACGATTTTTTACCACTAAATCCAAAACTGATTAAACCTCATTGTCACAAACAGATACTATAAAATCAACCGAAATTTTTAGTTATACCATAATCCAAAAAAAAAAAAAAACCAAAAAACCATGTTTTTTGGGGAATTCCAAAAACACCAAGGCCGCCCAATACCTCTGCCCCCCTGTCTTTGGGGCCGCCGGGTTATTGGGCGCCCCCTCATACTGGAACCGCAGAGGTAATGGGCGGTTTCCAGTTTTTGGGCCCCAGAGACATTGGGCGGTCCTGGTGTTTTTGGAATTCCACAAAAAATATGGTTTTTTTTTTTTTTTTAGATTATGGTATAAATAAAAATTTGGGATAAAATCCGAAAGGTCTCCTGTCAAATGGGGCCAAAAGGTCAATATCTAAAATGCTTAGACTCCAAAATTAAATGCGTTGCTTCAACGGCACCTGGTATTATTTATGTATCTAGCTAGCTACATCAATATCTTGTTAGGCAGTTGTAATGAATTGACATTTATTTCATTAACTTAATAATATTTCAATCCATATCAATTAATTCTACATTATATATATACTACAAGTCTACAACAAATTTGATTAACTCATTAATTTATATAATTATTTTTTTATTTTGGGAGGGAGAGGGGAGGCAGGGGAGGGCGACATCTGAACCGTTTGTTATGACTCAGCACGAATCTCAAAGCAATTTGTACATCTAAACAAGTTTGTTTTCTTTACCCAGCTTAAATGAAACTCATTGTACGCGGTAAGGTACCACAGAGGATACGAACTCGGATGAGTACGATGTGCATTATTGTTAAATTAAATACTACGAAAATTGGAAGTTATATAATTTCAGGAAAAGTAAATATATAAGATAAATGATAAAAAATTGAAAGTGTATAATATTGCATATATATATATATAGGGTAGAGCTAGATTTTCAAACTATAAAGGTTAAACGTAAATTGAGTCAATCTTAGAAAATTTTCATGCAGTAAATGAAGATCAATTTTACGGTATTTATGACGTTTTGATCTAAATTATATATAAAATTAAACATAAATACAAAGAAAAAAAAATAAAAGTCCATTGATCGAGTTATTCATACTACATGCCTCTGCCTCTGGGCATATGTTTTGTTTCAGAAGTACCAGGGGCGAATCTACCCTCAATGAATGGGGGTCAATTCACCCACATTTATTTTGAATTTTTATTTATACCTTATTTTAATATAGTTGAAAGTGAAATATTATGAATAGTGTGAAATTGACATTCATTCGTAGTAGGAAAATTTTATATGCTTGACTTCCATTCACGTTTGACCCCCATAGTCTGAAAGTTTGGCTCCGCCCCTGAAAAGTACATTTGTCAAGATAAATATAACTAGATCAGAGAATATACATTAATTATCAAATATATAATACATAAATAAATAAAGTAAAAGGAGCAATTTGCACATGCATGCATGGTCCTTTTTTGGACCAAAACATTAAAAAAAATATTTGGTGTATAATGAAAAACTTTTAAACAACTAAAAAGGATGTTGATTGTATCCCATCATAATTTATAATTTATAGATTAGGTGCATATATGCATAAACATGTCATGCACATGTAAACCTAAGATTACTAGCCATAAATGGTTAATTAATTAATTAACTATAATAATTACTTGCTTCAAGTGGTTTGCACGTGAGGGAAGAATCAATAATTTAAAAATATGATTTTTTACATACTTTGAACATGCTATTTAATTTAATAATTAATTAAAGAGGTACTTTTACGCCGTGTGAAACCAAATCTCTTTTAATCACATGTATGCATGCATGTTACATGCATTAAATATATGGTAAAGCAAAAAATGATTATTATTTCATTTACATGATTTATATATTGTTCTTTGTCATTTTTTTTAAAATTTTTAAATATATGGTAAAAAAAAAAAATACTATTATTTATTAAAAAAATAAATATAAATATTATTAAAAAATATCAAAGTTCATAATATATATCTAATTATAATGGTGAATAACATATTTTTTTCATAATATATATTAAACTATATAGTATATATCTAGTATTCGAATACGGATAATTAAAATTTAAAACCATATTCATATTCGTATCCACACATATTTTCAGATATCGGACACCCGTATCTAATTTTCAAATACGGATCAAATACAGATTATATATTATCCGCTCTTGAGGATTCCTATGGTCATCAGGCCAAAATATATCTGATGTCTAGTTTAAGCCGTTCGATCTGCGTGAATTAGTTAATATTAGTGGATATTAAAATATGTTTGTACGAATCTTGACACAAAATGATTTAGACAGAATCATGTTGCATGTGAAGAAAAGGAGCTGATAAATCACATATTCATTTTCTATGTTTATTCAATTGAACTCATAACATCTTTAAAAATATTAATTAGGTATAATATTACTCATTCATCGTAATCTCTATCATTATATAATGAGTTTATGATACTATGTATGTATAGTGCACTTTACTCCGTACTATAGATTTTTATTTTTATTTTAAAAATCTAAATTTTCGATCCGAATCATTCGTCGTGATCTTCATATGAATATATACATGGTGGCCAAATTTTATATTTTTTAGAATTACTTTACTTTTTTTTTTCAAAATAGGTGCAAAATCATTTGATCTAAAGATTTTGATCATCTGAAAGTAGTGATTTTGTATCTATCTAAAAAATAGTAAAAAAAAAAATCTAAAAATGTAAAATTTGATTTCTAAGTACATATTCAAATAATCGATTGTTTTAACTTTAAAAATTAAAATATACTTCTATAATACGAATCAAAGTACGCTATGCATTATATAAAAAATTTTCTAGTGCACTCATAAAAGTTAAAAGCATGACATAATGCCTTGAACAAAGTATATATCTTTAGTACACACATTCCATGAGATGCAAGAGAAAATAAAATCATAAATTCATGATATATAATCCAGCGTTAATTTAAGTAAAGGTGGGACAACCAGATAATAAGATGTGATAGGTTGGTGGGGTGGGCCCAGGTCGGTTTGTTTGGTGCATTTTAATTTCCTTGCTAGAATAGTAGAATGGTACCCCTTTTGGGATCATCTCTCTACTGGACCTCTCCAGGAAAAATTTTTTATTTATAGAAAATATTATAAATTAATAGAGAGAAAGAGTATCTTAATTTTTTATTTATAGAAAAAATTATAAATTAATAGAGGGAAAGATAAATAGCATCTTGATTTTTCGATGCATAGAAGAATCAGTAAGAATTTTACCAATTTAAAGCAAGGTTCTAAATATAGCGTTTATAGCGTCGTAGCTGGAAGGCTAAAAAAAAACCTATAGCGAATAGCGTTTTTTTTTTTACATTTCGTATATTCAATATTGTACTAAATATCAACATTATCTAAAGTCTCATAGAACAATAAATAACACCAAAGTAATTAAGAAATTATAATATTCATATTTTTACAAAATTAATAAATAAATGTTACATACATGATAAATATAAACACGTTAACATGATAAAAATAACATTTGTTCTACAATTACAAAGAAAAAAAAGAAATATTTCTTTTTCTTTTTGTAATATATAAAAATTAATACTTGCATCTGAAAGATCTTCTAACATTTAGTATCAGCAATTTCTTCTACAATTTACTTTTGCATTTGATTTTTAAAGTTTAAAAGATTAAATTAATAGGCCATTTGGTTTCCTCAATCCTTGATAGTTGAGTTCAATTAAAAAAAAATAAAAAAAAGACTATGTAAACTCCTTAATATTAGTGGGTCCACACGGTCAGAATCTTCTTCCTCCCTTTTTTAAACGATCTGTTTTTTCATTGCTAATTTTTCTTTGAATAAAAAGACCTAAACAAATTTATTTTGATCAATTTTTTCAGTGTTTTCTCAGTTAAACCCTGCCGGTTCAATCCGGTTTTGACTGATTCAATAACAGAATTGGTTCTTAAGAAGAACCAAACATAACATGACTGGGTCTGGTTTTTTCCGGTTCAACTGTTGGTCCGGTCTGATTCTGATAACACTGGTAGCAATGATATTATGCAAACACTGGTAGCAACGATCTAAACTGTTCAACATGATCTCCATTATCATACTTGTAGATGAAATTTTATATTTTTTTTACTGCTTTTTTAGATAGGTAAAAAATCACTTGGCCCAAAAATCTTAGACCATTCAAAAATAGTGATTTTCTACTTAGCTACAAAATAGTAAAATAATTTAAAAAAATATAAAATTTCATTCATAATATAGACTACTCCGTAATATGCTTATTACTGTAGCCTCGCTCTTTAAATCATACTTGTGTCTCTTTTTTGAAACACTCGTCATCTGAATAATTTGAATATGCGAGGCTATGGTCAGGGGCGGAGATACATGGACATAATGGGGGTCAATTGACCCCATTATTTTTCAAAAACTAGTTGTTATATATGTTTTTTTATATATATTTTATTATAAAATGCTATGGGAACTCCAAAATGACTCCCATATTTTATGTGAAAAGTTTATATTGTTGACCCCCATTTTGTTTTTCAAAGAAAAACTAGTTATTATATATCATGTATAATTTGAAAAATTCTAGCATTTCGTATTACTGAGAATTATTCCAAAAATTGACTCCCATTAATCAATTTTCTGCCTTGGCCCCTGGCTATATATGGTACTATGCTTATCGCATATTGGTCTGTACTATGGATCAATATCTCTATTTTCAAAATCTAAACAGTTGATTTGAACCGTTCATCATGATCTTTATACAAAAATGTACTTGTAAATAAAAATTTATATGTTTTTTTAGAAACTTTTTACTATATTTTTACATAAGTAGAAAATAAAGTCACCTACTAAAAAATTTAGACCATTCAAAAGTAGTAATTTGCTACCTATTTACAAAAATAGTAAAAAAAAAAATAATAAAAAATATAAAATTTGGTTTACAAATCTATTTTCATATGAAGATCATGTTTAAAAGTTCAACCCGACTATTTAAACTTTCAAAATAAATATGAACAGTACCATAGCCTCACTCTCATCATCCTTGGGTCTCTCTTTATAAACACTCGTCATCTGAACAATTGAAAAATTTAGCAATGTCCATCCCAAATTAAGTTTCATGGAGAAGCAAATTAAGCCCATTTAGCTTGGGCTTGTTTTTTTAATTAATTATGTTTGTGCAAAAAGAATTTTACATTGATTGTTATATATTATATTACTTTAAACTTTGTTAGTGAACACTGGTCCTTGATGTTGATTTGGCCTTGGAGAGGTACGTACGGTTTACATCTTGGACCCGAAGATGACAGAAGGAAAATTAAGTGCTGGAGAGTTACAACATTAATTAATTTACTACCTTTTAAATAGGTAAGCATGCAATCAATTCAAATTCTGGTATTTCTGCACTTCTAGCATTTCATTCGTTTAATATATAATAATTAACACTAGCTAGTTGCAAACCTTAATTACCTTTTTAATTTTTATAAAGGACTTTTGGCACTTATAGGGCAGAAGATGGGATAAACAAGACCGTGTGTAATCTTCTGTTATATTAATTGTTCCTTTTGGTAAAGAAATTAACAAACACGGTTCACCTGTCCAAACCCTGTATACATCCTAAGAGTATGTTTGGTTGTAAAACAAGAATAGCTAGAATAGTTAAATCAAAAATAACTATTGTTTGTCTTATTAGAATAACCAAATCTCAAAATTCTTAGGAATAGTCTATCTTAATAAGACAAAAAGATTGGATTCACTATATATTAATTCTAGCTATTATAACCCAACCAAACACCGAAGAATAAGCTATTCCGAATAGCCTATATATTCTAGCTATTATAAGAGATCAACGTCCTTTTTGGAGAAGTAACACAGTTCCTTTTAGTGAAATTGTGTATACATCCTAACTCCTAAGAGATCAGCATCCTTTTCCTTTTGGATAAATGACACGGTTAATTCATATTGGTGAAATACCGGACATGGTTTCTTTTAAAGACCATACGTGTATGTAAACCTATTGCTAGTAACATGAGCCACGTAGAAACCTTTAACTTGAAAAGCCCAAAGTTAAGTAGAGCTGTCTAGGCCCGTCAGCCTTGGGCCCTAGCTAGCACATACATATTGGTGATAAATGATAACTAACCAGACAATTTAATTTCCCAATGTTTTACTAAAAAAGTATAATAATTTTCCAATGAACATTAACAAAAGAAACCACAACAAGTAGGTAGCAAAAAGGCCATGCAACGGAAATGTATAAATAACATTAATCATTCTAGTACAAATAACACAGACGTCAAGATAGTTACAACGGAAATTACTGTATAGAGCTACAGTAAGGCCATGCAGAAAATGAACAGGAAAGCTGCGGCATAGAATTAACGCTGTTATTACTGGAATAGTACATGAACTGGCCTAGTAGATTTCGGAATGAGAGTAGGTCCGATGCCCATCGGACCTACCTTGGTTCGATGGGTGTGATGACCATCCGATCTGCATCAAGATTCGTGTGTTCTGCATCAAAATCCGTGTAAGACTGTATCAATTTCCGTGCGCATAGATCTTGATGCTAATCGTACGGTGGTAGAGCTAATTGAACCTAACTCTAGGTCTGATGCCCATCGGACCTTCTCCTATCTCGTAGATTTCACATGTGTCTAACTCTCATCAGCAATCAATTCAATTTAATAGAGTTGTTACCAGTACAGCCAAAAAATTGAATATTTATTTCTTTTATATTTGCCTTGTTTAGGCGAAAAGTTGAGCTCAATTTAAATATTTATTTAGCAAAAAATGGTGTACTAGATTGTAGTATTTTGGCAGCACCATTCTCAGTAAATTTATCAAAATATATCTATTGTTCTTCTACATCTCAGATCAGAAGTATATGCAGACTTTGCTTATACTATGAGCATTGAGTCACATTGTGTATTTTGAGTGCTTGGTTGTTCAGTAATCAGTAGTTGGTGACTTGGTGGAAACACACGAGTTAACTAACAAATATATATATATTCCAAAGAGCTCTCACAATGTGCATTGGTTTATTTCCTTCATAATCTGTTGCATTTATCATAATTCCTGTAATTAGTACAACCTTGAGATCATTAAATTCCGACCAAAATAATCTGACCTGGTTCTCTTCAGCAGCAGTGTGCAAATTTTTTTTTCCACGAGGATCCAACAACTTGGCATCGTCAGGGTACTCTTTCATGCATGAAATGAATTACCAGTTCCGTGTTGCCCATGCGTGCGGCTACATGAACCGGAAACATTCTGTCTCAAAATTTAGATCGAAGAGAAATAACTCTCTTCAAAAATAATTATGTACTTTTTTTTTTCTAGTGGTTAATATTAAAACGTGAACGAGGCACTAGAAAGTATCTTACCACAATACGAAGTTACGAACAGTTCATGGCCATTAATTATAGAAGTAACTATGTAAGGACAAAATGAAATAAAAAAAAACTATACACATTGACATTGACATTGACCTTGACTTTGTCATGTTGCTATGATACTTCTGCTTAGCTAGTTGCTCTTATTAATTTAAAATAAGCTTTCACATTGGTCCTGTCAAGCTATGGAACCACACTTAAAAAAAGAGAAATACAATTTGTATTTTTTAGACAATGAAAAAGATACATTTAGACATGGTTTGGAAACTCGGCCGACTCAACTCGGTATCGGTAGGGTCCGATTCGAGTTTTACCCGAGTCTTGATCCCATATGAGTTTTTTATCAAAACTCGGTTGAACAGTGTTTGACTCGGCCAAATCAGACTGAGTTATCCAATTTTTTATCCGAGTTAGGTCGAGTCAAACCGAGTCAGATCGAGTCCTTCAGTTATTTTACGTTGTTTTTCAAAATAGTTGTTGATCTATGATTTCAAATCACAAAAAAATATATGCTCCTAAAAAACGTTTCTAGCACAAACAACCATATGTTGGATATGAGAATGCTAATAATTTTTCATTTGACACTACATTAATGTCTTTATTTTTTGGCTCTATACAACAATATCCCCATTCGTATTTTAATACAGAGGATGATAAGGTGATCCAGCTAGCTCGGTATAGCTTCTGGCAATAATAGGGTGTTATATTTGTAATGCTTGTATTATATATTATTATATTAGATTATTTGAGTGTAATATTTTGTCTTAACATTTTTTTTACAAATTATTGTTTTACCAATTTTTTCCTATTTTTTGGCTACAAAACAAGTTTCTGCCAAAAAAATCCGAGTTTCCGATCTGATTCTTCCGATTCCGGCCGATTCATCCGATTCCGATTCCACGGTCAAGTATCCGATTCCGAGTTTGAGAACCATGCATTTAGACATTCTTTGTAGAGTTGTGTTAGTTCAGAATAACTAAATATACTTTGAACTGTTCTAATAGGTAAAATAGGAAATTAGCCTCCCTTTATATGGTAGCTAAAAAATTAACACGAATTTCATTTCCTAAAAAAATTCGACCCATAAAATCTTCAGGAACTTGCTCCGCATCAACCCGCTACAGTACGCCTTGCATTGTTACGGACCAAGCTGACCATCTGCACACCTCCTGGGTGAATTAATGGATGTGATGACCATCAGATTAGCATCAAGATTCTTGCAATCCACATCAAAAGCCGTGCGAGTCTGTATCAGTTTCCGTACATACAGATTTAATACTAATCGTACAGTGCTAGAGTTCATTGAACCTAAAAGTAGGTCCGATGGGCATCGGACCTACTCCTATCTCCTCCTGGGTCAGTGGCCAGTGGGCCAGATCAAATGAAGATCAGTCAATAATTGATCAAGTCAAATGTATCTCTGTTAATCAAGCATATAAATATAAATATGTGTACTTGTACAATGGAATCAAGCAACGAAAAATACAATTGAACTTGTATCCTCACTCTTTATTCATCTTCTCTCTGTATCTTGTTCAGTACATCTTAAATGTAAACCTATTAAAACTTCACTGGTTAAATTAAATTGCTCCATTTGAGGTTTAGAGGAAGGGAAGTTCAAAACGATTTAGTAGAGACTACAAGCTAATTAAGCAGTACGTTTTTGTTTTTTATCTTTTCATTTCTTACCTTCATCAGATGTATTAGTACTGTTATTCATCAGATGTACTAGTATACTGTAATTTATATTAATTTATTTAGAGAAATTTGTTTCGTACTTGTACCATTTATATTCATCAGATGTATTAATTAGTACTTTTATTTTGGCAATATCATTGAGTTTCTCTTGTAATAGTAACTTTCTTGATCTTGAATTTCTAGATCTGAGAGAAACCACACAGAAAGTACGTAGAAGAAGAAGAAGAAGAAGAAGATTGTTACTAAAATGCCGTCACAGCAGAATTTATTCGAGGTGTCTGGGCCTGCATATCTTACCTTTGTTAATTGGTGAGTTTTTATTTTCATCCATATATTATTTGGCAGATTTATTTCATTATTTCAGTAGCATGCACTCATTTTCATAACGTCAGATGTAACTAAAAATGCTGTAACCGAGAATGTATGGAACTGATGCTCTTTGTTTGCTCTTCATTAGTTGTACTGTTGGTTTATTTTGTCAATCTTAAATTAATCCTAAAATTTTAATTCTCTAACACACAATCTGAACTCAATGATAAATTAAACAGGAGCTGCCCAGATGATCAGAGAGTAGTTGTGGCATCTCTGGTGAAAGCGACATACATCATAGAGAAAGACAGAGTGCTCGCACCAGCTTGGTGGCAGCATTTCCATTTTGATTGCAAAGAGGTGCTCAGAGATGTCTCTGATAAATCAGTCTACTGTTGCATTTATGAGTTGAAGCCGTGTTTTTCACGGCACCCCTCTGCACCAAGATTCATTGTCACCTTCAGAGGCACAATGCTGGATCGAATACGCGGTCTTCGAGACGGTTTTCTAGACTTACTTGTGACCATTAGTGGGATCAATAAGGACCAACGTTTAAAGATTGCTCTAGATGCTGTTAAAAGGCTCATATTGGATAATCAGGAAACCAAAAAGATTTGGCTCGCTGGTCACTCTCTAGGCGCTTCATTCGCCACTCTTACCGGGAAACACATTGCAAAGACCGACGATATTCACCTCAAGACATTCCTATTCAATCCGCCTTTCCCCTCAATCTCTCTCGATTTGTTCCCAAACGTCAACGAGAAGTTGAAAAAGGGCCTGCGCATTTCTAAGACCATTTTCAAGGGGGGAGTTTCAGTTTTAATGCAGAAGCAACACAAGAAATCCCGCGAGGAATTTTTAAAGTGGGCCCCATGGACTCCATACCTATTTGTGAACCCACAGGACCCGATCTCAACTTCATATATACGGTATTTTGAAGGACGCAAGAATGCAGAAGGGACGATATTAGGAAGCATAGAGCGATCGAGTGGCAAGTCAAACCTCTTTGAGGGGAATTTGTGGGGATGTTCTTGGTCAAGGCTCAGAGATGCCACATTTGCTTCCATCAGCTAGATTAGCTGTGAACCTAAAGAGGTGTGATTTGCATGAGATTCATGGGATTCATCAATGGTGGCAAAAAGATGTATCTTTGAAATTTTATGATTATCATTATCAGCCTAAAAAATGTTGATATCTTATATTTCACAATTTTTAGGCTGATTACTCGAAGGAGAGATTCGCAAGAATTTTTACAAAAGAGGTGTAACAACAAGCTGAACTACTCTACTGCAGTAGATCCTTCTACAGTGGAACATGTCAGAAACACGTTCAATTCTCAGCTTTAATTTAGCTATCTGTTTCTTCTTTTTTAATTATGTTGTATTTCCTTTTTCTTCTTTTTTTGGCTCACATGTATGAACCATCCTTGATTTTCATTAGGTTTGTTACTACCCCTTGTAACTGCTATGATATCAATCAAATATGGGCAAAGGCCCTCTTTTTCCTCTAAAAAAATATCATTTTTTCTATGTATGTATGTTTGTCTGTGTGAAAAATGTGTGTACACGAGTGCTTGCATCTGTGTGCCATTGACATGAAAAAAATAAAACACAGCAACTCTAGTTCATAAGATAAGACAATAAAATCCTCATCTTGATTGATATGAAACCTCAAACGATCTGAGCTCAGTCAGGATCAAATGGCCTGTACTGATGAACGATCCAACCCTAGTAGCTGGAGACCGTAAGAAGCGAAAATTAACAGAGAAACCAGACCTAAACTTCATATAATATATGAAATTTTGGAATTAGTGCATTTATTGTTTGGAATGTTTAAAGGTACTTTCAACGTTAACCATTTCGCCATTTCGCCATTTCATCATATCTATTATTTTGGGACAATTTATATTATAGTTTAATGAATTTTAAACAAGCAGTATTTATCTCTAAAAAGAAAAACAACCACTAAAAAATTAGAAAGACTTACTTGCAAATTTGAAAAGAGATGAAGAAATCTGAGAGAAATGGCTCAATTGAGAGAGAGATAGTGTAAAATTTGATAAAATAAATTGTGAAAAATTCGGCCAACCCTCCACAGATATATATAGCAAGGGTACTGGCCAGAAAATGGCCGGTAGTCTATTCAGGGACTGGCCATTTTCTGGCCGGTAAAGACATTTTTATTAATTACTAGCGAATCTGGACATATTTATTAATTTCTAATTAACTTTGGATATAAATAAAAATCCCGGCGTTACTAGCAGTTTTAAAACTAAAAGGCGAGCCATTAAAAAAAATGTATAAAATTTCTGAAAAAACCAAGTTTTGTCAGTTTGTCACGTGTAGGGCTGCACAAAAAATTCGTAGTTCGTAATTCGATTCGAGTTTGATTCGAAAAAGTTCGGAAAAAATTCGATTCGAAATTGAGCTCGTTCGAAATTATTTCAAACCAAACTTAGTTCGAAATTAATTCAAACCAAACTCAAACTGGACCTAGTTCGTTCGAAATAGGTTCGCAAACCAAATTTAGTTCGAAATTAACTAAAACGTGAACCGTTAATTTCTGCTGATAACTTATGTTCACTGATGAAAATATAAGCCTTCCAGTCCATAATTGCTTTGAATTCTGACTTCTGAAACAGAAAGCCCGGTCAAATTACAAGCTCAAATAAAAAAATTCACATGTTTATACCAGAAATTTTGTTTTTTATGGTAGGATTCTGAGTTTTTCGGATAATCCAGTCTCAACTCTCTCGTTTTTTCTTTATTTTGATAAAGTTATTATTAATTTGATAAATTTGTTCAATTAATTTCAGCTTTAAGAAACTATTAAATAATAATAAATAATAAATAAAATAAATATTGTACCTTTATCATTTTTTTGACAGCAATACATTTTTTGAATTTTTTACATTTATTTTCGGACCGTTCGTTTTACTGCGGGAATTCAACGGTCGATCTACAACAAAATCATTCCAAATCTGATCTAGAATGATCAAGGTACAATATTGAACGTAACCAACATAAAAGTTCGGAAGTTTTATTATGTATGAGCTTTGATCCAACATGAAATGTTTATGGCCATACGATGCTTCAATTTTCGATCAACTAGATGGATGGGTAAATGAAAACAAAATTTTATCAAACTTTCATGGAAGATGATAGATGCAATGCTCTTTGATTTCAACGGCCCCGATTGATCAACGGACGACATGTTTACGTGCGCCTTCATTAACTTAGAAAGCAAGAGTATGTGTTTCATGAGACATAAATTCTTGCCTTGTGAGTTAATGAAGGAGCACGAAAATATATCGTCTGTGGTTCGATCGGGACTGTTGAAATCAAAGAGCACTGCATTTATCATCTTCCATGAAAGTTTGATAAAATTTTGTTTTGATTTACCCATCCATCTAGTTGATCGAAAATTGAAGCATCGTATGGCCATAAACATTTCGTGTTGGATCAAAGCTCATACATAATAAAACTTCCGAACTTTTATGTTGGTTACGTTCAATATTGCACCTTGATCATTCTAGATCAGATTTGAAATGATTTTGTTGCAGATCGACCGTTGAATTCCCGCGGTAAAATGAACGGTCCGAAAATAAATGCAAAAAATGCCAAAAAATGCAAAATAATGTATTGCTGTAAAAAAAAATGAATAAAATGCTGTCAAAAAATGATCAAGGTACAATATTTCTTTATATGTCTAAAAAATGCAAAAAATGCTGTTAGTGATCAGCTATTCATTTAGAAAAAAAAATTATATGTATTGTTGTAAAAAAAAATTAAAAAAATGCAAAAAATACTTATTTATTTGATAAAAAAAAATTAAAAAAATAAAATAAACATGCAAAAAGTAAAAAAAATGTAAAAAGTTTGAAAATATTTTTTTTCCAAATTATTTGCTGCCTAATTTTATTTTGTATCACTGCAATACACTTTTAGACTCACTCAATAAAATATTAAATAAAATATTAACTAAGCGAGTGACCCCCACAAATCCTGCAATCCGATCACCTCAATAATTTCACACCCTTAGATCTATCCTCTACCAACGTCTAGATCTCTTCCATGTCATCAATCCGCTCCCTTTCCATTCAACCAATTAACCCGCTATTTTTTCCGCCACTGCCTCCAATTTTTTTCAGTCTTCCTGCTAATTTACGCCAAAACCACTCGTCCAAATTCCTCTCCCGCTAAATACCAAAATAATCTCCCTCACGTCTTCTCTCTCTCTCTGGTGGCCTCTCACAACAAAGACTCCTCTCTCGCCCAAATCCCCTGTTGTGTACATTCAAACTGAGTGTGGTATTTGGTTATAATTAATTTTGGAGTGCTTGAGTTTTTATTTAAATTGTACTTCTATTGATATTTGAGTTTTATTTAAATTGTATTTTGAATACTTTGGAGTGCTTGAGTTTTTATTTAAATTGTACTTCTATTGATATTTGGGTTTTATTTAAATTGTACTTTGAATACTTGAGTTTTTATTGAAGTGCTATAATTTCGCACTATGGCCCAGTCAGAAGTCATAAATCGTAAGTCGTAACAAAGTTCGTAAAGGTTCGAAATTGAGTTCGTAAAAAATTCGGTTCGAAATTAGGTTCGTTCGAAATTGAGTTAGTTCGAAATTAATTCAAACCAAACTCAAACTGGAGGTAAGTTCGATTCGGTTCGGTTCGTTTGCAGCCCTAGTCACGTGCTACTAGCAGCCGGAAATATAACTCCGATTGACTTTGAATGGCTTGGTGTAATTTACATTCGTAGAAGCTGTTGTGGGTCCCAGAAAGCAGTGATTCATTAGTTTCATAGACCGGGTCTAACTAGAAACGCGTATCTTGCATTAACTCAAAAGGGAAATCTTTTGAGTTAATGAATTTCAACCGTCAGATTTTAAACGGAGTCAATCCGGCTCCTGTCTATAACATAAGTGTCTTTCAATATTAGTGCGGATCTAGTTCACACGAATGTTGAAACAGATCGAACGGTCAAGATTCATTAGAATCCGTGTAACTAGTGAATCTGTGTTGGCTATTACTTGACTTTCCACTAAAATATTACTTGTTCGTTGAGACTTGAGCACCAGAAAAAAACGATTCAATACTCAATAGAGATTAGTCGTAAGTTTCTTTTGTAATGTTTTACCTCACAAATTGATCAATCTATTGGCAGGTAAGCTAAATCGATTCGATCTTTGAGATCGTCGTACCCTTTTTTTTTGTAATTTATATTCATTTATTTTGAGAAATTTGTTTGGTTTGGTCCTTGTACGACCTACATTGCAATTTCCTGTCGTTTTTAAGGGGAAATTGCACAGCGGAATTAAAAGAGAGCAACTTTACTTTTAGAATTCGGAAAATAGATGGATAAAAAAGAGATTTAACTTAGCAGATATGTGCCTGAATTTTCTCGTTAGGTCAAATTGTATGCTTAGTAATTGATTAATTGGGGAGATATCCGAGTGCTTAATCTGATGAGGGTTTTAATTTTTCACTAAATATTAGATGTATTAGTACTGCTATTTTTGGCATTACTGAGTTTATGTTGTAATATTAGCATTTTTTATCTTCAATTAATAGATTGGGGAGAAGCCGCTCAGAGAAGTACGTAGAAGAAGAAGAAGAAGATGGCAAAAATGCCGTCAGTACGGGATTTATTTGAGGTTTCTGGGCCTACATATCTCACGTCTGTTAATTGGTGAGTTGCTATTTTCACCCATATATTATCTGGAATGCACACATATTTCATTTTTTTCAGTAGTATACTCCTTTTTCCATATGCAATAACATCAGATATAACTAAAAATGCTGTAACCGAGAATGTTCTGGTAAATACTAAGTACCAGCTTACTTCTGGACTTATTCGAGTTTTGTATGGAACTGATGTTCTTTGTTAGATCTTCATTAGTAAGTAACAATTCAAAGATGTGATTAAGAATTGCAATTTGGCCACTACATTACCAATTTTGCCTTTTCACATCAACAATTATAAAATCAAACATGGTGTTTAAATTATCAAAATTATTTGAAATATATATTTTATTAAATTGAACAGGAACTGCCCAAATAATCAGAGATCTGTTGCTGCGAGCCTGGTACAAGGTGTATACGTGCTAGAGCGGGACCGGCAACAAAACCGGTACGGGCCTGAAGCTCGTGCACCTGCCTGGTACCAACATTTCCATTTCACCCCAATTCAAATCCTTGTAGATGATGCCGACTCCTCTATCTTTGGTGTTGTCTATCAATTTATCCCACCAGTTCCCTTACCGGGTTCTAATCCTGACCATTATTCATTAAATGCACCCACCTATGTCATAGCTTTTAGAGGTACCATAGCTAAGAAAAAAACATTATCTCGTGACCTTGGACTAGATCTACACATTTTGAAAAACGGGCTTGAAAATACAACCCGTTTCAAAGCTGGGTACGAAGCTTTGAACTACCTTGTGTACACTTACGGGCACCAGAGGATCTGGCTAGCGGGTCACTCTTTAGGATCCGCTATTGCAATTCTCATGGCTAAAACCATGGCCAAATTAACTGTCTACATAAAATCTTTCCTATTTAACCCCCCATTTTTATCCGCTCCAATTGAGAGGATAAGTCATGCCAAGGTCAAATCTGGGATTCGAATTGCGAATAGTTATGTCACAGCTGGGGTGGCCTCAGTGTTGAAAAAACATAGCAAAAGGAGTAATGATTGTTTTGACATGTTAGCTTTGTGGGTCCCCCAATTGTATGTAAACCATGCTGACAATATTTGCTGCGAGTATATTGGTTACTTTGAACATAGAAAAAAGATGAAAGAAATCGGTGCAAAGGGTGTTGGAAGAATGGCAACCAAAAACACAGTTCGTGATTTGGTTATGAATGTCTTTGGAAATGAATCTGAGCCGTTACATTTGTTTCCTTGTGCTGTTTTGAATATTAACTGGTGCAACTCACCCGATTTCAAGACAGCACATGGGATCCACCAGTGGTGGCATCAGGAATTGAATTTAGACTCGAGAGATTACCAGTACTGTAATAAGTAACGACTAGTTCTTGTTTTGACTAATGCAGCGGTGATTTATTTCAATTCCAATAGTGAGTTTTTCTTTCCTTTCATCTTGTATCATATGCTGTAAATTCAATCTGGTTTTAGGAATATATCAGGTGGGTTGAAACTCAAGGTTGCTAGCACTTGCAAAAAGCAATGCAGTGTGTTAAAACAGTTGGGCAACACAATGTGCATTTACCAGCAGGGGTAACTGGAGTGTGAGAACTGCTGTGCCTCTGTTATGATTCTGTGTCAGTTTCTAATAATGTGAAATTTGTGTGTGCTTCTGAGCTGTTTTTAGAGAAAGGTGTGATTACTTGTTACAGCCCTGGGTTGGTCGGGTCAAGTTAAAATTTTCAAACTGATTTAAATTAATATTATGCAATTATAAATTACTAACACAACTATTAATATACGAGAGTAAAGTATATTGAAATATTAAATAATTCTAGTGTACATTTAAGTTTTTAGCCATGAGAAGGTTAAAAATCCAGTAAATCCTTTTGTCGTGGAATATTTCTCCCTCATCTTTTCTCTTTTCTTTTTTGAAATACAGAGCGGATATGGTAAAACCGTATCCATATCTTTTTTTTTTAAATTCAGAAAAAATATCTACAATTTCAAATGTACACCATGTTTATTTCTAAATTAAGGATCATATATTAGAGCATCTACATCTCTGGTACTATGAGAGTTTCTAATATGATGTGGCAGTTTCTAATTCAGTTTCAGGAATGTGGGAGAGTTTCTTATTTAGAAACTATGCATGAAAATTTCTTATTAAGAAACTGTTTATAAACTCCACGCTGGTTAAATAATTGGCTCAAATTATTTCTCCTTATTAATTTATTACTGACGTGGCTTAATAGAAACTCTAAAATTAATTTCAAGAATGTGAGAGTTAGAAACTTTAGAGACCTCAATTTCTAAAAAGTTGTTAACAGTTATTTAGAAACTCATTTGAGTTATTGGGATGTAGTTACTCTTAGCGTCCATCCGCGAAAATAGATCCATTTTGTGTAACTTTAAATAAAACTTAAAGGAAATGGACTTATGATTTATTTTAATTGGGCCAAATTCATGTTTTATTTCAAGAATACAAGATCCATGTACAAAAAAATGAATTTACGATTTTTTTTGTCAATAATATTTTGTTAAGTAAAGTACGAGCAAATTTTGAAAACCTTGTAGCACATTTTAGTTAGCAAATTTTTTATTTTTATTTTTGTAAAAGAAGGGCACATGAATGCCCGTTTTATTGAAAACATGCATGAAACTGTAACTTAATTACAGACTAAGATATTAATTAACCCCATCCTAGCTATCACAAACCCAATTGGAAACTATTAGTACTATTTCAAGTTTTAAAACCATGTATTAATTGTTGATTTATCATTTTGACCGAGCCAAAATGGTTGACCTAATCTCCAATTGTCCAATTAACTAAGTAGACGAATATAAATATAACGAAGAGAGAGCAATTCGGATCCTCCCCGGTACCAGACAAGGAAAATCTCTTAGAATTAGTAGATTCGGACCGTTCTTTTAACTTTGCACGAATCTTAAAGGAGATCCTCTACAGTCAAAGAGGCACCGAAGCTGTAAAGTTGTAGACCCCACTGTTCAATGCCTGAGTGGATACTTGTCAGAGAGACGGGAAAGGGGGGGGGGGGGTGGAGAAATCATTGGCAGTCTCTGCTAAGGTTTGAAGAAAAAGAAGAGAGAAATTGACATAAGATAATGAAAAAACTTAGGCCCTGTTCGGCTGTTGGGTGGGATCGGGAATGGGCAAAGGAAATTTTTTTTTTGAAATGAAAATTACTGTTCACGTGGGAAAAAAAAAATTCAGTCTGAGTGAATTTTTTTTTTCCCACGTAAACAGTAATTTTCCAGCGGCAGCCGAACAGGCCCTTATGGTAAAGGAGAATCTTTTCAAGTAATCAATTTGCTTGATTTGAATTTAAAAGTTTAATGTACAAAATTATATTTATTTTGAAGCCCTGTTTCAATTTTAATGAAAAATATGCCCACAATCTAAGAATAGAATGCGCTTTGTTCATTTGTCACTTTCCAATTTCATGTAAATTATTCCCACAATCTGAGGATAGAACACTGGAAATTGAAATTTCATCTTTTGTTTTTTGTTGGCCAATTTTTTATAAACGAACATAAGATTGACATCAAATAAAGTTTAGATTCAAATTCAAAAGTTTGCGTGCATGATTTATGTTTTATCATTAACAAACAATGTGAAATTACAACAGTATAAAAATCACAAGGCTATCTTAAAATCTGTAAATTGATCTTATTTTATCTTGCTTTGAACAATTTTTGCTGTTTGACATGAGATAGACCCTTTTTTTTTGTTTGTATACATTGGTAACATTGTCATTATTTGTCAAGAAAAGATATAGAGAAGTAGGCATTCTAAACACAGCCTAGTAAAATAAAGCAAAATTCTGGCTCAAAACATGCATCTAATAATTAATTACAACCACTAGCAGTAAACTTAAAATATATTCCTAGTAAACCAGTGAGTAGCCAATCATGGATAGGGATTGAGGTTGCTAATTCTATATTGGCTCAATTTGTATCGAGTTAATTCATCATATCAGAGTCACTTGTGTCTGAATATACAACAAAGCTTGGAAATGACATGGTTATGTCCCTGTATTTGTAATAAAGAAAATATAAGGAACAATTCACTAATGAAAATGAAAACTTGCAGAGGAACAGTAATAGACTGATAGTGCATGCTGTTTATTATCGACAAGTTGACATGGCCAAAATGGTTCAATTTTCCTTCTACCCTTTATGAATACATGCATTTGACCCATAAGCAAGAAACCAGTTCATGAATTGCTATGTAATTCAAAAAGTACATAAAATAAAGTACAACTATGTTCTCCATTGTATCCACCTTTATGTGGGACTCGACTAGAAACAATTTTCGGTTTGTAAGACAACTGAAGGTTATGATTATTTTGTAATATTTACTGGTTCTCAATTATATTTTTTAATATGTAAGGGCATGAATTGTAAAATTAGTCTTACACAAGGTAAGGAAGAGTCATATTTTTTAATATAGCAGTATTTCTCTTGACAAAGTCCTTCCATTCCTCCTCATCTATCTTTCCATCTCCATTTGAATCTGCTTGTTTGAATGTCTGCTCATAAACGTAGATCGATTTCTTTTAAATAAGAAACAATATAATATTGCTCTTTTAAAAGATTAGATATTCATTAATAAAAAAAATCCATCGAATGCCATTAAATACATTTTTTTTTCTTCTTACATTATCCACAATGACCTCGACAATCTCCTCTGATAACTGCAAATCCGATTCACTTAAGAGAGCTAACACCATCTCCTTCAACTAACAAAAGCCATATAAGTGGCAGTATTCATATTAAATTGAACTAGACAACAGCATTTGAAATTATATTTCTGGTATTCTGAAAACAAAATGTTTTCAAGTTACCTCAACCCTTTCGATGCTGCCAGTGTGCCTCAAATCATAAAGCCGAAATGCAACTGTCATAAGCCAAAACTCAAGTTAATAAAATATGTTATTCTAAGTGGATTGGGGATAACAAACATGAAGTGTGGTTTCAAACATACATGCTGTTTTCTCCGATTCAGGGGTCTTGGGATGAAATACACTAAGCGACCTAACAAATTCTCCAAATTCAATTGCTCCATTTCTCTTCACATCAAACAAGTAAAAAATCTGCACATGCAGAAGTCCTAAATTATTTCTGAATTTTCAGGAACAAAAAAGAGAGGAAGGAAAAGAGAGAGAGAAAGTACCCTATGAGCAAAGAGATTTTTCTTATTACTGTTTTGGAACAGAGCAAATTGAAACTCTTCCTGCCAAAAAAAATTAATCAAATGAATTAATAAAGAGACAAATCAAATTAACCATAACTATATGGGAATTTCAGGAGATGGTATTAAGGTATTAATCCAGAGATCATTTACCTTGTGAATAAGACCATCTTTGATGATTGAAAAGCTCAATTTTTTGAACAACTCGTACAACGCCTCTACCTCTCTTACGGTAACTGCTTCAAACAAGATGGCAAGAAAACACAGTATTACTAAAATATAAAGTTCTGGAAAATTAAGAGAAAAGTGAAATCGTGAAGAACAAAAGCCTTTTAGAATTCTTGTACTAATATAAATGAATCTTAATTCATATCATAGTTGGGTATTCAATTGAGAACCAAAAAGTTCCAGATTACACTGATATCAAGTATAAGTTACAATTCCATTTTTTTCATATAAGTATCAAGCCCTCAACAAAAATACAAAATTGTTTTTATGAGTGTGTGTGTCTGAGAGAGAGAGAGAGAGAGAGAGACTAACAGGAGGTTTCAGAGGCAAGCAAAACAGGATCTTCATAACCAGGTGTATGCTTGATTTGTTTTGAAGAAAAGCACCCCATCTCTCTTGATCTTTAACCGGAAAAACAAAAGAGAAGAAGAGAAATTAGTACACAAAAAGAGCTAAATATACAGTATCCTGTGTAGTCTTAAGAAGGAAAACCTTCAAAAATCAAAATGGCATGTTATGTATTTCAAAAAAATCAGGTACCAGGTTGTCGCAAGAAATCAGTACCAGCAAGCTAAGGAGCTGATTTTGCTCCGTTAAGGGGTTATATTTTTTAATTTGCTCCTTTTTGAGCTATTTTCTGTAATTAGGACTTTATAACTAAAAGTTTCTAATTAAAGAAAGTATTGTTATGGCTTTTATTTACAAAAAGAAGAAAAGGTCATAGAAAAATATAAATATTAGTGATGTGACTGCCACTGTATGTGGCCTTCACCTGATATTAGCTCACAAGAGCAATTAAAAAAGAACCCAACTTCTGATGTAAAGCAAACCTTAAAGGTGGATTTGATAAAGATAACACAAATTTCAGCACAGAAAAACCAGATTTCAGTCCCTTACAAACACTCAGTGTATTCTAACATTTTAATTTATGATTATGATTGTTAATATAATTAGTGCTAAAAGATCAGGTATCATTTTTCAATTCAGACTAAAAGTGAGGTCAACATCATCTCTGCAACTACATCAATTATGAATTTATGATAAAATAGTACATGAAAAGTTGACCCAAAATGTAGGAAAAGAGTGAATGAGTTGTTGCCTTGTTAGCTTAATTTAAGCTAACTTATAAGGAAGGACTTGAGCAATAAACTAAATTCAATCAACACTAATATGATAGAATTAATCGTCAAAGAATGGAACAAAATTAAAGAAATATACATGCGATCTAGTCTCAGAAACAAAAGAGATATATAGATCACAAAACATGATTCTACTGTAAATTGGAAGGCAATTGTATACGACTAATCAATTAGAAATATACCAAGTTTAATTGTAGCAGCTCTTCAAGTGCAAGAAGAGCAAGAAAAGATATCAATTGTAGCAGCTCTTCAAGTGCTTCTCTTGATCTACACTATTTCTTTCTTTGTCTACCCTTTTTCCTGTCGATCTGGCAACACCGTTAACTAATCTACTTATAACATAATTAGGAGCTAAGCTACCTTCAGAGAGAGAGAGAGAGAGAGAGAGCGAGAGATACAGAGCGCGAGCGAGCGAGTTCTCCTCCGCCAAACGCCTTTTCTCTTTTAAATTTTATTTATACACAGATGAGAAGAGAACAGCGAGTTGAAGAGTAGAACTAGGGTGTTCCTAAGCTCACCAAGCCCTTCCGTGAGCTCGACTCTAAAACCTATCGAATTGATTTCAAACGACATTTTCAAACCGTTAGATGTTCAATCTATATTAAAATGTGCTTGGAGACCAAATTTTATATTTTTTGGAATTTTTTTTACTATTTATTAAACCGGTTTGAAAACTGCTGTTTTTCAATGGTGCAGAATTTTAATAAAAACAGCGCTTTTCAAACCAGCTTAATAAATAGTAAAAAAATTCTAAAAAATATAAAATTTGGTCTCCAAGCACATTTTAATATAGATTGAACATCTAACGGTTTGAAAATATCGTTTGAAGTCAATTCGATAGGTTTTAGAGTCGAGCTCACGGAAGGGCTTGGTGAGCTTAGGAACACCCTAGTTCTACTCCGAGTTGAATGCCAACACACCACCACAACATGCCATCTGGTCAATCCGAATTAATATCCTCTGCGTTAACTCAAAAGAGAATATTTTGAATTAATGAATCTCGACTGTCCAATCTGTTTTAAAATTCGTGCGAACTAGATCTGCACTAATATTAAAGGACCCCTATGTTATAGACACGAGTCAGATTGGCTCCGTTTAAAATCAGACGGTTGAAATTCATTAACTCAAAAGATTCACTTTTGAGTTAATGCAGAGGATACGGATCCGGGTTTCCCACGTGCTCCGGTAAGTGAGAAGTGTTTTATTCTTGCTTTTCCTTGTATTTTTTATATGGATATTAAATGAAACAAGGAGCGTCGGCTGAATTTTTTTTAAAAACCATAATTAAAAAAAAAAATTAGCAAACCAACGTGATTACTTTGGTTTTTACAAAAATTATAAGAACCGAAATGCCAATTCGGTCTTCATTTTTTTTTCTCCCTGGAATCGAATTGGCATTTCGATCCTCCCTGATTTCACACATTTTCAGAGCAAACACTGTAGCCTTTGGTGTAACACCTTGGGAGGTCCCAAGATCCTATCTCGGTCCAGGGTAATTTATTTCGGTCCAGGATAAATGATGACATATTTGGTTACTTCATTCTTTTATTATGCCCCAAACCTATCAATTCACCTTGGGAAAATAAATTATTTTCAAGGATACTTCATTCCCAAGGTTTGGTCCAGCGAAACTGAATTTATTATCAAGGATACTTCGTTCTTTTACCTATCAATTCACCTATCGGGAAGGGAGCCAGGTTAAAAAAAAAAAAAAAACTACTGGGACCGAAATGGCAATTCGGTCCTCTGTCCATTTAGATTTTCTGTGACGGCTCTGCTAAACAGCCGTGAAATCATGGAGGTCCCGGAAAAAAAAAGATGCGGACCGAATTAGCATCTCGGTTTTTATGATTTTTGTAAAAACCAAAGTAATCATGTTGGTTTGCTAATTTTTTTTTAATTATGGTTTTAAAAAAAAAATCGCGTCGGCTACTTTTCAAAACAAAAAAAAAAAAAAAGTCTTTTTGAGGAAAATAAATTTTAATGTGATGATTTATGAGTGCTCATCTCAACTGTTTGAATAGGAGTCGTCAGAATGATAATAGCTTGAGGATTTTTGTGGCTCCAAAAAAAATTGATTTATGCAGGATTATTCTCAAATTCATTTTTTAATTTAAACAGAAAAATAAACTTTGAACCTCATTTAAGCTTAAAAGGAGGTTTAAAGTTGCTGTTTCACCAATTTATCTGGATCTTAAGACGTTTTAGTAAAAAAATTTCATCCAAGTTTGTTCATTGCTCTCTGTTAAACAGATTTCTGAAAAGAATGTTTCTTTCCTAAACTAGTAAATTATTAATGGTCGCCTGTTGTTTATGCATAATTAGTGTGTCATTAGTTAGACCCTGTGAAGGTTAACCAGGGTGGTATCTATGGTTAGCCGAGTACCCTTTTTGTTTAAAAATTGAAATCATAGGGGTATAGTTGACAAAGCCAAGTGGTTTACGCTAATTTGCACTAGCAACATCTGTTGCTGTACAAATTCTAGAATGGTTTGACCATTCTTGCAACTGTGATTAGGAAAGAAGATTTGTGAAACTTTTCTTTGAGAAAAGGCATGGAATAAAAAGAGTTTTCTAAAAGTACTGGTATTTTTTCTTGGTGAGTTGTTAGGTTACGTTTGGATGAGAGTTAAAATAGCTAGAATAGCGAAATTTTAGAATAGTAAATGAGAATAGAGAAAAAATAGTGATTTTTAGATTAGTGTGAAAATAGTACTATTCGGATTAGTAAAAATGTTGTTTGAATTATATTTGTGGAATAGTGAATAGTTGTAACCAATAAAGAACAGTGTTAACAATGTGCTAATTAAAAAGAAAGATAGGCAAGTGAGATCTCAAATGAATTGTCACGACGTGGAGATAGCGGAAAGTGATTTTAAATTTGTCATTTCGGAATTATGTTAGCAGAAATCTAAAAAGGAAACATTTTTTCCTCTCATTTCACATTTCCGAATAGTAGATATTCCAACATTTACAAAAAATGGAGAATAACAACTATTCTAGCTATTCCGAATAGCAAAAATATTGTTTGGATGCACATTGCTATTCCGAATAGCTTCTATTCTAAAATAGCCTCTATTCTTGCAATTCTTGTGTTATCCAAACATATACCGTTTAGTCGTATGTTGAATAGCAATGTATGATTTTCTATTTCTTAGCTTGTATTGTATTTTGGTGCCATATTTGATTCCTTTTTACTCTTTCACAAAAACAACTTGCAAATTAACCAAACCTTTTTGCCAAGGACTATATTTTAAAAGTTCATCTTAGACCCAATTATGCTTGGTACCTTACTGTCAATAACTACCTGATCTCAATCATTGGTAGGATATTTTTATACTCTTTGGTTGTTTCTAATAGTTTGTATTCTTTTTAGCCTCTATATTTTGTTTACAAAAAGCCCTTTTGCGCAATAATGAAAAAACAAAGAAAGAAAAGAAAAAGAAACATGGAACTTCACAAATAAGACTTAAGCTACAAAAACATAACAGGATCAACAATTCACAATTCTTGTTTGGTGAATTGGAACTTAGATCTTGGCTCATTAACATCATAATCAACACTGTAAAAACATGGATATTGGATCTACCTTAACTTTGTGACTCCAATTGGGCTTTATTTGTAGCCTACCCAACTTGTTTGGGACTAAAGGCTTGGTTGTCATACTCAGAACACAAGGGAAGTTCTCATAAATTCACTTGGTTTTAATGTATAAGTGGGTAATAAATTGCCTACAACCTATATCAAGAAAAAAAAGTCTCAACCAATGTTATCAAAACCGGACTTGACAGTGACTCGGTAAACCTTCAGATCAACGGTTCACTAGTCGGACCGGTGGATCAATCGGTTCAACTGCTGATTTTTTCAAAACATCTGTAACTTAGTAACCAAACCTGGCTGGTTATTTATTTTTGCATCTAAATTCTTTTCACAATGAATAATGAGAGTATGTATTAAATTGTAAGAAACAGATAACTCTATCAAAGAGTAGCATCTTATATGATTCTTTTTGCTTGTATCTTTACTTGTAATTATCATTGTGACAACTAAAAAGAAACTAACAATTGGGCGTGTAGGCTTCAGAATGGTGTGACAGACATGTTAGCAACCTTCTCAAGTTAATCAGCAACATGTTAGCAGTTGCTACCATAGTAACAATACTCGCGTTTATTCGCGAATAAAACGTTTTTGGAGTGTTTCCGAACCGAATGACGTATTATTCGTTGACCGAACCTTTGACCGAATAAAACGCGAATTTTACGAATTTTACGAATAATACGCGTTTTTTTCACTTTTTTTTCGGAAAAAAAAAATTTGAATTTCTCGCAGTGTAAACTTTTGAGACGAAAAATGCACCAGCCACCACGTGATGTGCTCCCTGGTCCCAACTCCCAACCACCCACGTGAAAAGGCCAAATTTCTCATTTTACTCAACTTTTTGAATATATTGATATTCTATGGCAAATACAAACAGTATCTCGTATAATAAATCATCAGTAAAGAATTAAATATGCACTGAAGTCTCGTATTGTAATTCCGAATCATTCCTAAATTATACCCAAATTATTCCCGTATCACGAATTTTTGACCCTGCCGAACTGAACCCGAATTATTCATATGTTACTATGGTTGCTACAAGAGGTGAAGAATAACAGCCGGCCAGCCCCAGTTCCTTTTTTCCTATAAAAAAGCCAGATAGGCCCCTTATCATTACTGAAAAGCTGAGTAGAAACTAAAAAGTTACGATTACATCTAAAAACTAAGTATAAACCTAATATCTTCTAAAAACCCATAGATTACTTCATGCCTCAACAACACACACTCAATCTAAACTACTGATTCTTTTGCATCTCAGATTAGCATCATAGGCAGTAATCTAAACACACAATTCTACCCCCACAACCTTAACCTTACTAAAATTAACACATCTGGTTCACTATTCAAAAACATTTTTAAGCATACAACAACGTTTTAATCACAACCCAAAGCATTCAGAAATAACAAGAATTATACCAAATAGTCTTGCGCTGTGATTAGCGACATCATGTTACAAATAGTTCTGAGCTGAATACCAGAAAAACAAATCTCAATTCTCAATTCTCCACAAACACCAATAAATAGCACTGACAACAATGAGAAATCCAACCCAATTGCTACAAGAGGTAAAGAATAACAACTGAAGCAGCAGCTTCAAGTAGGTTGGTTGTAACACAACCGCTTGTGCTAATGCTAGTAATTTAACTACAACTAAACCTGACGTAGTGACCCAACCAATGGACATGTCTGAACTGGATACTTCATAGACATGTGTCTTGGCTGACGAATCCTTCTACAAAAGAAATGCTCTTTGGTTTGGGCATTTCATCAAACACCTCAAATGATTGATCTATTCAATAAAATCAACTAAAATATTAACTTTTCAAGTGTTCTAACAATTTGATTGCATGTGATTACTTGCGGTTTTTTATCTCGACAGCTTCTTTTGTAATTTTGTTTCAATCTAAGCCTTGAGAAAGTGCAGCCTTGAGGTGTTGAGATTGAGCCGTGCAATAGTCTTGTGCAGAGAATATTTGAGAATCGAATAAAAGGGTTAGAAATCAAACTAATTCGGTTACATATCTAGCAGCAGGAATCGCGTTGTTTTTCTTGACGAGTGAAGAAAAGCAAGAATCGCAAGATGATTGAAAAAGAAACGAGAAACGAGAAACATACGAACTCAAGACTCTTTAACCGGTTTTGTTTTGCGGTCGGTTCATCTTTTTTAATAAAACCGACCGGTTAAATTGTTCTTTACCGGTCCAATAACGGTCCAATAACATAAATGATATTTGAAAGAACCGAACCGGTTTGGTGACCAATTCCGGTTTTTTTCCAGTCGAACCGACTGGTCTGGTCCGGTTCTGATAACACTGGTCTCAACAAAAGGGAAGTGAACACAAAAAAAAAAAATTGTCAGAAAACAAACAATAACGAGTTATAGTTCAGAGTAGAAAAACCTCGACGATATTGAATTCAGCCATTATATGAACCCTAAACCCTAAACCAACTGTCCCAACTGTACAAAAGTAAACTTCATTTTGTTGTGCATAGAAAACTTCAACAACATTCACTGCAGTTCTGATTTTGGAAGTTGCAATTCAGGGACAAGCTTAGAAGGATGATTGGCATCAGGAACAAAGCGCATCTCACTCATATTAGGTGACTCAACAAACACCATGGTGAACTCCCCCACCTTTTCTACGGCACCCTTTTTACCTGCCCGGAGCACCAATTTGTTTCTGTGCCTGGAGAAAATGCCTTTGCTGATGCGGATGATGTCACTGGGCTGAAAAGCCTCACACTCGGCCCCCCACATCTGAAAATGCACGCTAGCAGTTTCGTCAGCAACAAGAGCAATGCATGTTTTTGTTTTCTCCTTGCCATCTTCAGCGATTCTTCCTTTCTCCACAAGAATAAATTTTGTGTTGATCGTGTTAGAGGCTGCCGGCGTCAGGTCTTTGAGCTGCATGCATCTATCCATTCAATACTATTTGTTTTTTCTTCACTGCAGCATTACGTCAAACACCTGGATGGCAGTGACGTGTCAATTCCAATTTCAAATTAAAAAAATTTTGATTTCCCTTCCCAGATTGGTTTTGATTTTGAATACAAGAGGAGATGTCGGAGCAAGTCAATCGCGTCGGGAAAATCAACAACCCGCACACGATATTTAACAATTCAATTTCTACGACTCGTAACGTAACCTAAAAATCAACAAGGCACAATTCAACATGGAGGAGCTCGGCTCCTTGTCACACATCAAGACCTTCACAGAAAACAGGTCAAAGAGGTGGCTCGGCCACATGTCACACATCAAGCAAATCACAGAAACAGGTCAAAGGTGGCTCGGCCACATGTCACACATCAAGCAAATTACAGAAACAGGTCAAAGAGGTGGCTCGGCCACATGTCACACATTAAGCAAATCACATAAACAGGTCAAGGAGGTGGCTCGGCCACATGTCACACATCAAGCAAATCACAGAAACAGGTCAAGGAGGTGGCTCGGCCACATGTCACACATCAAGAAAAATCACAGAAACAGGGGTATACTGGGCCTTACCTGAGTTATGGTGCTCGTTGGTACCAAGGTCGTCCTCTCGTACCTCGCCTCACAACGGCTTCGAGGTCCACGAGCACAGGCCAGCCACAAGAATCCACCCACAAAGAGAACCAGGCAAAACTCCTTAATCAGATCTGTAACAGAACGAGCAAAAAGAGCGAGAGAGGGAGAGAGAGAGCCAAAAAGAAATAAAGCGAGAGAGAGAGAGAGAGCAGGGCATACAGGGACAGCGAGGGGACGCAGCGACCATGTCGCGAGAGTGGGTGCGCTAGGGTCGTCGCCCGTACGGGCTTTCTGACAAGGGAATAACAGCGGCGAAAATTCAGTGCAAGAGCGCGTGGGAGAGAGAAATGGGGCCACTACTGTAAGCGAGAGAGAGAGCGAAAGTTTAGGGAGAGGGAGGGGTGCGGATCCGAACCCAATTTAGAATGGGGCTTTGGGGGAGCAAGTCCTCTCCAGGGGTAATAAAGAGGGAGAGGGAGAGGGGGCCTTTGAGATTTGTGCAAACCTAAAGTGAACGGTTGAGATAATCCCAAAAATAAAAAAATATAATTTGATCATATTTAGATGAATAAAAATACGTTTAATCAAACTAAGTTCCTTCGTATTTGTGTTTATAAATTTATACTCGATTTCCAATATTCGTTTCAAGTTTAATTTGTATTTTAAATTATGAGAACTTTAATTTAATCATTTGCAAGTTTTATGTTGGTTTAATACTTGTTTTTATATAATTTAATTAATTAATTTAATTAATTAGAAAAATTTAATTAGTTGTAATTTATAATTATAATTTGTTAGTTAATTAATTAAATAATGTTTTCAGACTATAACAATGCATGGTTAAGGATGTGCATCCTCTCGAGTGCCTGTCGGTAGTAGATAACATCTTTTAGCATTATATAGGTCGAGTTCCATCTAGTAGAGACATCCAAAGAAAATGATCTCCCTGTATCTAGCTTGCAATCTTTAGCTCTATTCTCAAATTTTTCCCACAATATAGGAGAGTTGTTGGATTGTGTCATAATCTAGTTGTTTGTTTGACTAGATTTGCAAAACATATATTTATTGAATTTTACAGTTTCGTGTCTTGAGATATTGTGCTGGTTCATAACGATATGAATTTCTAGAACACACATCAAGGATGAATGATGAATTGCAATATTAATTAAGGATGAGTTATGAAGAATAAAGCATTAGAGCCAGAAGCATCATATCGATATTAGGTTTAGAAATCTGTAAAATTGGTAAAGCATGCTTGAGATTGAAGTAATTTATTAACCGTTGCAACGGTAATTAGCCGTTACAACGGAATAAATCAATCATAGCCAAATCGATTTATTCAGTTGTGATAGCCGGTGCAACGGTAGATTGAAATTTCTAGAGAATAACCGTTGTGACAACCGTTGTAACGGTTAATAAGTGTTAGGGTTTACAGCACAGCCAAACCTGTAGTATGAGGTTATCAATAAGGGAAAACATTTGACTATATCAAAGTATCAAGATATGCTCTTATTATCAATGGGGGAAAGCATTTGACAGTATTGAGAGATTTTTTTACTTGAAGGGCGACGAACGGTTGAAGGGTTTTTCTCCCTCTAAATCGCGGACAGGAAAATGCAATCGTGGTCTGTGAATCGCGTCAAAAGGTTTCGCTCTAAAAGCATCTACATCATGGTATTATTAGAGTTTCTAATCTAGTTTCAGAGATATGAGAGAGTTTCTTATTTAGAAACTATGTAGCAAAGTTTCTTATTAAGAAATTGTTTATAAACTCCATGCTAACCAAATGATTGGCTCAAACTATTTTTCCTTTTTAATTTGTTGCTGATGTGACTTAATAGAAACTCTAAAATTAATTTCAGAGATGTGAGAGTTAGAAATTTTAGAGACGTTAATTTCTAAAAGATAGTTAACAGTTATTTAGAAACTCATTTGAGTTACTGAGATGTAGATTTTCTAAATCGCATAGAGTTCAAAGAAATTATACAATTTTGAGCTCCCTCTAAATCGCTTTGAAGGGTTTCGCCTAAATCGCGTCTAGGATTTTGTGCAGTTCTATCAGTGTTATGTGAGAGATCAGAGAAGTCGGGAGCATAGTGACAAGGTACGTGTTTTATTTGCGTTTAATTCACGAATTTAATGTTTTTGAGGTGTTTCCGAACCGAATGGCGTATTATTCGTTGACCGAACCTTTGACCGAATAAAATGCGGATTTAACGAATTTTACGAATAATACGCGTTTTTCTCAAGTTTTGTTCGGAAAAAAATTTTGAATTCTCGCGCACAGTACAGTTTCCCCAGGCACAGTACAGTTTCTCAAATGAGCACGCGTTTTTCCCTAGGCACCCATGTGACTATGCTGCCAAACTCAAACTGGGATCTCATGTGGCAACCTTTTTATTGGGTTTCATGTGGCTTAGCCATTTAGAGGCTGTGTAGTCAGAGCACATTTCACCATTTTATATACTTTTTGACTTTATTGATCTTCTATGGCAAATACAAGCAGTATATCGTATAGTAAATCATCGGTAATGAATTAAATATGCACTGAGGTCTCGTATTGTAATTCCGAATCATTCTCGAATTATACCCGAATTATTCTCGAATCACGAATTTTTGACCCTGCCGAACCGAACCCGAATTATTCATGTTACTATGGTCGGGAGGAGCGGGAAACTAGGAATTGAGATTTGGGAAAAGGAAACAACAAAATAGGAAACCCAACAAACCGGATATCCGAAAGACTAAATATACATATACGGATAATTATTCGTATCCGTATCCGTATCTGATTCTGAAATTGATGCTGAATTTGTATCCGTATCCGCAAACAATCCGTATCCGAATATCTGAATCCGCAAAAATTCAAATACGAATTCGAATACGGACGGGTAATATCTGACCCGTTTTCACCCCTAATATATTCACACTTTATTTGATGTTCATATGATTTGAGATAATGGAAAATACCTTCTAGATGATCGATCGAGTAAAAGGAGAATGAAATAAGCAGCGGAAATTGTGTGAAATAACAGAAAACTAAATGAAAATAATATCATATCATCAAATTTTTTTTACTTTCAAAAAATCGTGTGCACATAATTTTTGTAAAATGGTATAACGAAAAAAGAATAGTTTTAATGTTTCAAAATATGTCCAAGAGCAATTTTTTATTTTAAAATCACACATCTTGGAAAAAAAATTGATGTATGCATTGTTGCATCAATATGGATGCAATAAAAATTGATATATGCATTGTTGATCAATATTGTTGCATCAATATTGATGCATTGTTGCATCAATATGGATCAATAAAATTGTTGATCCGGATGAACAGTAAAAACAGTGCAACCAAATTCTAGACCATTTGATCAGCAATTTTCAAAGTGGCTTAATAAATAGTAAAAATATTCAAAAAAATGTAAAATGTGGTCTCCAAGTAGATTTCAGTATGGAGATCAACTTGAACAGTTCGGATCGACCGTTTGGACTTTGAAAATCCGAAAACGACTTGGTAGCACCGGAGGCTAGGAACTACCACTTTGACCTTAATTAGTCACTCTCTCTCTCTATATATATATCGAGAGAGTATAATATCAAAACGTTTGTTCCTAAGCCCTCGTGCAACTGAATGATTTTTAAGATTTTCAAAGTCCAAACAGTCGATCCAAACCGTTAGATATGATATCTAGAGTAAAGCTAAGGTGCTCTTAAGCTCACCAAGCTTTCCGTGAGCTTAACTCAAAAACCTATCAATCCGACTTCAAACGACATTTTCAAACCGTTAGATGTTCAATCTATATTAAAATGTGCTTGGAGACCAAATTTTACATTTTTTGGAATTTTTTTACTATTTATTAAGCCGGTTTGAAAACCGCTGTTTTCTAATGGTGCAGATTTTTAATAAAAACAGCGGTTTTCAAACCGGCTTAATAAATAGTAAAAAAATTCCAAAAAATGTAAAATTTGGTCTCCAAGCACATTTTAATATAGATTGAACATCTAACGGTTTGAAAATGTCGTTTGAAGTCGGATTGATAGGTTTTTGAGTTAAGCTCACGGAAAGCTTGGTGAGCTTAAGAGCACCTTAGCTTTACTCTGATCTCTATATTAAGATGTGCTTGGAGACCAAATTTTACATTTTTTGAAATTTTTTTTACTATTTATTAAGCCACTTTGAAAATTGCTGATCACATGATCCATAATTTGGTTGCACTATTTTTACTGTTCACCCAGATCAACAATTTTCAAAGTGGCTTAATAAATAGTAAAAAAATTCCAAAAAAAAATATGAAATTTGGTCTCCAAGTAGATTTTAATATAGATTGAATATCTAACGGTTTGGATCGACTGTTTGGACTTTGAAAATCCAAAAACGACTTGGTTGCACGAGGGCCTTGGTGCAAACTTTTTGATATTAGCCACTCTCTCTCTCTCTCTCTCTCTCTATATATATATATATATATATATATATCGAGAGAGTGTAATATCAAAACGTTTGTTCCTAAGCCCTCGTGCAACCGAATGGTTTCGAATTTTCGAAGTCCAAACAGTCGATCCAAATCGTTAGATATGATCTCTATATTAAGATGTGCTTGGAGACCAAATTTTACATTTTTGTGAATTTTTTTACTATTTATTAAGCCACTTTGAAAATTGCTGATCCGGGTGAACAGTAAAAATAGTGCAACCGAATTCTGGACCATGTGATCAGCTACTTTGAAAGTGCCTTAAAAAATAGTAAAAAAAGTTCCAAAAAATGTAAAATTTGGTCTCTTAGCAGATTTTAATATAGAGATCACATCTAATGGTTTAGATTGACCGTTTGGACTTTGAAAATCCAAAAACCATTCGGTTGTACGAGGGCTTAGGAACAAACGTTTTGATATTAGCCACTATATATATATATATATATATATATATATATATGAGAATGGCTAATATCAAAACGTTTGTTCCTGGGCTCAGGAACAAACGATTCTGTTCTCTAATTTTCAAATACCAAACAACAAATCCAGACTGTTAGATGTTCAATTTATATTAAAATGTGCTTGGAGACCAAATTTTACATTTTTTGGAATTTTTTTACTATTTATTAAGCTAGTTTGAAAACCGTTGTTTTTCAATGCTGCAGAAATTTCATAAAAACAGCGGTTTTCAAACCAGCTTAATAAATAGTAAAAAAATTCTAAAAAATGTAAAATTTGGTCTCCAAGCACATTTTAATATAGATTGAACATCTAACTGTTTCGATTTGTTGTTTGAACTTTGGAAATTGGAGAACGGAATCGTTTGTTCCTGAGCTCAGGAACAAACATTTTGATATTAGCCATTCTCTCTCTCTCTCTCTCTATATATATGAACTCCGAATCTTGAAGTTAATGTCCGCAAGTAGTAGAATTATTAATTGTCATATATAATACAAATAAGAGGATTCTAAATGAGTTTCATGAATAAGCACATCTAACATATATAATATATAGCCGAAATGTATATATTCACACTTTATCTGATCTTCATATATGATTTGAGGTATTAGTTAGTTAGAGTCATATGATTTGAGACAATGGTAAATATCTTCTAGATGATCGAGTAAATGGAGAATGAAATAAGCAGCGGAAATAGTATGAAATAACAGAAAATTAAATTAATCTAATCCCAAAATTACCCATAACAAGCGTAAAAATGCAACACCACTTTTTCTTTTTCTTTTTTGCAAATATGACATGCGTCTCCTCAAATTGTAATACCTTTATGATAATTTTTGCTATCTTTCTACGTATTTGAACTCACTAATATTTTTTCTTAGTTTCCCGGCATTGAGGAGCAATAAAATATCTTTTTTATCTTTGCAAAGGAAGATCACTATTCTACAGAATAAAATGGTGTCGTTCTCTGCGAGGTGAGCTTTTTTTTACAGAGAGAGTCAAAGAAAATTGTAGAATACGCATGTACTTGATTTATTAAATGATTAATTATATTTGTTTTTTCTGTGACCAACCAGAATCTGTTAATCATTTATTTGTTACTTGTAATTTTATTTCTTCTATTTGAATCTGAATTGCTAATCACAATATTGGAGCTGTTCGGCTTAATCCGCTTTCTTTATCTTTCTTAGCCGCTTAATCCTTTCGAACACCAGTTTCTTAGTGCGGATTAAAAACACCTCCTTTAGCCTCCTTTTGCCCAGATTTTAATTCTCTGTTTGAACCTTAAGGCACCTCTACTCCTTCCTTTAGCTTCGTTAGCTTTCACCCACAGATTAAGACAACGGTTCCTTAGCGCTCCTTAAGCTCTTAATCCTTTGTTGCCGAACAGCCTCAGGTTTTTCACTTTAACTGTATCTCAATTGATGACTTTTGGACCCTAGATAATGATATACACATTAGAGATACCTTGTTATTAGAATTAATTAGGGTTGCTACTCTTTGGACATTGAGGTTAATCAGAAATAACATCTGCTTTAATGCTTCTCTTATACCAACTGTAGCATCTGTGGCTTCTTGTATTATTTCTTTAGCCTCTTATTAGTGTAAAGCTAGGTTTGATAATTCTTTTTTAAAATTAACTTTACTTGTACCTTTTGATGTTGTTTCTTTGTATCACACAAACACCATAATAGTACTATCGGATTCTAATACCCTGGAAAGGGCAAACTCCCTGGAGTTGGATTCCGCTCTTGGGTTAGAAGGGTCTGACTTGGAGGATTATTTGGCTGATCTGGCAGTCTACCAAGAGATTGATAGAGCTGCTGGGTTGCTTCCTCCAAATTTTGTGTCTGCATCTGACTCAAGTTCATCTTCTAGTTCTAGTTCCTCCTCTGGAGATGTCTTAGATAGTAGTTATATGACTAGTAACAATGTGATGTAATAGTTTTACTTCTTGCTTTGCTATAGCTAATTAGGGTTTTCTCTTTTGTTTAGTTGTTGGAACTTTGTTAGCTTTAACTTATGTGCTTTTGCTGAGTATTAGGTGCTATAATGCATAGTACTAATTTTGTAATAGACTATTGTTGTTTCGTAATAAAACAGGTAGGAATAACCTACTTTTTTTAAAAATGATTAATTATATTTAAATTTTCAGATTTAATGAACATGAGGTAAAATAGTAAAAAAATTAATTTAAAATGAAAAAAAATATTTGAGTGTTTTGATAGGGAAATGCGATAGTATTTTAATTTAAAATTGGGAAATTAGAGATTTGAGTGTTTTGATGGGGAATATAAAAGTATTTTAATTTAAAATGGAAAACCAAATTTTTTGAGTATTTTGATGAGAAAAAAGAGGTTACAATTAATTCGCCTTTTTATTTTTACCATCTTAAAAAAAAAAAAAAATCAAATTATCAGTTTTTTCTGAAAATTTGATTTTTTATCTTGTTCGTAGTTTTTCAAACTTCGGACTCTGTCTATTATGGTCACGAAAATCCTACAAACATGTGGTCCGCCATTTCAAAATGCGGACACTCAAATTTGATCCGCAATTTAAAACTGCGGACAAAGTAAAAATAGAATTAAGAAAAAATGGTTATTTAGTTTATTTCTTTTAAGATGGTAAAAATAAAAATTTCGGTTATACTCGAGACTAGGCACCATCAAGTTATAAATAATAACTTATCAAGACTTATTATACTCGTATGGCATCTTGGTGTTCTCTTATGCACAATTGAACACGCAATTTTTTTTTTGATGAAAGCACGTCTTAAACGAGACCCGGCGCGTCAAACACGCAATCAATTGCATAAAAAAGTATAGCCTACATTGAATTTCTCAGGTTCTAAATCCACCATGCCGTGCGTATTTGCCGTGCAAACTCTCTATAGCGACCCTCCTTTGAGTGGCGTGTCGACTATATGATCTCCTTATGAAAATGTATTTAGAAATAAAATTTTATATTCTTTTAGGATCATTTTGTTATTTTTTTAAAGAGAAATTTAGATATGTGTTCATCATAACTTGCTAATTTTGATATTTTCCCATCAAAATTTTAAAATTAGCTATTTCCTAATCTAAACTCACATATATTATCAATATACCCATTTCTTAATATAATTAATTTAAAATAAAGATTAATACTAATAAAATTTGAAAGCACAGTTTTGTCCTTATCTACAAATAAAAGGTTAGGTGGCGCTCCTCCCTTGCTATTGCTAACCCCACCCCAATCCCTTGGAATTGGTACGGAAATGAAAATGCTGTACGTTAACTTTAAATTCTACTGCTCCCACTACAGAGTAGGAAATAAAGGGTGGAAAAGTTGGAGTAAAGAGCCAATCTCGAATATGCTAAATGCACCTTCAGCATCTTTTGCTTATGAAGGTACCGGGTACCCATTTGAGTTGTGACCAATGTGTGTGAACTGATAATTATCAATTTGAATTTCAACACATTAAACAAAGATAAACACAAGTATACATGAACTGTAACATGACCATTTTATTAGATCTTCTTTTGTCTCAAATTCCATGGCTTATATAGTTCTGCAAATTGACATAAATGATGTCAAATGAAAGAGCAAAAATCATGAGATATATATATATATACTCAAACCAGTATGAAAATTAGGTAGATTATTATATTAAGCAATATTATTTGACTTGGGTAAAAGAAAAGAAAAGGAATTTTCAATTTCATATCTATGGGCAGGGATGGAGATGTCAAGAATGTCACTGAGTTGTGATAGTCAGAGATCTACAAGCAATTTTATATCAAGGTTCATTTTGTTCAACATGTCATTTCAAAATGCAGAGTGAAGGTGAAGAAGAGTGTTACTATTGGGGACCTAGTTGATATATATGCTCCCAAAGCCTCAACTGAACCCTAGTCCAGCTATCATTTTGGTGTTTTTAATTGGATGTTTGTTGTTATTTTGCTTTTTGATTCAAGGAAGGGTAGATAGTTTAATTGGATGTGCCTCTTTATAGTCTTTAACAATTGGCATGTCTATTAGGGGTTGTATTTGTATGTTTTGCATCTCTACTTGTGTTTATAATTTTGTTTGTAAGATGATTGTAAGAATACTTAAAATTGATAATTTTTCTTCCACATACAAAAATTAATATACTTAACAGTTACAAATCTTGAACGTACGGTGCAAAAAGAAATAACATTCTGCACTTAATTCATACATTAATTTGCGTTGAAGAGAGAATCCTACAACTCTTATCACTCCTATATTTTTTTTCCAGACAGATTAAGTGAATTAATTAATTTTGTCGAAACAAATACTTAATATTTGACCGTGATTAAGCTTACATTCAAATTTTAAAGTATATATATTATGTTTTAGCATATATATAATTACTAAAAAATATATTCGAAAAATATTATTTCGTTAGTTTATTGTTAGTATATATAGTGTTATATATAGACGATGGAAAAAAAATGACACACCATATATGCATATAATAATAAAAGTTAAAAAAATTTGGAGATGAAAAATTTATAAATTTAAACCTAATTATGGAAATGTGATACAAATTTTTATATATCAAAAATAATTAATTTGATATTCATATTATTAATCTTAAGGTGATTTATTTCATTCTTTTGAAATCAACTGCAATTATTCAGAGAATCAGAATGCATGCTTAATAGATATTTTCTAATTGATGCTGTCATTTGGAAATGAAATGTGTACGTCAGAATCCATACTTTAATAATTTGAAAAAGAATATTCTTGTATCATGGTCTCATGGACTACTTTGGAATCTCTAGATTTTTTTTCAAGTGCTGTACGTGGCACCTGATTAGATATATTAAAGCTAAATTGCTCCCTTGACCCCTGTTCAACTTTTGCATGAAAGATGCTTCCCAACAAGTAAAATAGTATCTTCAAACCCATAAAACAGTACCTGTACCATATAAGAAGACGCTAGCATATATAGTTAGCTATACCATGTAAGAAAAATCACTGTCATGTAAAGTTAGCTATACCATGCATGTAACCATAGTTAGCTATACCATGGTATAGGTAATATTATAGGTAATGTTGCATCCATAGTTAGCTATACCATGTAAGAAAAATCACTGTCATGTAAAGTTAGCTATACCATGTAAGAACAATCACTGTCATGTAAAGTTAGCTATACCATGTAACCATAGTTAGCTAGACGCTAGCATATATATATAGTTAGCTATACCATGGTATAGGTAATGTTATAGGTAATGTTGCATCCATAGTTAACTAGCTATACCATGTAAGAAGAGTCATGTAAAGTTAGCTATACCATGTAACCATAGTTAGCTAGACGCTAGCATATATAGTTAGCTACACCATGGTATGGTAATGTTATAGGTAATGACGTGGCATCCATAGTTAGCTATACCATGCAAGAAGAAGCTAGCATATATAGTTAGCTAGAACGCTTTGCATGAAACATGACAGAGACTATAAAACCCACTGATCACTCTTCACTAACTTAGCCAAGAGCATAGTTTCTTTTCCTAATTTAGCATACACAAAGGCAGATAGCAACCTCTCTCATCCCCCCTTCTTCCCTGGCCTCTTCCCCTCTTCCTATAAGAAGACTTTCCTAGTGCATTGTCTCTTCAAGCAATCTTGCATGATAGCTAGATTGATTGAATCCAGTACTTAATTAGCTAGTTCAACTTAGTTGTTTCAGATGTCGGACCACCCTTTGGTTTTGGCACATGTAATTAGGGATGTGTTGGATCCCTTCAGACAAACAGTTTCCTTTCGAGTGTTCTATACCAATAGGTTGATTCTTAACGGGACTGAACTACGACCATCGGCAGTTGTGAACCAACCAAAGATTGAGATCGGTGGTACTGACCTCCGAGTTTTCTACACACTTGTGAGTTATCTTATGTGTGTTAGTGTGTATACACAACCACACTACTTATTAACTATATAACAACTTGTTCATATTAAAAAAGGAACTCACTGATTGGCCGAGGACTGTAATCGGTCGACAGCGAGCCGATTTTGGAGCGAGTTACGCAATGTGTGATATTGTTTTAACAAAAAACCGGGTGAATCAGGTTGACTCGCACCAATTCAACCGAGTTTTTGTCTCTGTTTTTTTTTTTTTTTTCCATTACTGGTGGGGATTTGGGGAGTAAAATGTGACTCAGAGAAGAAGAAACTTAAGCATATAAAATATTAACTAGATATGGTATATACTGTTTCGGGTTGAGAATATGACTTGGTTCATAGTGAACCATGTCTAGCCGAATATCTGCTATGATCGAGTTACTTGGTGGGTCTCACCAAAACTTTGTAGCCATTTTTTTTTTTTCCATATATCCAGTATCCGGATTAGGAAATGAAGGTGTACCCAAATCCGTCGAATCTGTTTTCATTTTTGAATCTAGTGAATTTTTTTTTTTTTTTTCTAGGAAAAACCCTTAGGCACACGTGAACTTCTTTGAATGACTCAACGTGGGGTTCTCTTTTGACGGTGCCCATTTTTTCCTAGATCACAATCAATACTTTAATATTTTCCTAGTATATAATAATAATAATAATTCAAATGCCTCGTGCCTTTCATATCTTATTGTGTCTCATATTTTATATCTTTGTTTTCAAAGTCCAAAATATCGATTTGAACCGCTCAACATGATCTCCTATTAAATTATGCTTGGAGACCAACTTGTATATTTTTTGGAATTGGTTTGCTATTTATTGTCCAGAAACAGTGATTTTGTATCTATTTTTGAAAATAGTAAAAAAATTTCAAAAAAAATATAAAATTTGGTCTCCAAGCAAATTTTAATATGGATAGAATGTTAAGAAGTTCGGAAGGACAATTTAAACTTTAATAATACATATATAAAATATGAGGTATGATGAGTTATGAAAGGCATGAGACATTTCAACCCACCACCAATAATAATAATAATAATAGTAACAGTAGTAGTAGTAGTAGTAGTAGTAATAATAATAATAATAAATATGGAGACCTTTGCATGATTTTTTAATGGGTAGATTTTAAATATATGTTTATATTTATTATATTAGTGAATTAATTTTTTCTAAGATTTACGTGACTTTAATATTACTTTTGAACTAATTATTATTTTGTTCTACTTTTTAATACAAAGGACGACAAGCTCGTCCATCCAGCTCGACATAGCTTTTGACAGTAAAATAGTTTCCCGGTTGTAATGCATGTATTATTATTTTAGAGAGTTATTTGAGTGTCATCTTCAGCCTTAACATAATTTTTTGACAATTTATTTTTTTTACCATTTTTTTTCAATATATTAATACAAAACAAGCTTCTGCAAAACAAAAAATCAGACTTTCTAATCCGATTCCGACTTGTTCATGATTTGATTCCTCAATCAATTTCGATTCCGGTTTGGATTTTGCGAACCATAGTCTGAAAATATCTTGTACAGCACTAATTTGCTCACCTAGCCACAAGTGCAAGGTGTGTTGTTACTTTCCTTACCCTTTTTTTCTTTTATTTTTTAAAGGTATTGGTGGATCCAGATGCACCTAGTCCAAGTAACCCATATCTAAGGGAGTACTTCCATTGGTGAGCTCAATATATAATCTCATTTCTTACTTTTAATTTGTTGAATTTACTGGAATTTACAACAATATTAGCGTACTTAATTGCTAGCATCATGTATAGAATTAATTTCTGAGATTGATATAATATTGGTCTTTTATATATACAGGCATGCATGTCAGTGTATCATTTTGTATATATATTACATTACATTTATATATTAAATGTGAAATAAATGATGTTGAACAGTGCACACAACAATACTGTTTCATGTAATGGAAAATATTTAGCTCGTTTTAATTTGGTTACTTTGTATAGACACATTAAGGGGAGAGAGAGACCATGGACATAATTATTTTCAATTTTTTTAATCTTTTATTATAGGATGGTGACTGACATCCCTGGAAGCACAGATGTCTCCTATGGTATGTCAAATGTTTTCATCATTTTGCATTTATAAAATTATATTATTTTATGATTTGCTTTAATATTTTTAGAAGCACGAGAAACACATCTATTACACAGTTGATTAAGCATTGCTCTTCATGTGAAAAAATAGGTTTGAAACCTAACTAGTTAATGTTGGGAGGTCAAACAATTATACCTCGTGTACAGGTCAAACACTTAAATTCCACAGAACAAAAAAACAGTTTTTTTTCACTCTAATTCTAAGGACCGTCCTATGTTGAAGTTAACTCTACCTGATTTCATGGAAGTTCCTATGAGATAAGTCGATCTCTTAAGATATCACCAACTGTCTTCGTAAGCACGAGACTTGTCTCTAATGACAAAAAACCATTCTTGCTGTGTAGTCGTGAGAATAAGTCTTCCAAACCTTCAAGACTTTGTTCTTGAGATATCGTCTTCAAATTTCTTATTGATCTCTCTTCTATATCTCTTTGATGGTGAAGAAGGAAGAGAAAACCACAAAACAACACATGACGCCGAGGTTTATATATACTATTTAAACTTCCAAAAGTAATCTACCACTCAAAAAAGAAAATGGCATGTTGATCATTCATTATGAGATGTTTTATTGCACCCATATAACACTCCATAATGCCCAAGTAACATCTTCAAGAGGATCTTATGGGTGCTTTTATTTACTAAATGTAACTACTAATTATAAAATGCAGGACAAGAGGTGATATTCTATGAGAGGCCGGAACCAAGATCCGGAATCCATCGCATGGTTTTCGTCCTGTACCGTCAGCTCGGTCGGGCAACGGTATTCCCGCCTCACATGCGCCAAAACTTCAACTGCCGGAGATTTGCACAGCAGTACCACCTCGACATTGCTGCTGCCATGTACTTCAACTGCCAGAGGGAGGCTGGCTCCGGTGGCAGATTGAGGCCAAACAATTAGACGCTTAATTAATTGGCTATAACTGCATAAGCACAGTTTATGTTTATCTATGCTTATTAATGCTTTCTCAGTTTTTATTTCGTATTTTTATTTGCATATTTTTAAATTCAGTATCTTCCATTTTAGATTGTATTTGTGCTTTATAAGAACTCTGGGGTACAAGAAAATTTCTCTCTTTTCCTGAAAATTGTCTCGTCTCCTTTTTCTTTCGCTAAAAAAATAACAGCTCGTAACAGATAGGGTGGAAAGGTGAAGGATTGATGTCCTATCTAGGTCCCTATCAAGCTTTACATAGTAATTCAAACCTAAAAGGTCATACAAGAAAAACAATAAAGAAAAATGGCTTATAATCTGGAAGAAAACCCCGGCAGTGTTGAATTTGTCCAAGTTGAGAGTGTTCAAGCTCTAGCAGCCAACTTCGGAGCCTTGTATTATGAGGTACCGGATTGGTACATATGACCTGAGGTTGAGGCCGATACGGTTATTGAAAAAGGCTAGCTACAAAAATAGGTCACTATTTGCGAAGGTACAAAATGACTATTTCCGAGGGTACACTGATAGATAAGTGATATTTCCGAGGGTACACTGATAAAAAACACTTTTACACTTGCGGTCTTTCGAGCTGCGAGTCATCGACCTTGCCAAGCTGCGGGACACTCAGCTCAGACAGGCAGAGATTGCAAAGCTCGGCTGTGCATGTGGAGAGCGGGGCTTCTTCCAGGTTGGTATCTTTTATCAATTCTAAGGATCTAGGCATGGTTCTATGCTAGCTGAGAAGCACATATCTTAGTATCATTAACCGAATTCGTTTCTTTTTCTTTTTGATAAAGTGATGGAAAATATGACGGACTTTTATTTTATATTTATTCTTTTGTTTTTTTGTTTTGAATTTAATTTGTTTTGGAAAGTCCCATACAAGAAGCACATGCCGCACTACATGCATTTTATTAAGAGAAGCCCCAAAATGTTGGTAACAACATGTGGTCACGCAAGTCAAACACGCAAATTGATCTCGATCTCCAACATACACCGATCTCCAACTCTTTCCTCAAAACCGTCATCGATCCAATTTGGGTTTTTCTCCCCGCATTAACCATATAAAACCGAGCTCGGACCGTTCCAACCCGGTCACGAGCTCCTTCATCTGGATCAGAGAGAGCTTTATATGTGTACCAAATGCGACATACAATACTGGCCCGACTCGGTAATCGTTACCACCCATCATGCTATCAATATAATCAAAATAAGGCGATTCAAGTTTGTAAAAGCTGTTCATGACACACCCAAGATCTAGTAGGGGGTATTCAATACCGTAAGGAGTAGTTTTTTATCTATACCTATAAAATATTAGTGTTACTTAAAATTGGAAAGTTGGTAACCAGCTAGGACTCTTTCATTAGTATTGTTTTTGGGCAGGTGGCAACATTATTAATGATAGATGTGCAAAAATTATTTTTAATTCCCAAACAATTAGTTAGAGACTTAAGAGTAGATGAATTAGATGACAATGCATCGGAGTTGAGATAAAATAGCAATAAAATATACAACAAGCAGAAAGCAAAACTAGTTTTTTTAGTGAGGCTATAGTACTATGCATAGGGGCAGATTGGTTCATACTATGAATTAATATTTTCGTTTTTGAAGTCCAAACTGTCGGGTTTCAAAAAAGAAGAAGAAGTCCAAATTGTCAATTCGAATTGTTCAAAATAATATCCATAAAATGTAATTGCAAACTAAATTTTACATTCACATTTTTTATTTTTTTAGATAGATAGAAAATCACGACTTTTAAATGGTCTAGAATATTTAAATCAATTAATTTTCTAACTACCTCATAAAATAGTAATAATATTCTAAAAAATGTAAAGTTTGATTTACAAACACATTTCATATGAAGATCATTTTGAATGATTCAGAGGAAACCCCTAGGCATGATTTTATGTGTCTGCACAGTAAACAGGACTGGAAGCACGAATTCACATCCTCCTCGGTACCGTAAAAGGGAATCTTTTAGAATTAGTGGATCCGGACCGTTCTTTTTAACTTTGCACGAATCTCAAAGCCTAATAATACTACCCTGCGCTAGTCCGAATCTCAAAGCCCAAGGCTGAGAGTAATTCGAAACCGTAAAGTGATGGAAATTTTTTACACATATTGGAGAGGATACTTGTTCCTGGAAGCACCTAGTGTTTGTCTCCCTTACAAAAGATTTATAAAAACAAAATAAATTCTTTCCTCTTGACGAACCATTCTTTTGGGCCTATAAGGCCCAGCTTTATGCTCTGTTAAGCCCACAATGGACAAAATTAACTATATCGCTGACAAATGGGCTAGATATGGACATAATTAACTATAGTCGCATTTTCTGTAGTAGTGATGCCAGAGGAAGAGAGGGGGGAGGGAATTCAGATCCTCTAAATTAACTAAAACATTGACTTTGAATTCAGACTGTCCGATTATAATTTGCACGACATTAAAGGAATGTGTGAATTCTAACTTGGGCCGGATCAATCCGGATTATGATTGGGTCCGGATATTAAAGGGATCGCAGTGCGTTTTTTTTTCTTTTCAAAATCGCTGCAAGTTTATTTTGGGATTTAATCGATATTTATAAAGATATTTTGGGTAATCAACTTTAATTTGATGATATTTGTTCAAACATTAAATTTAACCAGTTCAGTTCTTGGCTGCATTAATATATTATAAATAGCAAAAAAAAAAAAAATGATCAGTTTCTTATTTCACATATCAAATAAATTAAAGAACAATTACATGATTGCATATAAGTAATATCAATAAACTACTATACATTGGCAAAGAAAATAGAAATACTTGACAAAATAATACAAATAGAAATTAAATAATAATTGATTGGAGAATTAAGGAATGTGTATAACTAATTAGTTTGTATTAATTAATGGCATTACAGACCTTCCGAATCTCACCCGGTCCTCCTTCTGCGGGGATGTTGCCCATCTTCTTCATGGCATCAATGAACGCCGGCTCCCATTTAATAATATTTTGAGGCGGAGGTAGAAAAGGAAGATTTGGGAGTGAAGGATCTGGGCCTGCGAAATCCTTCATAAGATTCTGTGCTTCACGGTCGGTGCGCAAGACCCAGTCGGAGAAAAACAGCACCTCGTTCTTATTCTCGTTTTTATACCACTGGATGTCTAATTTATTCGACGTGACATGGTCCTGATCTACCGTAACGTTGTCACCATTTTTACACTTTTCTCTAAGAGAATCTGCATAAGCCTGATTTATTTCACTCGTGTTAACATTGGTGAAGCGCTTTTTGAACGACGAGCAGTGGGCCCTACCAATAGAGTGGGCACCAGTTAGGGCAACGAGATCGTCCGCTGACAAACCTTTTTTCTCAAAGTTGGCTTTAAGCTCGTTAGAGTTTAAATTTGCTCCAGGGAGGTTACCTATGGTATCCTTTGCATTGGAAACTTTACTGTCAAGCCTTCCGGCAACGACATCATAAGTGAAATCTCCAAGGATTTTTACGCAGTCACGAGCTGCATAGGCAAGGACATCAGCACATGAGATGAGAGGAGGAGGAGATAAAGGTTTGCTGCAGCTTTTCTCCGCAGCAATCTTGGCAGCTTCAATTACTTTAAAGCCGCGAAGACCGATGTTGTCAGGGGAAGTTCTCTCTGAGTCCGGAATGTCGAGGAGGACAGACCCATCACAGCCCTAAAATTAATAACAACACATTAATTACAGTTATATATGAAGCTTATTTTAAAAAATATTGTTTCTCCAGGATCTAGATCAGCCCTAAAAATATTGTTTCTACAGTTATATACATATACATATGGAGAGAGAGAGAGTGCCTAATATCAAAATGTTTGTTCCTGGAGCTTGGAACAAACGTTTTGGTTTTTACATTTTCAAATCCAAACCGTTCAACATTCAATCTATATTAAAATATGCTTGGAGACCAAATTTTACATTTTTGGGAATTTATTTACTATTTATTAATCTAGTTTTAAAATCGTTATTTTTAATAATCCAATTTTTTTTTTCAATCTCTATTAAAATCAACAATTTTAAAACTGGCTTAATAAATAATAAAAAATCCAAAAAAATATAAAATTTCGACTCCAAACACATTTTAATATAGAAATCAAATCTAACAGTTTGGATCGACTGTTTGGACTTTGAAAATCAGAAAACTAATTGGTTGCATAGAGGCTCTGGAACAAATATTTTGATATTAGCCAATCTCTCTCTCTATACACACACACACACACACTAAGTTGGAGTTAATGCAAAACAATAAGAGTTATAGAGAAAAAAACAAGAAAAATTACGTACGTTAACGAAGCAGTCATGGAAAAACAATCTAATAACACCAGCACAAATCTCTGAGTTGTCTTTTACTGTTGTGTTAACTGCATTTGCTATGGCGATTTCTATGTTGGGACATTGGGCTTCGTAATATTCGGCCTTGAGATCACCATAAGCAGAAGGGAATGAAAGAAGAATAGCAAAGATGAGGCAATAGTAGTTCATAGTCATCTTGCTCTCTCTTGCTTAGTTTATTGCACGGTGCTTCTGAAGCTAATTAAACGGGTGTTGTTTACATCCATTTATAGTTGCAACATGCATGAGACATGATAACAACTTCTACTCGTATTAACAAAAAGTTAACGGAATTAATTAATTAAATTGAGAACATGGGTGCACAAATTCAACTGTTGACTTGGCGTCCAGTTGCACCAAACATTTAAGACAATAGAGATTATATGCTGTGAGGATCGCATTGGATCAATAAAAAAATAGTTGCATATATATAGGCCAACATATTAACAGCTAACATAAAAAATTATTGGATACACCACTACAGAAAAGGCGACCATACACGGTTAAAAAAGCTAATGACAAACGGTTCCGCAACCATATCCGCGCGGATCGTGTATGAAAAAGTCGAAACATTGTACACGGTTACTGATTTGTGTTTAAAAAGTATTAAACATACAGGGTTTCTGAAAGAGAACCATCTCAGATCTAAAAAAAAGGCGTTGAAATAGGTGATTTATACACGGTCATAGTGACCTGTATAATAACAATGATTATATACACGGTTTCATATGAGTTTGGGTACCATACACGGCTATTAAGTACAAACTGTGTATGTTACGCTAGTTTTTTTTTTAATATTCCATTTATAATTAGCTAACATACATATTTTCTATCCATTAAACATACAATATTACACATCCATAATTCAAAAAATATTGAAATTTACAACATACAACAAACAATATTGAATATTGAACAATTCAACACACATAAAACAATATTTCAACATTCAACATATATATATATATATATATAGAGGAGGGATCAAGTTACAACAATTTTGAGTTACAACAATGTTACAACATCCGTTTTTTGCGATTTCAAAGTCCAAATCGTCGATCCAAACCGTTCAACATGATCTCCATAATAAAATGTGCTTCCAGATCAAATTTTACATTTTTTTGAATTTTTTTACTATTTATTACGATGGGTACAAAATTCAATGGTATGAATTTGACTAGTTTTTGTACCCATCGTAATAAAAAGTAAAAAAATTTAAAAAAATGTAAAATTTGATCTGGAAGCACATTTTATTATGGAGATCATGTTGAACGGTTTGGATCGACGATTTGGACTTTGAAATCGCAAAAAACGGATGTTGTAACATTGTTGTAACTCAAAATTGTTGTAACTTGATCCCTCCTCATATATATCCATAATTAAACATACATATACACATACATGTCCACAACTTATTTTCAAGAGGATTTGTGTAAGAAGAGGTTTGTTAACTTGAAAGTTAAAGTGAATTACAAGCATTTAGGAGAAAAGAAGTAAAAAAGCAAACCCAAAACATAAAAGTAAAAAAGAGAAGTCCATACAGAACTTGACACCTTTTCCATCTCCAACTTCTTTCATGGAGAAAAAAATAGTTTTCATCCACAATAGCATTCTGTCAATCCGCCCTGCTGCCTAATACACCACTAGCGGAAATAAATCTGCTGTTATTCCAAAGGAATAACAGGAACCAGTTATTTCAATCTCAACCGATGATCCGTTGAGGTTCGCGTATGAATTTTTTTTCATTGAGATTCGTACATAGAAAAATTTGAACGATTCGGATCAGAATAACAAGTTTCTGTTATTCCAAGGGAATAACAACTGATTTATTTCCACCACTAGCTGGGAGTCTGCTGCATGGGTCCCAGCTCCTCAGTGCAATGACATCCAGAGTCTTTGACCGTCACTCCTCAGCTGCCCTCTTTACCTTTTTGCTGACATTATCTATCCAATAATCAATTAATGAATGATTAGCAAAATTTATGATCTTGCAGTTTTCACATTTGATGATTGAAAACACAATTCAAGAGAAAGCCAACTCTATTGTTACTGAATATTGTACATATCGATCATCTCATGATTGATTTTCTTCTTCTTTGTTTGATTGTGGTAGTCGAGTCTTATAGCTCATCATAATTCAAGAGAATCCTACATGGCGTATCCTCCTCTTATGGCCGATCCAATTTTATTTTCCTCGGTAAAAACTTATTTGTGAGGTTAATTGTACTTACCTCGTAGATGCGAATCATTAGCCTCGCGGATACCCCCACATTCTTGCTTTGTATGGTTGCACCATGAGACATGATAAGAACTTTTACACGTATTAACAAAAATATAACGGAATTAATTAGTTATTTAATTAATTAAATTGATGATGAAGCAGAAGAACATGGGTGAGCAAATTCAAATGTTGACTTTACATCCAGTTGCACAAAACATTTTAAACTATATATATTGATTATATGCTCCGAGGATCGTGGGATACAATAAAAAATATAGTTGTATATAGGCCAACATATTAACAGCTAACATAAAAAAATATTGGATAATTAGCTAGTATATATAGTTGTCATTGGCAATATATTGAACCCCCTTGTTAGTAATAATTTACAAGATATATATTGCACGTTGTATAATAATGTACCCAGTTAAATCAATTGAACTAATTAATGAATGGTGCATTTTAAAGTAATTAATAACACACATACATCAATTAAATAATGGCAACTACTTCGATCAAATTTCCAGAATTTCCTCTAAAAATTTCAAACATGTATCGTCTACTTGTCCTTTGCTCAAAGGATTAATTCTTGCACTGTCATCCCATTTGGTATCTTCCACTAGAGATTAATCACATGCATTCCTGAATTTTTGGAATTGAACTATGGCCAAGAAATCATAACAACAATCATGTTGTTGCATCTAATAATAACAAATAGTTATAAATATTATCATAACACCTGTTACATGCATCCTTGATTACATGCATCACTACTACATGTAATCTTGGATGCATTAATATATTATAAATGTTTGTTCACATACCAAATAAAAGAACAATTACATGATTGCACATAAGTAATACCAGTAAACAGATATACATGCATGCGTGCATGACATTGGCAAAGAAAATAGAAATACTTGACAAAATAATTGATTGGAGAATTAAAGAATGTTTATGGCTTAATAGTTTGTATTAACGGCACTGCAGACCTTCCGAACCTCGCCCTCACCTGCGGGGAGCTGAATGATTTTGCCCATGTTCTGCATGGCACCCCTGAACTGCGCCTGCCATGATGCTGGAACATCAACATCTATGTTTGCGAACTTGGTCATAAGAACCTGTGAAGCACGGTCGGTGCGCAAGACCCAGTCGGAGAAAAACAGCACCTTGTTCTGATTCATGTTTTTATAGTAATAGTTGTCCAATTTATCCGGCGTCACATGGTCCTGTGGTACAGTAACGGCGTCATTGAAACACTTCTTTTGTAGATCTTCTGCATAAGCCCGATCTATTTCACTGTCGGTAATATTGGTGACACGCTGTTTGAACGACCGGCAGTGGGACACACCAATAGAGTGGGCACCAGAGAGGACAACGAGATCCTTCTCTGACAAACCATTTTTCGCAAAGTTTTCTTTAAGCTGTGCAAAGTTAAAATTTGGTCCAGGGAGGTTTTCTTTGGCCTCGTCAGCAATGGAAACTTTACCATCAAGCCTTCCGGCATAGACATCATAACTGAAACCTCCAAGGATTTTTACGCATTCACGAGCTGCAAAGGCAAGGACATCAGCACATGAGACGACAGGAGAATTTTTGTTGCACTTTGCCTCCACAGCCTCTTTGGCAGCATTAATTACTTCGAAGCCGCGAAGACTGAGGCTGTTACGGGCAGACTTCTCGGGTGGATTGTTATAAGCATCTTTTTCGAGGAGGACAGAGCCGTCACAACCCTAGAATTAATAACAACACATTAATTACAATTATGAAGCTTATTTCAAAAAATTATGTTTGTCCAGGATTAGATCACCTCCTGTATATACCAATGACATGTTGTTGAATTCCCTATAACAATGCCTCTCGAGATATTGTTGCGCTGCACAATTGTACAGAGTAAGCAATATCGCCTAGGCACAAACATTTATTTTTTATTTTTCAGATGTTGTTTCAAGGTTTCTAATTCAATTTACCAACTACCAGTTCTCGCGGTGTAATCGCTCTATCTAACAAGAGGTCTAGCTAAGGCTTGTCTCGGTAGATGCAAAGTGTTATGTGATTAGCCCCTTTTTATTGAAAATATGAAGCCATTAAATTAGTATTGTTTTTTTAAATCCAATCGTTAGGGAGAAATTAAGTTTTCTTACATCTAGCAACTAATTAATACACTCTCCCTCAACGAAATTCAATTGGAGTTGAGTATTTTCACTCTAGCAACTATTATCATCTGTGGTACCGCAAGGAATAGAATACTCTCAGCACTGTCAAATTCATTTCGGACCCTGTTTAGAATATAGGGGAGGTTGATCCGTTTGAGATTTGTGTCACGTTAAAACAGACGACTCAGAACTTATTAAATTCTAAAAGTAAAGTCAGGTATATATTGCATTGGATTTGAATTCAACCAATTATTATCAAGTTAAAGTACCCCCCCCGACCCCAAAACACACACACACACACACACACACATATATATATATGAGTACAGCTAACGCGCTTCCTCTATTGTTTCAACAATATGCTTCTGGTCTCCAAAATCTATCTAGTCGGTTTCAAACGACAAATCCAAACCATTCAAACCAATCTCCTTAATGAGAGCTTCGTTTTCATTTTTTTTTTTTTAATTTTTGAATTATTTATTATCAAGTCAAGTGGTAAAAAAAAATGAACAAAATAGTGTATTAAAAAGCACACAAAATCCTTTGTATTTTGACGGCTTGACATGATAGATAATAAATTTGAAAATTAAAAAAATTATATGGAAACAAAGCTCTCGTTAAGAAGATTGGTTTGAACTGTTTGAATTTGTCGTTTGAAGCCGATTTGATATATTTTGGAGGCCGGAAGCATATTGTTGATATACTAGAGGAAGTGTATTAGCCGTACTATATATATATTGAGTGACTAAGATCAAAATGGTAGTTACTTAGCCGTAGTCCTAGCAATTCGGTTTTGCAATTTTCAAAGTCCAAATAGTTGATCTAAATCATTCAACATGATATATACATTAAAATGTGCTTAGAAAAAAAAACAAGAAAAATTACCCTAACGAAGCAATCATGGAAGTGCAATCTGATAACACCAGCACACAGCCCTCGATTGTATTTTACTGCTTTCTCAACTGCTTTTGCTATGGTGTCTTCAGCCCCAGGGCATTTGTAGTTGTAATATCCGATGGTGAGGTCACCATAATTAGCAGCATAATTAGCAGAAGAGAGTGGAAGAAGAATAGCAAAGATGAGGCAAGAGTAGTACATAGTCATCTTGCTCTCTCTTGCTTGCAATTGAAAGATACTTCTGAATTGCTAAACGTGTGTTGTTCACATCCATTTATAGTTGCAGCATGAGACATGATAAGAACTTTTACGCGTATAAACAAAAACAATTTAACGGAATTGATTAATTAATGAATTAATTAAATTGATGATGGAACCAGAAGAACATGGGTGCACTAATTGAAAAGTTGACATTACATCCAGCTGCACCAAACATTTAAAACTGTAAAAAATTATTGGATAATTAGCTCTCTAATAAAATTGATCTCGTATAGCTGTCAATGGTAATATATTACCGTTTCTTAGCTATAATTTTTCTTAAAATATGCTTACTTATTTTTTAGTTTTCTCAATAAACGGTAAAATGAATACTTTATCATTTAAAATGAGTTTTAATAGAAAAGTCAATAAATTCTAGAATGGATAAATTTGTGAATTTTTAAAATTTAGATGGGTAAATATGATATTATGAATTTTAGAGATAAAATACGTAATTTCACAGTTTTTGAGGAGTACACATGAAATTCCCTCTTATAAATATACAGCTGATAATCCCGAATTTTTATGCTTTGATTAATTTTTTATATATCTGTCATAATAAAATTGGACGGCTGATATGCTGTGCAATCATCGACTATATATGTGGCTATTCAAGGAGGCCGTTAATAGAATTTTGAAACATTTAAAAAGAAATTACGGAAAGGGTAAAGCAATATGTAGCTATTCCGATGCAGATTGGGGCGGTAGCTTTGATAGAAAATCCACAACCGGCTTTTGCACATTTGTAGGTGGAAATTTAGTCACATGGAAAAGTAAGAAACAAAGTGTCGTGACACGATCTAGCACAGAGACGGAGTATCGAGCCATGGTATCTACCGCAAGTGAGCTAATATGGATTAAACAACTACTTAAAGACATGAACATCGAATTTGATCAACATATGAAGATGTATTGTCACAATAACTCTGCTCGACATATCTCATCAAATCCGGTGTTTCATGAGAGAACAAAACACATAGAAGTGAATTGCCACTTTATAAGGGAGAAAGTCTAAGCTAAGAAAATAGAGACACCATTTGTAAGAAGCGGAGAGCAATTAGCGGGTGTACATCTGTATGGTCAAAGGATTAATTCTCGCACTGTCATCCCATTTGGTATCTTCCACTAGAGATTAATCACATGCATCCCTGAATTTTTGGAATTGAACTATAGCCAAGAATTTTAACAATCATGTTGTTGCATATAATAATAGCAAATAGTTATATATATATCATCATAACTGTCCGGCCTGTAAATAATTAATTAGCTTTCCAGCCCTCTCTTAGAGTTCTCCCTAAGAAAAGCGATGGAAACTTCAATAGCACATATTCACTTTTTTTTAATAAAAGTTGGAGATCAAGCCATCTAACATTTTAATATCCACAAGGGATTTCACGATTCGGAGTTTGAACCTGCAACCTCTCACACAGAAAGCAACACATATTCACTTTAAATATATTGCAAATTTGTGTTGAGATTAATGTGTATGTATAGAGTCACGGAAATTTTAAAAATTCACAAATTTACCCATTCTAGAATTTATTGACTTTTCTATTAAAACTCACTTTAAATGATAAAGTATCCATTTTACCCTTTATTGAGAAAACTAAAAAATAAGTAGCATATTTAAGAAAAATGTCAGTCTTCTAATTGATCATGGAAGTGCAATCTGATAACACCAGCACACAGCCCTGGATTGTATTCTACTGCTTTCTCAACTGCATTTGCTATGGTGTATTCAGCCCCGGGGCATTTGTAGTTGTAATATCCGATGGTGAGGTCACCATAATTAGCAGCATAATTAGCAGAAGAGAGTGGAAGAAGAATAGCAAAGATGAGGCAAGAGTAGTACATAGTCATCTTGCTCTCTCTTGCTTGCAATTGAAAGATACTTCTGAATTGCTAAACGTGTGTTGTTCACATCCATTTATAGTTGCAGCATGAGACATGATAAGAACTTTTACGCGTATAAACAAAAACAATTTAACGGAATTGATTAATTAATGAATTAATTAAATTGATGATGGAACCAGAAGAACATGGGTGCACTAATTGAAAAGTTGACATTACATCCAGCTGCACCAAACATTTAAAACTGTAAAAAAATATTGGATAATTAGCTCTCTAATAAAATTGATCTCGTATAGCTGTCAATGGTATAATATTACCGTTTCTTAGCTGTAATTTACCAGAAGAACATGCATGGGTGCACAAGACTTGGCGTCCGGTTCCACCAAACATTTAAAATCAGTGTTCTAAAAGTGTGCTATAGTATTTTCGAACCGTAAATACTAATCTATGGGATAAAAGTATGTTATTTTGGCTACGACCATTTTAGGGGTAATAGCGATCCGCTATAACGTGTAGCATGTAGCACACCAAACTGAAAATTTATTTTAAGGACTAAATTTTTTCAAGGCCTGGATTGTTTTTGCTTTTAAAATGAAAAAAGATAGATAGTTTATGCCATGATGCTTAGGTAATTTTGAATGAAAAAAGGTAGATAGTCTATGATATTATTAGGGATATATTGAATAATAATTTGGACTTTGTACTGGTTCAATATAAATATTTTTATTCCATAATCAATTTTGTGTCGCTTATTGCTCTATAAGACTTTAGATAATTAATGTTCATAATTAGTAGAAATATAAAACATAATTTTTGAAAAAGAAAAAACGCTATGTAGGATAGCTTTCTCTATAGCTACACTATTTACAATAGTTTTTTTTAACTTTCCTCGATGACATGATAATCGCTATTTAAAACCTTGTTTAAAACTATATATAGATTATATGCTGCGAGGATCACATGGGATCAATAAATAAATAATTAGATTAGGCCAACATATTAACAGGTTAGGTAACATAAAACATTATTGGATAATTAGCTATATATCTAATAAAATTCTCGGTTATGATAATAATTTGATAGTATAGTTGTCATTGGCAATATATTGAACCACCTTGTTAGTTATAATTTACAAGATATATATTGCACGTTGTATAATAATGTACCCAGTTAAATCAATTGAGCTAATTAATGAATGGTGCATTTTAAAGTAATTAATAACACACATACATCAATTAAATAATGGCAACTACTTCATCAAATTTCCAGAATTTCCTCTAAAAATTTCAAACATGTCTCGTCTACTTGCACTTTGCTCAAAGGATTAATTCTTGCGCTGTCATCCCATTTGGTATCTTCCACTAGAGTTTAATCACATGCATTCCTGAATTTTTGGAATTGAACTATAGCCAAGAAAATTAACAATCATGCATGTTGTTGCATATAATAATAACAAATAGTTATATATATTATCATAACACCTGTTACATGCATCCTTGATTATAGTTATGTAATCCTTCATTAATTATAACTTAAAGGGGGGAAGTTGACTGTCCGGCCTGTAAATAATTAATTAGCTTTCCAGCCCTCTCTTAGAGTTCTCCCTAAGGAAAGAGATGGAAACTTCAATAGCACATATTCACTTTTTTTTTTAATAAAAGTTGGAGATCAAGCCTTCTAACAATTTAATATTCACAAGGAATTTCTCTATTCGGAATTTCAACCTGCAATATCTCACACAAAAAGCAACACATATTCACTTTAAATATATTATAAATTTATGCTGAGACTAATGTGTACGTATAGAGTCACCAAAATGCAATGTGTTACCAAAATACAATTATAAAAATTTAAGAGTCCAGCCTCTAACATTTCAGTCTAAATATCAATAGTGCGTGTGCCTCTAAAATCTATTGGATAGATCTTAAACAACTTACTAAAAGTAGTTACTTAACGAGTACATATAATAATATATATATCACTCGTGATGTAGATCGGTTAAAACGATTTAAGTTTGTCATTTTGAGTCCAAAAACCGATCAAATATAAGACCGATTTTTCCTAAAAAGGCTACAATTTTTTTTTATGTTTTTAATAAAGAGTAAAATGGGTATTTTACAAATTTAAAATGAGTTTTAATATAAAATACAATAAAATGGGTAATTTTGTGACTTTTAAAGTTTAGAGGAGGAAATACGTAATTTCAATGTTTAGAGAGGGAAATACGTAATTTTGAGGTTTTTGAGGGGTATACGTGAAATTCCCCCTAGCTTTTTTTGTCTTTGCGCATGGCAGTTAAATTTTTTAGGAAATGATCACCCCAATAGGTCCTCCATTATTGCAGGAATTCTTCAGTATTATAAATAGGGGGAATTTTATTTATATCCCTTAAAATTTTGAAATTACGTATTTCCCCTACTAAAATTTATAATCATATTTATCCTTCTAAATTTGAAAAAATTACAAATTTACTTATTCTATTGTTGTTCTATTAAACCTATTTCAAATTTATAAAGAATCCATTTTACCATTTATTGAGAAAAATAAAAAATATGTAGGATGCTACATGTCTTTACTTCTGACACTTACACAAGCATATACCTAAATGTCATTGTGTAAGTGTGTATGCTTCAAAAGTAGAGAAATGACCCACTTGCCCTAAAAAACTGATCAATTAGAAGACTGCCATTTTTCTTAAATATGCTACTTATTTTTTACTTTTCTTAATAAAGGATAAAATGGATACTTTATAATTTAAAGTGAGTTTTAATAGAAAAGTCAATAAATTGTAGAATGGGTAAATTTGTGAATTTTTAAAATTTAGATGGGTAAATATGATATTATGAATTTTAGAGAGAAAATACGTAATTTCAAAGTTTTTGAGGGGTACACATGAAATTGCCCCTTATAAATATACACAGCTGATAATCCCGATTTTTATACTTTGATTAATTTTTTATATATCTGTCATAACAAAATTGGACGGCTGAATTGCTGTGCAATCATCGACTATATATATATGTACAATCAGGGAAAACAATCTGTTGCACATCTGGAAAATGAAATAAAATAACAAAACGCTAATGCCAAGTTGTAATAAATAATCTTGTAAGACCTATCTCGAAGAAATTTCCTTTTAGGTTAAAATGGCATATAAAATTAAGTCGGGCTTTGATATGACCATATATATATATAGAGTATGACTAATTTGCTTCCGGAAGCATTTCGGCTGAGGTGCTTACGGAGGCATATCTTGCAATTTGATGTTCAAACAACAAATTCAAACCGTTAGATGTTCAATCTATACTAAAATCTACTTGGAGACCAAATTTTACATTTCGGAATTTTTTTACTATTTTTTAAGCTGGTTTGAAAACCGCTGTTTTCAATGCTTCAGAAATTTAATAAAAACAGCGGTTTTCAAACCAGCTTAAAAAATAGTAAAAAAATCCAAAAAATGTAAAATTTGGTCTCCAAGTAGATTTTAGTATAGATTGAACATCTAACGGTTTGAATTTGTTGTTTGAACATCAAATTACAAGATATGCCCCTGTAAGCACCTCGCCGAAATGCTGCCGGCAGCAACTTAGCCGCTCCCTATATATATATATATATAGGCTACCATGCTTTGCAAATTAAAGCACCTCTTGTGCTTTGCGCTCCTTTTCAGATTTTCAAAATTCAAAATGTCGATCCAACCGTTCAAGTTGTTCTCCATATTGAAATGTGCTTGGAGACCAAATTTTACATTTTTTGGAATTTTTTTACTATTTATTAAGCCACTTTGAAAATCGCTGATCCGGGTGAACAGTAGCAAAACAGTAAAAAATTCTGGACCAATGGATCAGCGATTTTCAAAGTGGCTTAATAAATAGTAAAAAAATTCCAAAAAATGTAAAATTTGGTCTCCAAGCACATTTCAATATGGAGAACAACTTGAACGGTTCGGATCGGTTGTTTAGATTTTCAAGATGGAAATATGACGTGAAGTACAAACTCGTTTTACTCCATAGCTCACCATAGCCCATCCCATCTCTATCTATATATATATATATATATATTTGCAGCTTGTTCTAAAACCAGGCCTTAAACACGATCCAAGGGCCCTACGAAAATGATCGATGCGACCAAGGGCGGATCCACTAAGCAATAATGGGTTAAATCCATCCCATTTTTTTTTTCAAAAATATTTATATCATTGTATTGTATTTTCGGTTACATTACAATAATAATCTTATTTGATCTGCATTTCTTGGGACGTAGGTACGTGAAATTTTATATTATTGTATTGTATTTTAGGTAAGATTAATATAATAATCTTTTTGACTTGTATTTATAGGGACGTAGCTACGTGACGTGTCGTGTTTTGACTAAATCAAATTGTTTATGTGTCATATCATACCGTGATTAAATTGAGATGGACGGTCACGACACGTGTCGTGTTCAAATATGATTAGTCACGTTTATCACGTTTGGTCACATTTAATTATATTTTTCGTAATTTAAGTTAGATCACGATCTAACAGTACATCCTGATCACAAATGACTCGTGTGCGCACGCGCGTATCGTGTCGTGTCTTAACTAGACCAGTTTGCTTGTCATGTCGTGATGTGTCATTTTTCTGAAAAATGGTCACAACATGTGAATGGCACACATGTTGTGCTATACCATGACATATATGATCACGACGTGACTTTGTTTTTACATCCAACCAATATGCTTCCTTGCATATTTTTTTAAAATGACCCCCCTATCTTTTAAAAAAACAAAAATCAATAACTTAATTTGGGTATATAATGATCTCTATAATTCAAAATCCTATAAAATTATAAAATACAATGTACTATGTGTATCCTATACGAAAATTTTATTAGATAGCTAATTATCCAATATTTTCTTATGTTAGCTGTTAATATGTTGGCCTATTAACTATGCTTTTTATCCCATGCGATCCTCGCACTATATAATCTATGAAGTTTTAAATGTTTTGTTGTAACCACTGGATGCCAAGTCAAACATTTGAGTTTGCGCACCCATGTTCTTCTGCTTCATCATCAATTTAATTAATTAATTGATTCCGTTCAATCATATCTTTGAAAATAATCAGCCATGCAAAAACCAAATCATCTTCCTATGCTAATATTAGCGCAAGGAAATAAACAGATGGAGTCCACGTTTGCTCCCCTTGCAAATAAACAAATGGGCCCCATGTTCGCTCCCTTTGCAAGTATTTATATAGACTTCACGTTCTCTCCCCTTGCAAATGGTCCAGACAGAGCAAACTCTGGGCCTGTTCGGCTGCTCCCCGAAATTTACTGTTCACGTGGGAAAAAAAAATTCACTCAGACTGAATTTTTTTTTTCCCATGTGAACAGTAAAAAATTAGTTAAAAAAAAAAAATTTCCCGTACCCATTCCCCAGCCCATTGTGCTGCCGAACATGCCCTAAAAGTATTTGCATGCGCGGGTTTTTCAATGGTGAAAAAAGCTGGAAAAGAGTAGTTGCAACGGTGTCCATATAAATACCGAGTAGTTGTGTCGGAAGTATTACCGATGACACAGTTGCAATGGTAGTCTCATGTAAATGATTTTTTCGAACTTGTTGCAAGGGTATGTCCATGTACCAATCTATTTTCTGCTCTTGTAAGAAACTCATATTCTAGTAGTGTTAGAACAGTAAAATATAACACCAACAAGCTGGGAAGTAATCTGAAAAACATAAAAACAAAAACTTAAAATTCTAACTCTTGAAGGCTGTTAAAGGCAGATTATCTATATATAGAAAGTTGGCTCATCTAATTGATTCATTTTCTTTCAAAAGAGTTTAAATGAAAGAACAAATTGTAAGTTTTATTTTCTGAATGTGATTCTAATTAAGTGGAAGATATGAGACAGGAGTAGGTCCGATGGGCATCGGACCTACTTTTAGGTACAATTAACTCTATCATCGTACGATTAGCATTAAATCTGTGCGCATAGAAATTGGTACAAACACGCACTGATTTTGATGCGATGTGCACGAATCTTGATGCTGATCGGATGGTCATTACACCCATCAAACCAAAGTAGGTCCGATGCCCATCGGACCTAGTCTGAATTCGGAAGATATATACCAATGGGATGAATTATGAGAATTCCTTGCCAAAGGGCAAGGAGACGAGACATCTTTTGACATTTTTGTACAGGAATTGCTGGAAATTTAATAAAGTTGTGCCATCCTTTAATGCTGTACCTATGTGTGTTATTAATTATTTCATAATGCACAATTAATTAATTAGTTCAATTTATCTGGGTACATTATTATACAACAATATCTCGTAAATTAAAACTAAGAAGGGGGTTCAATATATTGCCAATGACAACTATACTATCAAATTATAAAATACGATGTACTATATATCTCCTATACGAGAATTTTATTAGATAGCTAATTATCCAATATTTTTTTATGTTAGCTGTTAATATGTTGGCCTAACAACTATTTTTTTATTCATCCCATGCGATCCTCGCACTATAAAATCTATGAAGTTTTAAATGTTTTGGTGCAACCACTGAATGCCAAGTCACACATTGGAATTTGCGCAGCCATGTTCTTCTGCTTCATCATCAATTTAATTCTTTAGCTTTAGAAGTTCTTGTCATTGTCTCTGTTGCAACTATAAATGGATGTAAACACCACGCGTTAAGCTTCAGAAACACCGAGCCAGATATATACAAAGAGAGCGAGACTTGGTATACTTTTGCATGATCCATGACTAGACAAACAGACCGAATATTATATTTTATTGATAGCTCATGAAAATACCTCGCCTTATGCCCTTGAAAATAAGATGGAAGTAGTGAGACATATTATTTCCATGAGCTACTATTGGAAATGTTGTGGTTAGTCTATTTATATTATTTTATAATGAAGGTTAATGAAAATACTGGAGCACTATACTCTTGGAAATGTTTTATTAATTTAGTTTATATTATTTTATAGTTAGACTAATTATTTCCATGAGGCGACTGTTGGAAATGTTTAATTCCTGGACACAATAACATTTCTATATAATTGAGATCTCCCTTTGTATGGTGAATAAAAATAAATCACAACAACAAGATATTAGCAGTATATAAAAAACTATTTTGTTTAATAGCAGTATAAAAAATCACATCACATATATTTTTCTTTTTTCTCATCTACATGGAATATTATTCTGAACTACACAATTTAAATTAAATTTATTATCTCTACACCTCTTATTTCAAAATAGTTATTTTGAAATACGACATTATTTTGCAATAGAGATATCTGAAGTAATTGGTATAACAAAGTTGATCAGCTTTCCAATCTTATACAATGCTCCTCATAATGTGCTTATAATATATATTGCCAGGTAAAATTCCCAAATAAATGGAGGTATTATAAAGCAGCAATAATTCACATGCAACTCCTATGCATACAAAATTTGCCCAACAGCATATTTCCTAATTATGTGAAGAATAACTCTATTCTCAATTATAAAAGAGCTGAGTACTAAAAAATTAAACAACAAAATAATCATCCAAATTAAACGAAAGAGCTGAGCATTTAATGGTTTTTTTAGTATTTGACCAGAAGAGGAATTCTAAACAATTAAAGAGATGATATATTTGCTAAACATGCTTTTTGTTCTAAACCAAATAAAACACATGACATTATAATTACTACGATTTATAATGAATCCTCAAAGTTTGGCCTCAGGAAATGCAAAAACTGGTACAATGCTGGTGCATAACTTCCCTATACAAGAACACTCAATTTGGAGTTGTAGTTTGTCCTGTGTAAATTATACAAAATTGGTTGTCAGAAAATAAAAAACTGGTACAGAACCAAAACTGGAACAAAATTGATCTTGAGAAAAACTTTTGGCATAGCTCTAGGCAATACAATGAGTTGAAATTAATTGTGGGTGCAGATCATGACTTCCTGAAATTTAAGATACAAAAAACATCCAATTTGGATCTATTGTTTGTTCTACACAAAAATAACAAAACATCATGTCAGAGTGATCCAAACTGCACCTCACAAACTGAAAAGTGATGAAATAAATTGTTAGAAATATTGCAAAAATAAGGAAAACATGCACACAGGTTGTATGAAGGTCTTGGGTAAGTTGTGCATACATTTTTGTGATAAAATCATCAAATTAAGCATCAAGAAGACTACAAACTGGCCCATAGTATATGTTACTTTTGCACTATGTATTGACATGAACTTAATACAGACCAACTCATCACGAACCTCCTCAATCTCGGATGTCTGCTGTACTCCAGGACCAAAAACAGTAGTCTGTCCAGACTCAGGATGTGTGAATAAATATGCCTGTCTGGCAATGGGGTCATCAAGGGGGGCATGTTGTGAGGACTGTCCAGGAAACTCCGGGAAGGACTTTGTCTGAACATACCCTGGCTGATAGGCAGGAGGATCCGTCTGAGTCGGACTATAACCCGGAGAATACAGTCCGTCTGCCGAGATAGTGTACTCCGGAATGCGCTCCCCCTCCTCACCCTGCAGCAGTAACTTACAAGTCAGTTAATCAAGAAATTTGGAAAACAAAAACAGTTGTTTTATATTTTAATTACAATTATACCTCGGCAGCCGTATCAGCCTGAGATCCCATGCCCATACGCCCGAAGTCGCGCATCAACTCGGCAGCTCGGTCGAACACCTGACCAACAGTCTCAGCGTCAAGGATGGGTCTAAACATGGCCTCATCGCCAGAGTACGGGACGTAGACATCAGGCTCAAGCTCGTCGGATATGTCGTCCACCGCATCAACTCCGCCCAAGCCAGTGCATCTCAGTAGAGCGTCGAGACGCGCCCTGTACCCACACTGGCACACTGCCGGTACGCTGTGCTTGAGGAGGACCTTCCCGAGCCTCTTCCAACCCGTGGTCACGGCCATCGTAGCCCCTATGACGCAACTCTTGACCAGATATAATGCCTGCAAAGAAAAAAATATATGAAAAAGTTGTACAAATGTAAATATTGTTAGTTTTTAACTTGAAATTTAAAATTAAACATACCGTGGCTGCGAACGGTGCGCCAGCAGGGATAAGACCATGGATCCATCATCTTCGATCTCTCGGCTTTGGTACTCGCTCTGAGGGGTTGTCGGCGATACACCCCTCCAGAAATATAGTGTACGCACCGTGATCCTGGTACCAATCTCTATAAGGTCTGTACGAATTACAAAAAATGTTAGATATTACGATCAGAAAATTACAGTGAAGGTTTTGAATTTGAGAAAAAAATTCTTACACTGGCGCGACATCCATGTGACGGTCCGGCTGGGCCAATGGGGGATCTGGAGATGCTGCCTCGAACACGTAATCAGAAAGGCAGGTTCCCCAGTTCTTGCCAGCAGTGGTGTCTCTGGCACGATGAAGCTGTCACCACACCCCCTCGCTGATCGGTGCCGGGGGTGGAGCTAGCTGACGCAGCCCGAACTGCCTCATGACCTGACCAGGGTAGTGGTGCTCGACGATCTATATATTTCATTATGTCAGATATTTAATTAAGTTTTTCATGTACATAATTATATAAATTAAATTAAATTACGGTACCTGGAAGCATATGAGCGGCACCTCCGCACGCCAGTATCTCTCCTGCTGCCAACATCGCTCAGGCAATATCTCGATGTAAGCCCGATGTCCCCCATCGGCCTCGACCTGAAAGCACAGATTTCATACCATATATCAATTCAAATAAAGTATGAATTGATATAAGTTTTTTCAAAATCAAAATTATAATAAAATTAGACTTACATATTCTCTCCCAGGTCACATACTCGGGACGATCTCCTGTCTCCAGAATGTGATGCCGAGTGTCGCGCCATGCCCGGCTCCGACCCAAACCTTCTTATAACAGTACCTGGCGCCGTATGCAGGGCATTGGTCTGGCTCGGGCTTGCCCCACTCTGGCACATCAGTCTTTTTGGCTATGACTGGATGGCCAACGATCAGATGTGCGTAGGACCAATGTTGTAGTAACATGCATGGTCCAACAAAGGACTTGTTCTTCTTCAGGCAGGCATTGTTAAGACCCCTTAACAATGCACAAAGTCAGAGTTACTTATACTGAGATGTATAATATTTGAAAAAATTTAAATATGATAATGGGCAAATCGCGCAGAAATTGAAGGTAGCACAGCCGAACCTAATCTCCGTGTGAATCCGAAAACAACCGGCAGCTAATCATTTCCAGAATATACGTGCACAGGTGCCGGTCAACAACCACCTGTTATTTATATAAAATTAGAACATTGTTTACAAGTAAATATGATATTATTTGAATTAAATAAGGTACAATTTACATACCTGATCTGGATGATCCGGATAGTCCTTGAATTTCGCTCTCAACTTCATCAAGCTGATGGTACTGGGCGAGATCACAAACCTCTCACCTTTCTTCTTCTCTTTCTGGAGCTGGTCGTACGGGATACCCAGCAACTCCTCGCATAATGATCGGAAGTCCCTGTACTCGACCCCCGTCACCGGCTCCCCGGTAATAGTCATACCCCACAGACAGCTGACGTCCTGTAGGGTGACTATCATCTCAGCATGGGGGAGATGAAAGGTGTGCGTCTCGGGACACTATCGCTCAATGAGGCCGGAAGATAAGCCCTCGTTATGGCTCTCCTCCCGCATCTGGGATAGCTAAAATAATCCCATCGAGCATAACGTTCCCCCGTACACTGGTTGGTACGGTAGCCACATACGGTTGTGACGAACCGTAACCGCATCCAAACCCTGCATTTATGTAAAAAATCAGATCAAGTCCATTCATAAAAAAAGATTATGTTTTACTGTATTTTTATAAATATGACTAATTTATAACTTACTCCGGTGGCAGCCTCTAGAATCCGGTGCTCCGCATTCGGGTACCACAAGAAGTCGCTGACCCTGTCAGTGCGACTCCGGATACCCGGAATATCTGCCTGTGAGAGAGCACTCTCGATGTGCTGGGACATCTGGTACGGAGTGGGTGGAGGGCCATGGTGTGTACCTCTACTGGAAGATGGTACACCCCTACTGGAAGACGGTATATCTCTACTAGATGCCATGCTGTATTTAAAATAAACCTAATTAAATTTTGGTACAAGTCCAGTTTAATGTTGGTGCTCAAACATTTAATTTTGATAAAATAAACCTAATTAAATTTTGGTACAAGTCTAGTTAACTCAAACAATTGATTTTGGTAAAATATACCTATTTAATTTTTGGTACAAGTCTAGTTAAGTATTGGTGCTAAAACAATTAATTTTGGTTAAATATACCTATTTAATTTTTGGTACAAGTCTATTTTAATTTTATTGGTCGGACAATTAAAATTTGGTACAATTCTAATTATAAACTCTAAATTAAATCCTAATTCTAAATCCTAAACCCTAAACCCTACTCCTAAACCCTACTCCTAAACATAAACCCTACACCTAATTACTACCCTAAACTAAAAAATTAAACAAGAAGAGAAGAAGAGAAAACTTACCCGAGTACGAAGGGAATTGGACTTCTTCAATCAATACAAAAACTAAATCCGGCGGCCCCCTTATATAGGCCTCACAGGGACCGCTCATCTGATATGCAGCCCCCTGGGACCGCTCAGCCGATATACAGCCCCATTTCTGGGGCCGCTCAGCCAATCTACGGTCCCCAGTAAATGGGGCCGCTCAACCGATCTGCGGCCGTGCTAAATCTGGAATTCTCACGAAACGGTGCCATTTTGGTATATTTTTTTTTCTGTGCTATATTTAAATTTTTTGGGTATTACACTGGTATATATAATTGGAGTAGTGATACATTATTTAAACATTTTGAGCGATGGGTCAGATTGAGCGGTGGCTCAGACCTACCATCAACCAACTGACATGCCGTAGAAGTTCAATTGCATGACGTCTCTCACCCACCCTTTCCCAAATTCAGGTCAGATTTCTGAACTTACTAATCGGACTTAACTGAGGGCCTTCCTTCCCTCTACTTCTTTCTCTGGGTGATGGTCTGCTTTGGTCTTTGTTGTCCCTGGTGCTTGTTTGGTTTGTGCCCGCTAAGTGTTTGACAAATTTCCTTGACAAAATTCCTTGAAAAGCAATTTTGAAATGTCTAAGTGTTTAGCCACTAAGTGTTTTAGCCAAAATTCCTTGACAAATTTCGTTTGTGCCCGCTAATTGTTTTAGGCACTTACATTATTTATGTTCATTTGTTGATTTTTCCTGGCCTCCAAATACTTCCGATGAGAGAATTAGGCCCATTTTGTTCTTATTAACTGTTTTAGATGAACTTTGTTACAGGGAGATAGAGGTGATGCTCTGGTGTCAACAGTCAACACTCAGAGAGAAATCTGAGTTTGTTGAGTTTGATATTAATAACAGGAGAATGTTCGAACAAGCTCTTCAAGGTAAAGGGTTACATTTATTTGCATTACTAGAGCTTAGTTGGTCATTGTGACACTCCAGATTTTTTTACAATCCGGAACATGATTATAATAGGATCTTAATAAACTTATTGTGCTAAGAAAAAGAAGAAGACCACATGGTAATTATCAACAACTTTTGATTATATATTGCTTTCTTTTACCCTTACCAACATTTATCAAATCACGAAAAGTCACCTGCTTCGTAAATCTTTAGCCTCTGTCAGTTTATAAAGAATCCAAATATCTAATTAAGTAAAAAATTAAATGTAGATGCCTAAGTGAGGCCACAAGCCAGTAGCACTGGATGATCTATTGTTTTTGCCATTTTTAACAATCCATTACAATTGTGCCAGCACACTGTAACTGTGTAGTTCTTTGAAGTAGTATTTTAGAGAGTCATGAGGTGCTCATATCCAATCATGGTACTGTGGAGTCAAATCCACTATTTACACCTTCATCTAACAACTTTGCACATATATTCTTGTAACTTGTTTATTTATAAAAATAAGTCTTTTTAATTGATGATGTCCATATCCAATGGCTATAAGAAACAGCTATGAACTTAGATTGAATTTAGACGCCTCTCGAGTCAACAGTGATGTGTTTTCTTTCACATAGGTCCGTACATTTATTATTTTTCTTTTTTATTTTAAAACAACAATTATGTACATTTAAATTATATTTTTGTAGGAAGAATCATAGGACATCGGTGAGCTATATGACTCAACTGAGATCAGTTAAAGGTTTGACCTTTATTTTTAAAGGGGGGGTGGAGGACAGTTAAAGGTTAAAACAGTACTATGGTGCTCTTGATGAAGTTGAAATTTATGCTGAAATGTGATGTTAGACTAATGGTCATTTTATGAGGGCTGTGGATTGGAACTATCCTGGATCCAACAATACTGATGTCATGGACATGTAAGTAATTTTGTCAAAAATATTTGCTATATCTTAACATGTGTACTGCCAGCACAATATGAAAATTAATTGATATTATTCGAAAGATATATATGCTTGGTGGGTATATGCAAATAATAACAAGTAGTATGCAATAATACTCTCAAGATTAACTTGTAAATATTGGTTGTACTAGATTTCACTACATGGCAATATCTTATAATAGTAGAAGGAAATGCCATCTGAAAGAGACAATACCATCTGAAAAGGATTACTTGTCGGAAGTAATGATCTCATTTTCTTGCACTCTTGAATCAAGCTCCACTTGAAAATGATGCAATTGCAAGGGGGGACGAATGGTGAGGCAATCTACTTTCAACCTGAACCAGACCTTCTAGTGTCGGAAAGTGCACATTTTTGTGAATTTACAAGTTCTAACATATCAGCAAAATAGGTGGTAACTTATTATGTGAATTTTTGTTAACTCATAGTGGGTATATTTTGCGTATATTAGCAATGTGCAATTACACAGGGATAGTGTATTAATGGGTTTTCCACATTTTTTTGGTACAATTTTTGTTGATTATGCAATGTTAATGCTTTATGCTTATTAAATGCTTTATGTTGTATTTTCTCAATTGCCTTTTCTATCTATTTGTAAGATGTGTTTATGTTTACCAGTTTCAATGGGAAGTGGGGATTGTAAAGGAGTACTGGGTTGGTACCGGGAGGATTGTGGAATCAGGGCATTTTGGTACCAAAAAAAGGAGGTCAGTATTTCCGTGGGTATATCCAAAGAAATAATAGTGCCCATATTTGACCAGGTGGGCCCAATTTCACTGGCCATGGATATGCTAGAGTGGGTCCCACGTAAACTACCTTTGGAAATACTCAAGTGGGTCCCGCGTAGATTGCCTTGGAAATACTCTAGGGGACTAGGGGCATCACCCTTGGAAATGATCAGGTGGGACCCATGCTCCCTCCCCTTGGATATACTCGGGTGGGTCCATCGTTTGATTGCCTTGGAAAAACTAAGGTGGGCCCCACGGATGCTCCCCTTGGAAATAATCCAGACAGGATCAAGTATCAAAGTATTTCCATGTGCCCTTTTTCCAATAGCTGTCTCATGGAAAAAGTCAAAAATGAGTATTTCCAACTGTGTCGTTTGAAATACTTACTATTTTCAACGAGCGTATTAGCAATGGTAGTTTTTCCAAGGGTATTCCATAGAAATGACGATTTTAGGGTTTTTTCCAAGAGTAAGCCCATGGAAAACGTCATTTTTCTTCCCATGGAAAATGTGAAAATTCTAGTAGTGTGACTTGGCGTCCAGTTGAACCAAACATTTAAAACAATAGAGATTATATGCTGCGAGGATCACATGGGATCAATAAAAAAATAGTTGCATATATATAGGCCAACATATTAACAGCTAACATAAAAAATTATTGGATACACTATACTACAGAAAAGGCGACCATACACGGTTTAAAAAGCTAATGACAAACGGTTCCGCAACCATATCCACGCGAATCGTGTATGAAAAAGTCGAAACATTGTACATGGTTACTGATTTGTGTCTAAAAAGTATTAAACATACACTATTAAACATATAGGGTTTCTGAAAGAGAACCGTCTCAAATCTAAAAAAAAGGCGTGAAACAGGTGATTTATACACGGTCATAGTGACCTGTATAATAACAATGATTATATACACGGTTTCCTATGAGTTTGGGTACCATATATACACGGCTATTAAGTACAAACTATGTATGTTACGCTAGTTTTTTTTAATTTTCCATTTATAATTAGCTAACATACATATTTTTTATTCATTAAACATACAATATTACACATCCATAATTCAAAAAATATTGAAATGTACAATACATAACAAACAATATTGAATATTGAACAATTCAACACACATAAAACAATATTTCAACATTCAACATATATATATCCATAATTCAAACAGTTGAACATGATCTTCACAAAATGTACTTGCAAGCTAAAATTTACATTTTATTTTTTTTAATAGGAGAAAATCAGTACATGGTCTAGAATCAGTAAACAGGACTGGAAGCACCTATAGTATTTGTCTCCCTTGCAAAAGATTTATTGATAACGACCAAGTGTTTGGTGTAGTAATTAAATAAAAATATAATAAATTATTTCCCCTTCAGAAACCATTCTTTTGGGCCAATAAGGCCCAGTTATATGCTCTGGTAAGCCCAAAATTGATAAAATTAACTATATCGCTTACAAATGGGCTAGATATGGACCTGATTGGACATAATTGCATAGTTGCGTTTTCTGTAGTACTGATGCCAGAGGTAGAGAGGAGGAGGGAATTCAGATCCTCTAATTAACTGAAACTTTGACTTTGAATTCAGAACTGTCCGATTAGAATTTGCACGAATATTAAAGGACTGTGTGAATTCTAACTTGGGCCTGAACGATCCGGATTATGATTGGGTCCGGATATTAAAGAGATCGCATGCAGTTTTTTTTTTTTTTTTTCTTTTCAAAATCGCTGCCAGTTTATTTTGGGATTTAATCGATTTTTATAAAGATATTTTTGGTAATCAACTTTAATTAGATCATATTTGTTCAAACATTATATTTATGAGGGTGTCCGACTACATTAAATTTCAAAATGAACAATAGTGTCATTTATTTACATATCCAAATGAAACATTAATTTAATTTTATCAAATATAAACTTACATATACGTTTATTATCTTGTGTGTTTTGAATGGGAACCATAGCATGAGGCTGAAAGTGTCTTTCATCTTGTGTGGAAAGACGGTCCGTGCCAGCTCCAAGTCCAAATTTCAGGTAGCAATTCAAGATCTTCAGGAGTGGTGTCCTTTGTACCACTGGTTGACGCCATACTAAAAAAAAATTGACCAAAGCATTGTTTTGTTATATTTTCAAACAATTTTAGAGATCATTGGTACAAATTTGGTCTAATTTGGTACAATTTTTAGACAATTCAGGTCCAATTTAGTTCAATTCTGGTTCATTTTGGTTTATGATTTATCAAATATGGGAAATTACGAAGCGGGTAAATTCTGGTGCAATTTTAGAGATCATTGGTACAAATTTAGTACAATATTCAGACAATTCATGTTCAATTTGGTTCAATTGTAGTCTATTTTGGTCTATTATAACCAATAAACTAAACCCTAACAATAAAATAAAATTTAAAATGAATTAAAATAATTCCTCTACCACCGAAATTTTAGCTCTTCACCTCTTGAGTATGGTTTTTACCCCCAGTTGCGCATGATCCTTTTATAGAGCTAAGTCATGCGCACCGTGGTATTACCCATGACTCGGGGGTCATGTGTACTTGTTCATGACTGTGAAGTGCAATACCACAGTGCGCATGACTTGCAATACTACGGTGCACATGACTTTCAAGTTTTGAATTTTTTTCAAAATAAATTGTGATGTCATAATATTCAAATATTGAGGAGGTAATGATTTTTTTTTCGGATAATTCTATATATAAATCCCAAGTGTTTCCATATCTCCTCACCAGAATGAGCTTGTCGCTCGAGAGAAATGAAATGAATAATGAATGCGTTAATATCCTTAAAGGAATGCACATAGCATGACTGAAAAAATAAAATTTCCAAAAAGTTAAAAAGTGAAAAATAACATAATCAATTTCTTATAAATTTTAGCACACAGCTTTGGTGAAGTCGGTAGTGGATGCAGTTCTCATGCAGCCTTCGGATATAGTTATCTTTGTATGGTCAAAGATGCCTTAGATATTGATAATGTTCTGATCTTATTTATTTGATCAATTTTATATAATATTTGGCTATTCCACGATGATCTCATGGCTACATGTGATATATATATATAGAGTACGGCTAACGCGCTTCCTCTAGCATTTCGGCCGAGGTGCTTCCGGAGCATATCTTGCAATTTGATGTTCAAATAACAAATTCAAACCGTTAGATGTTCAATCTATATTAAAATCTACTTGGAGACCAAATTTTACATTTTTTGGAATTTTTTTACTATTTATTAAGCCACTTTGAAAACCGCTGTTTTTCAATGCTTCAGAAATTTAATAAAAACAGCGGTTTTCAAAGTGGCTTAATAAATAGTAAAAAAATTCCAAAAAATATAAAATTTGGTCTCCAAGTAGATTTTAATATAGATTGAACATCTAATGGTTTGAATTTGTTGTTTGAACATCAAATTGCAAGATATGCCCCCGGAAGCACCTCGGCCGAAATGCTAGAGGAAGCGCGTTAGCCGTACTCTATATATATATAAGAATGAGCAAGGGTGCATGACTGCATGGGCAGTGGGGCAAGCGAGATTAATTTAATATGTAGAGAATAGAGATGGGGAACATGCACTACTACAGAAATGGTCATTGTACACGGCACATTGTACACGGACTTGGCAATTTTATAGAAAAACCGTGTAGAAGTTGTAATTTGTTGGATGCCTGAAATATCTGTAGGATCTCTACACGGATATTTACAAAAGAATCAGTGTAGAAAGACGTGAGAGAGCTACACGGACGTTTACTAGAAAATGTACACGGCTTATTGTTTAAATAACAGTGGAGAAAGCCTTGAGAGAGCTACACGGATATTTAATTAAAGAACCGTGAAGAAAGGTAAGAATTGTACACGGATGTTTGTTTAAATGACCGTGTATATAACCCGTAGGAGCTACACGGATGTTTAATAAAGATCCGTGTAGAAATGTCTAATTTGTACACGGTTTTTTGTTTAAATGACAGAGTAGAAAGCCTTGAGCGAGCTACACGAACGTTTAATAAAGAGCTGTGTAGAAAGGATATTTTAGGTTTTTTGTTATATAAAAGGCCTTCTCCCCAGCGCCGTTTTGATCAACTTATACTCTCCCCTCTCACAGTTAACAATTGGGTTGAGATGTAGGTTTATCAATTGTTTCAGATCGCAAAATTAGATCGATATGAGCTACTGTTTTGGGAGCTCACAGATGAGCGATCTGGTACAATTGATAACCTACATCTCGAATTCCCATGCGATCGAAGTATTGAAAAAAAAATTATCTCTCTATTCTGATCAATTTTACTGGACGAAGAGTTGGGTGAAGGACCTTCAGAGCCGGATGAAGAGGTGAATGTGACCTTCAGAGCCGGATGAAGAGTCGAATGAAGAGTCGGAGATCATCCGACTCTTCATTCGACTCTTCATCCGGCTCTGACGGTCCTTCATCCACATCTTCCCTTTGCTCTGAAGGTCCTTCATCCAACTTTTTACTCAACTCTTTCTTTAGTAAAACATGTATCTTCATATTACCCTCTGTAAACCCTACTGGCACCAAAAGGAAAGAACCACCCTATTCTAGTCCTTAATGGAAATTTTTAGTTTACAATATGACTTTTTATTCCAACTTTTGTAATGCTTTAATTTCGTATAATTTAGGGTACATGAATTTTTAGTTTAAATGTCTTCCTCTGTTTTGGAAATTGTTTGTTCTGAAAAACATAGGGAAAAAAACTAGCTGACAGACAAAAAAAAAAAAAAAAAAAAACAAATGATACACGGACGTTTAATAAAGAGCCGTGTAGAAACGAGAAATAGTATACGGATTTTTGTTTAATTAACAGTGTAGAAAAATAATTTACACGGCTGTTTATATAAAAGTCTGTGTGTCTTTCTACACGGATTTATAGCTAAATATCCGTGAAAACAAAGATACTTGCTCGAAATAATGGAAGGCTAAACCAAAAAAAATAAAACAAAAATTAGGAAAAAAAAAAGAATTCTAAATGTCCGTGAAGAAAATTTATCTTTTATATTACACACGGTTGTTTATATAATTGTCCGTGTATAAAGGTTATCTTTTATAAACGGATACATATGTAAAAGTCCGTGTAGCTCTCGTAATGCTTTTTTTACACGGATTTATAGATTGTCATCCGTGTAGAAAGGTTATTTTAGGGTTTGGAACTATATAAAAGGCCTTCTTCCGGCGCCGTTTTGATCAATTAATACTTCTCTCTCTCTCTCTGTATTGAATTGGTCTGATTTCTGCGCACAAGGAACGAGGCCGGATCTGAGATATAGCTTGGAAGTTAATTCGCATTCTCCTCTCTATTGCCAAGGTTAGTCATACATATATATATTTCCCCCTTCTTTATCTAATTTTCTGTTACTGATTAATATTGCTTAATTATTTCTGTCAATTATTATTTAATGCTTGATTTGTTAAGATAATGTAAATAATTAGTGTATTGTGGTCCAATAATCGACCTACTGATGCTTTTAGGTCCATGCCCGTTCAAAATTAATCCAATAGGGATTAATTTTGGATAGTCCCCCGTTTGGGACTGCTCTTTGAATATTGTGTCTCATTTAGGATGTGAACACGTATTAGTGGGATTTAATTAGTATTTGAGGAAAGTTCGACAGTATTTCTCCTTATTGCTCCTACGAGTATGTGGTTTTTACGCATACTTGGGGAGTTAAGGAGAAATGCTGCCGAATTTTTCTCAAATACTAATTAAATCCCGCTAATATGTGTTCACATATGAGGCATAATATTCAAAGAGTGGGTTAGGATTGTAAACCGGCCCTTTATAAGCCAAGAATTTGGAACAATATATATGCTGACCACCATATATGTTTAATTGGAATTTTTTTTTTTACTTTAATTTACAGATGGATCGAAGTTGGATGTACGAATTGCGACGTGATAGTGCAGAATACTTGGCTCGCGTTGATGAGTTCCTAAAATTTGCTGAGAGTTATAGAGTGGACAGAAAAGAGAACGACATCTTGTGTCCTTGTAGAGATTGTAAAAATTATATAAGATTTGGGGATTCGGAAGAAATTAGAGCTCATTTGATTTGTCGGGGATTTAAGAAAAACTATACATGTTGGTTTATGCATGGTGAGAAAATTGGGGAATGTAGTGGAACCAATAGAAATTTTGTTTTGGACGAGAATGATGATAATGTAGAAACTGTTGATAATTTTGAATTTGAATGCAACGATGATTTTGAGAATGTCGAAAATTTCGATAATGCTGGGCTTGATTGCAACGAGGATGATGAGGTGGAGATTGATGAAAATGCAGAATACAATTTTACTGAGAATCTAGAGGACATGTTACGTGATGTGGAAGATGAAATTAGTGATAAAAATTTTAAAAAATTTCAGTATCTGTCTAATGAATCTAAAAAGCCGTTATACCCCGGGTGTACCAAATTTACAAAACTATCAGCTGTGTTGAAATTATTGAACTTAAAAGCAGACAACGGTTGGAGCGATAAGAGTTTCACGTCCTTATTAAAGCTTTTACGAGAGATGCTTCCAGATAACAACGAGTTACCCTGTACAATATATCAGGCGAAGAAGCTGATATGTCCAATGGGTTTGAAGATTGAAAAAATACATGCATGTCCGAATGATTGTGTATTGTACCGTGGCGAGTACGAGGCCATGCATGTTTGTCCTAAATGCGGTGTTTCACGGTATAAACGCAAGGACCAGGACACTGACGATTGTGATGGAGGAAAAAAGGCAAGGCCTCCGGCTAAGGCGGTGTGGTATTTCCCGATAATACCGAGATTCAGACGGTTATTTGCAAATCCCAAAGATGCGAAATTGTTGCGTTGGCATGAAGAAGAGCGCAAAAGAGATGGTAAACTAAGACACCCTGCTGATTCAATTCAATGGAGAAACATTGATAGACATTTCGAAGGATTTGGTGGCGAATCACGGAACCTTAAGTTAGGGGTGAGCACAGACGGAATGAGTCCGTTTGGAAGCATGAGCAGTCAGCACAGCACTTGGCCAGTTCTTATATGCATCTACAATCTTCCTCCTTGGTTGTGCATGAAACGCAGGTACATAATGATGTCATTACTAATCCAAGGACCCAGACAACCCGGAAATGACATAGATGTGTATCTCGCACCATTAATTGAGGACCTCCAGAAATTGTGGAGGGATGGCATCCGGGTGTGGGATGCGTACGGCAAAGAGCAATTTAATTTGCGGGCCATGGTATTCTACACCATAAATGATTTTCCCGCGTACGGGAATTTATCGGGTTACACTTGTAAAGGAGCAAAGGCGTGCCCCATCTGTGAAGATGACACGCAGGTGCTGAGGTTGAAAAATTGTAAAAAGAATGTTTTTATGGGGCACCGTAGGTTTCTTCCTGTTAATCACCCATACCGTAAGAAGAAGAAGGTATTCAACGGGAAAATTGAGCTTGGAGTGGCACGTCGTCCGTTAGATGGGAAGAATGTCTTCATGCGGGTTAAAAACCTTGCTGTTGTTTTTGGAAAACGTGCCAAACCACCACCGAAAGATATTTGGAAAAAGAAGTCCATATTTTGGGAGCTACCATACTGGGAATATTTAGAAGTGAGACATTGCCTAGATGTTATGCATGTTGAAAAAAATGTCTGTGACAGTTTGATTGGCACATTATTGAACATTTCGGGGAAGACGAAAGACGGTCTTAAAGTTCGAGAAGACATGAAATTAATGGGAATACGACCCGAGCTTGCACCGCAGGATAAAGGGAAGCAAAAGGCATACCTCCCCCCCGCAATGTGCACAATGTCGAAGATTGAGAAAACGAGCTTTTGTAAGTGCCTTCATAGTATTAAAGTCCCATCAGGGTATTCTTCGAATATTAAGAAGCTGGTGTCGATGAAGGACCTGAAATTGATTGGTCCGAAATCCCACGACTGTCATGTTTTAATGACACATATGATTCCTGTTGCAATTCGGGGAATTTTACCGAAGCCCGTGCAGCAAACCATTACGAAGCTTTGTTTTTTCTTCAATGCAATTAATTCCAAGGTGATAGACCCGCTCAAATTGGACGCTTTGCAGAAGGAGGTCGTCGTTACCCTTTGCCATCTTGAGATGTATTTTCCGCCATCTTTTTTCGATGTTATGGTTCACCTTGTTGTTCATCTCGTGAGGGAAATTCAGATCTGTGGTCCCGCGTTCCTGCGGTACATGTATCCATTCGAGAGATTCATGGGTATTTTGAAAAGTTACGTAAGGAACCGACATCGCCCCGAAGGTAGCATTGTGGAGGGATATTCCACAGAAGAGGTAATTGAGTTTTGCACCAACTACATGACCGGTGTGGGTCCTATTGGCGTTCCAAAATCTCGATACGAGGGAAGGCTACAAGGAGTAGGGACAATAGGGTTGAAAGCCATAGTTGCTGATAACGATGACCTGCGAAAGGCACATTTTATTGTACTGCAGCACATGGCTGATGTTGCTCCATATATAGATGAGCACATGACGATCCTTCGACAACAGAACTACACGAGAAGTCAGAAGTGGCTTACTGACGAGCATAACCGTTCTTTTATAGGATGGATGAAAGACAGAGTGAAATCACACCCCGAAATGTCCCCCGTAAATGAAACTGTTAGATTGCTGGGCGAAGGACCCCAAATGGTTGTTAGAACATTCCAAGCATACGAGATTAACGGATATACATTTTACACTAAATTACAGTGTGATAAGAGCACGATGCAAAATAGTGGGGTGACGTTGGTGGCGACGTCCCAAGAATTCAGTAGATCGGGGGATGCCCGGCCTGTAATAGCTTCAAAGTCTTATTACGGCGTTATTGAAGAAATTTGGGAGCTCGTTTACAATCCTCACCTTAGCATTCCCTTGTTTCGGTGCCAATGGGTCGAAGACCGGGGTGTTAAAGTTGATAACGACGGGTTCACCCTCGTTGATTTTGACAAAGTCGGGTATGTGGATGATCCGTTCATACTTGCCAAGCAAGCCACCCAAGTCTTTTATGTCACTGACCCGAGTGATGATAGGTGGAGTGTCGTCCTATCCGGAAAAAGAAGGATTGTTGGGGTAGAAAACGTCACCGACGAAGAAGAGTACGACCAGTTCGAAGAGATACCTCAATTTTGTACCGATGTGCAAGCTGAGATAGCAACAATTGCAGAACAAGACGAAGCAAATTACATGAGATCTGACCACAATGAAGGATTATGGGAAGATGTTCAAACAGTGGAAAAAAAGAGAAAAAGGAAAAAAAAATCCAATGTATAATATTTACTCCTTTTAAACTTGAAAATTTTAATATTTCTTATTTGGAAAAAAAAAATTCAATGCATAATATATATTTCTTTTATAATATTTCAGAGAGCCCAATGAAGCTAAAGACTCAAGGCCGGTTTATCTCTGGATATTTCTGTCTCATTGTAATGTTTTTATTTCGTTTCTAATATTTTTTTGTTGCATCAGGAGCAAGAACCAGATAGATTATTTTAGATATGTGGGCAGAGTGGATTTGTATTAATTTTTGATATAATTTAGTGTAGGTTTTTTTGTATTAATTTTTGATATAATCTAGACATGAATTTTTGTATAATTTCTGTTATAATTTAATTAGTACGTGAAACACCCATCTTTCTAAGAATAATTTTTAATTTCATTAGAAATTCAAAGGGAGCAACACGGACATTTAATTAAACATCCGTGTACAAATACATTTATACGTTTCATAAAATGTCTGTGTAGAAATTCAAAGGGAGCTACACGGATATTTCATTACACATCCGTGTAGGAAGGTATTTTTTCCCCTAAAATTATTCTCAGAGAAAAAGTAATCGAAACGGGGGGTGATTATTTGAATTCGTTTTCGTCTTTTCAGAATTAAAAAGATAAGGCAACTTCTCGAATTAAACGTTTTCTATAGTTGGACACGGACGTTTAACTAAAAATCCGTGTAAGAAAAGTTTTCTCTACGGTCGTTTAATTTTCAATAGTTTTTTGGCCTTCTAAGAAACGTACACGGGCGTTTAATGAATAATCCGTGTACAAAAGGTTTCCTACACGGATATTTAATTAAACGCCCGTGTAGAAATTGAAATAATTCAAATTACATTATTATTGAAATACTTTACTTGAACAACAGGGACTAAATTGCATGTTATTTTGAAATATTTTGTTGTAAAAAATATTTTGAAATAATTACTTGAACAGAAGGTATTTTTTTTCCGAAAAATTATTCTATGGTTGTTTTGTAAATTTGTAAACCCAGATAAGGTCATATCAAGTAAAATGTTCATTTATGTTTTCAAATCGGATTATTTAGAGAGCATTAGGCATTCTATGATATTATTTAGACAGATTATTTAAGTTAATTTTAAATAATTTACTTTTTAGTGATTATCCATGAATTAATTATTTGTTGGTTGTTTTGTACTGCTAATTCATATCTATAACAGTATTTATTTAGATAGCATGAAGTATTTAACAAAATAGTTAAACGGAAAGAAAACAAAATGCTGATTAAATTAAGAACAAAAATATATTACATCAAAACAAAACGAAAAAAAAAGCTAACTTAATGAAACACTCCTTCACTGGCCTGGCTGGATTGCTCCTTGGCCTGACCCCCTCCTTTTAATCCAGGGTCTCTTTGGCCTGATCCAGGGATTGCCCCTCCTTTTGTAGGGCTTTGGTGGTGGGTGCTCCCTTGGGCTTCGTCGTGGCACATTTGAGGGCGGCCATGGCCATGTCCTCCTGTAGTTGGGAGGAGGCATTTCATAGCCGGGAGGGACTTCGGGAGCATCCTCGGGAATGACATAGCCGGGGGGCAATGGCCATGGCACATTTGCGTCTTCTTCCGGTGGCACCGAAGCGGCCATTTCTTCTTCCAAATTCTCAGAGAAAAGTAATCGAAAAGGGGGAGTTTCTCAGATTATATTGAATTTTGAAGTCGTTTCGTCTTCTTAATTAAAAAGATAAGGCAACTTCTCGACTTCCGTGTACAAAAGGCTTTTGAAGGTCCTTTAATTTTGAATTTCGTCTTACAAGAATCATACACGGTCGTTTAATTAAAAATACGTGTACAAATGGCTTTTAACACGGTCGTTTAATTTTCAAGAGTTGTTTCGCCTTATAAGCAACGTACACGGGCGTTTAATAAAAAATCCGTGTACAAACTGTTTTCTACATGGTTATTTATTTAAACGCCCGTGTAGAAATTGAAATATTTATTTGCATTTATTATTAAGTTCTGCTAGATACTCGAAGATATAAAATAATTTTCAAGCTAAATAAAACTGAAATCAGGTTCCTTTTTATATTTTGGAATTTCCATTTTGAAAAATATGGAATTTGAAAAATATGAAACTTTGGAATTTGAAAAAATTAATCTAGAAAACCATATGTAGGCGCGCATTTCATAATTTCGCGTAACCTAATTATACACGGGTGTTTAATTAAACGTGTAGCTCTCTTACGTTTCTACACGGGTGTTTATTTAAATGTCCGTGTATATTTAGTTTACGCGAAATAAAGTGCGCGCCTCGTCTCTGTCGCTCGATATCTTTTCAAAATCTCCTCGTCTCCCCTAAAACCTAAACCCCTAGTCTCCTATCTCTTTCTGTGGTGCTGCCATCGTTCTCTCTCTCGGTGCTAGCTCGGTCTCCTCTGTCGCTCTCCTCTGAACTCGCCAATTGAATCTCTAAGCTCCTCTCGCGCGGTTGCTGTTCTGTCCTTGAAAGGCTCTCTCTCTCTCTCTCTCTCTAAGTTGCAATGCTCCCTGTATCTTGGTTAAATCAAAACCCTTATCTCTGATTGTATTTTGGTTAAGTGAAAAGTTTCCTCAACTGACCTATTCTGGTGACATGGACACCTAATTAATGTTACAGGGACTAAATTGCAAAACCAACACTATGATTGAACAAAGGACCCAACAACACATAAGTTAGACCTAAATTTTACATTTCATAGCATTTGTAATAATGTTTCTTTTTTGTAGAAAGAACCATGTCACAGCCAGGTGAGAATGCAGATATGATTTTGGAAACAGTGGAACCGCAGGTAGATATGATAGTGGAAGAAGAGGACCAGCAGTCTCAGACAGAAAAGAGGAAAAGAGGTCCGACAATGTGCACGAAGACCTCAGAGGCGAAGGATTTGCAAATCGAGTTCGACAAAACCGGGTGTCCGAAGGGTCCACGTAGGGCAGAGTACACAAATTGGTGTAACAATTTGGTGAAGCAGAAGGCATCTATCTTGGTTGAGAGGTGGGACAAATTCGATGACGAAGATAAGAACGAATGGTGGAACATTGTGAAGGTAAAAAAAAAAAACTGTACATGCATTATATATTCAGTTTTCGTATTCTGTTTGTTATTTCTTTTTTTGTTGGATACAAGTTTTCTAGCATGTCTTAACCTTTGGTATATTTCTAGGGGTGTAGGTGATAATTCTTGCTTTGTAGGACTATATCCCAAATTCTATCATTTAGCAGTTATATATACAGAGAAAAATTCAAAACCAAATATATATTACCTGCTGAATGAAATTAATCAATGTAGCTAGTGTAGTGCACCATGCTTGAACTGGGTACCGCCACCAGGAAAGGTAAGGTAATCGCCAGACACCTTGACCCAATTCTGGTGCCCTACACTATTATCATGACAGATAGCAAAATCAGCAAAGAAATATCACTAACAAACTCAGCTAAATACAACACATTATTTCACTTTGATTTGGTCATAAAGGTTAGATTGCATGTAGGTAGTGACATAGGTTGTGCCCCAAAGTTTCCTAATATACAGAAAACAATTTGGTAGAGCAAGTGAAACACAAATTATTTTCAAGCTACTTATTCCCCGTAATTTGGTTAAGTGCAAGTTATATATGTCTATACCTGACCTGGAAACTAGAATGAACTTACATGCAGTAATTTTGTTGTCAATCATGCAGGCTCATTGGAACATCCAGGATGACGACCCAAAGTCCGCGAAAAAGAAAAAGACTCTGAGGAAAATGAATGAAGCTTGGAAGCAATTCAAGAGCACGTTGAAGACGGTTTCATGGAGGAAGGGAGAAATCCGGTAGGCTACTATAAATGGCTGAAACAAGAGGACTGGGAGGCGTTTCAAGCTTTGAAGTCCACAGAAGAGTTCAAGGTATATAAATTCAGCCAATTAACTTTCTCTCTGTTCTTTCTCGATATGTACTTATCTTCCTTAAACTAGCTAATTGATGTGCCTTGATGTGTGAAGGTAAAAAGTGACGAGGGCAGGAGGATCGCGAAATTGAACAAGTACCCGCACAAATTAGGGTCAGGTGGTTACGAGGGTAAGTCGGCCGAATGGGCTAAGGTACTGGACCAAAACAAACATTCTGACTCACCTGTGGTTAGGATCCAAAATCCTAGGGCCCAATGCTGGCTCATGGGAAGATCTGAGGTAACCGCTGACGGGACGATAGTACTCCCAAGTGACGTGCAACCCGTGGCTCAGAAAATGGTAAGAGTCTTTGTGGTAACTTCGTGTACATTACTTTGTCTTTTGCTATAACTAATTTTTTTTGTCGAAAGAGTGGATGATTCCTTGTCCGCAGCGCTCGGGACTAAAGAACACACGGGTCGAGTTAGGGGTGTCTCGGTCTACTGTGGCTGAAAGGATGTATACGACGGACCAAAACCAAAAAGAAGACCGCGTGCCAAAGTTAGCACGGAAGAGATGGAATCAAGGTTGGTGCAGGTACGCCAGGAGGTATGCGAGGAGTTCAGAACGGAGTACGATGGAAGGATTGCTGAATTCGAATCAAGGTGGATCAACCAAATTACATCTCTGACCCAGCAATCCGAGCAACAACCTCCCGTTTCGCCGGGATTTCGGCGAAGCAGTCAAGCATCCGGGACCGAAGTTCTGGGCGTGTTGGACAATCTACAGGTAATCACTACTTGTTCATAATCTACCCGTAATTGTGACTTGTTCATTAACTAATTTCTGATAATTATTAATTGCAGGAGGCCACATCATGCGACCTCGTCATGTGGCACGACAAAACTCCTCTGACCCTTGCTAAGGGTATTGTACATCCTCCAGCCGGTTCTCAGCTAAGGCCCAACCACCTCCCCGTAACGGTTGACATGATTGTGGCCGATTGGGCTGCCCGCATACCTATTCCTGTCCCTACCAACGGCATGGTGGTGCTTGATGATGCCCGTAGACAGATCATCCAATGGCCCAAGTGTCAGATTATTTTGGATCAGGTAATCTCTAAATAAAACACGGATATCTTATGTTACGTTCAAATGATTATTTTGAAATACTTGAAAAAAGGTTCAAAATCTGATACAGACCCGAAGAGGCGTTGGAAACGCTGCGGACGAAGCTTTGTCACCGGTACGGCGAGGCTTGGAAGTAGTAGTCGGGGCTGATGCGCAAGAATCTCCTGCTGCGCCAGCGGCGGCACCAGCGGAAGCGCCAGCAAATGCGCCAGCGGCTGCGCCAGCGGATGCGCCAGCGGATGCGCCAGCGGATGCCCCAGTAGACCGTACGGGGCTCTCTGAAAAAGAGGTTAGCCGTTTGCCCGAGGATTTGCGGAATCTCCACGCCTGCCTGGTTAAGGCACCAGATCATATGGAGCACGTAATGTTCGATATCCCCCCCGAGGTTCTCCTACACAAAGGCAGGACGGTCGTGCTGCCTTTCAAAGAATTCAAGGACTTTCTACATGCCTCATCAAGCGATAAATGGCTCGATGTGGGAGTCCTCACCGTTTTCGTCATGTTAGTGACCAAAAAATTATATATATCATGTGTATAGCACTCAAATATATATTCTAATGTGGAATGATGATTTTTCAGGATGATACAACGAAAACAGTCTGTGGCTTGTGGAAAAGATAGGGTGAACTCCTGTGCATTCTTGGACCCCGCTTTTACTAGTGGTACGATGGTGAAATATCAGGAGGAAGATACTGTCCAGTACATGCGTTCAGCGATGCATAAGGCTCTTTCGGAGAATAAGAAATTTATTCTCGTGCCATACCACCAGAGTGGCCACTGGTGTTTGATTGTGATTGTGCCACTTGAGAATTTGGTTTTCCTCATGGATTCTTCACATCCCGGACCGGGCATCATTCCTCAGCAATCCAAAATGATCTGCATTCCAATAAGAAAGTAAGCAATAGTAATTCACTTGGTTTGATTTTTTCCCAATTACATATAACAAATTGTGGAATTGCTAATTACATTCACTCAATTTTGTAAGGGCTTTTCTGCAATATCTTAAAGATGGAGGAATGCAAAGCACGATTCCGAAGCGTAAAAATAAGTTGTGTTTCAGGTGGCAGCCGGTGAGCACATGCACTATAATTTTTATAATTTCATATTTTTTGTTCAAAAATTAATTGTCATTCTAACATAGGCCGCTAAATGAAAATTTCAGTGCCCGCAACAGTTTCAGGGTTGGGAATGCGGTTATTACACGATGATTTTTATGTATCACTTTGTTGAACGCTTACAATTCGATTGGCCAAAATATCCGGTATGTAATTCATATGTTTGCCTTGACTTGTCCATATAATTAATATTGATTTCCTCTAATATTTTATTCTACTAAATTTGTTTTATTAGTTGCATTGTTATAATTACAATATTTATTTTTATAAAGCAAAACAGAGATGCAGTTGTTATATTGTATTTTTCTAATAACCTACATATTTTGAATTTTTGGCAGCATAAATCGAACGAGAAGGCAGGGCATTACAGCAATGAAGATATAGATTATTTTAGATGTATGTGGGCAAAGTGGTTTCAAAATGAATTTTGTAAACCAGAATATGGATTTGTATAATTTTGTGTGCATGAATTTTTGATATATTTAGTGTACATGAATTTTGTTTAGGGGTTGTATTCTGATATATTGGAAATTCTTTGTTTGAAATTGATTTTTAATGGCTAGCAAACTAGAGGCTAGCCAAAACAAAAAATAAAAATTGAAAAAAAATATAACCATTCTACACGGATGTTTCACATAAGTCCGTGTGGAAAGCCAAATAAAGAGCAAATAAAAATATAAGATAGCTACACGGCTGCTTATGTAATGATCCGTGTAGAAATAGTTATTCTACACGGATATTTTGATAGACATTCGTGTAGAAACATGATCGTACACGGCCTTTTAGTTAAATATCCGTGTATAGATCTCAACTAATGTACACGGTTGTTTATGTAATGAGTCGTGCAGAATAACTATGTCGACACGGATATTAACCTAAAAGTCCGTGTAGACAGAGACATCGTACACGGTTGTTTATGTAGTGATCCGTGTAGCTCGGCTTTGGAGAGCGCCACTTGGCAAGGAATTGGACACGGTTGTTTATGTAGTGATCCGTGTAGCTCGGCTTTGGAGAGCGCCACTTGGCAAGGAATTGGACACGGTTAATTATGTACTGATCCGTGTAGCTCGGCTTTGGAGAGCGCCACTTGGCAAGGAATTGGACACGGTTAATTATGTACTGATCCGTGTAGCTCGGGTTTGGAGACCGCCACTTGGCAAGGAATTGACCACGGTTGTTTATGTAATGATCCGTGTAGCTCTCAGGAATTGCACACGGTTAAATATCCGTGTATAATTTATTCAGGGGATTATACACCCTCGCACTCCACACGGCAGGAAATCCGTGTAGCTCCCCTGTTTATGTCCGTGTACAATGACCATTTCTGTAGTAGTGATGTAAAATTATCCGAATTACTTTAGTTATTATTTATGTAAAATTAATGGATGAAAGTGTCAATATTTTTTTAAATAAAATTTCTTAAAAAACAATGACACCTCGTTTATTCATTTCAAAAAATAATAACTATTTTTTTTTAAAGAATAATAGTAGCCAATTTCGTATAAACACCAGGGCCGGCCCTGACCCAGGGTACCCAGGGCGATGGCCCCGGGCCCCAAAAGCCCAGAGGGCCCCCCAAAAAAAAAAAAATTCTATACGGTGGTAAAAAAACAAAAACCCTAGCGGTTCTCGGCTCTCGGCTCCGCTCCCCAAAAACTTTTGTATACGGTGGTAAAAAATATTTTGCAGTTTCTAATCCTCACAAAAAAACCCCTCTCGGCTCCACTCTCCAGTCTCCAGTCTCCAGCGGCTTCACTCCAGTGTGAAGTTGTGAACAAGAAAGAATTCAAAGTAATTTCTGCCTCCGTTTTTACAGCAGGTTGGATCAAAGTAATTTTTGATTAAAGTAATTTTTTATCAAAGTAATTTTTGCCAATTTTTTTTTTTGTTTTTACAGCGAAGATCAAATTTAGATAACTCATAGTTGGATCTAGGTCAGCGGCTCAGTGCTGCCTTTGTGCCTCATTACTCAGGTTGTATACTTCTATACTTGTTTTTTTTTAATTTAAAACAATGTTTCCTAGAAAATATGCATTAGGTAGCCAAAAAAGAAACAGAAAAAGAGAGGGAGAAGAAAAACTAAAACCTCAAAAGGTTCTATTCAAAAACTTTGAAAAAAAATTAAACCGCAAAATGAGTCTATGAAAAACCAAGTTGATATGCATGGAACTCCATTAAAATTATGGAGTTTGTAAAAAAGATGGATATGTTTTCAAATATTTTAGTTGCTTATAGAGTTTTACTAACTGTACCTATTACTGTGGCATCTGCAGAAATGAGTTTTTCAAAATTAAAATTGATAAAATCTTATTTACGGACAACTATGACTCAAGATAGGTTGAATGGATTAACAATATTAAGTATTGAAAAAAATATGTTGAAAACTATTGATGTTGAACATATAAGATGATTTTGCTTCTAAAAATGCAAGGAGTCATTTCAGATGAGATGTGATTTAGATGTGTTTTTTGTGCAGGTACAACACACAAGTGTTCAAATTGGTTTATCAAGAAGCAAGCAAGAAGCATAGTGTGAGTATGTTCATCATTGTATATGTTTTATTTTGAGGAGTATTAGTTTTATGTCCCTCCCTATTTTGTATGATATAACATATTAATAAGAAAAAATTATTTACATAAAGGGTTCAAAATTTTCTCCCGCCCCGGGCCCCAAAATTCTCAGGACCAGCCCTGATAAACACGTACGCTTCCCATTGCCCGACCACTTCAATTCCCCTACACGTAGTTGCCTCAAAATATCGAATCAATATCTTTCCTTTTTCCATCGTTCCACTTAAAAGGGAAAAAAAAAAAAAAAGAAGAATCAAACAGATATTAAAGACAATGTAATCTCAAACGATCAATGAGATCGTGACACGTGGAGGTGCAGACAAACGAGATGAAGCTTTAGGTAAGGTTTTAAATCTGAGTCAGCATCCAACATTGCAAATGCATGCCTTAGATAATTACATCCCAACTACCCCTCTTCTAATGAATGCAAATATTGAAATCATGATGACACCAATCCACACATCGATGCATACAACAGACCAAATTCTAATTGATCAGGAAGAGCATTTAATCGATATATTAATGCAATGCACATACAAGCCATTTTCTCCAACTAAGAACAAATAATATTAATATATATTATAAGAGCATCGTTGCCTCTTGCCACCGTGCATAAAGTCCCACCATACATGCAGCTGCACCAAATTGTGAAGAGTATGCTAAACTGACAACACACCTCATTTAATTTTATTATCTTGTGCTGTGCTTTGCTGTTTGCACTATGGACATATCCCTAGTAAAAGAGTTCCTCTTCTTTACATTCTTCTTCTTCCTCCTCCACTACCTCTTCTCCTTCCTCCTCCCTACAAAGTCACGCGTCCTCCCGCCGGGCCCGTCAGGCTACCCAATAGTCGGATGCCTTCCCTTGCTTGGTGCCAACCCACACAACTCTCTGGCCCGTCTTGCCCGGCAATATGGCCCCATCATGCACCTCAAAATGGGCACACATCATGTCATTGTCGCCTCCACTGTCTCTGCCGCCCGTGTCTTCTTCAAGACTCTCGATGCGTACTTCTCCGACCGTCCCATTGACCACGCTGGGGTTCGACTTTCCTATGGAGATCAGGACCTTGCCTTCGCACAATACAGCCCCAGGTAATGTAATTAGTTAGGTACTTATACTAAAATGTATGATTGATTTGTAAATTGTTATTGATTAACTAACATGTGCAGGTGGAAGCTGCTCCGAAAAATCTGCAACGTGCACATGCTAGGTCCCAAGGCTCTCGAGTCATGGTCCGAGGTTCGGCGCTCCGAAATGACTCACATGGTCCGATTGATGCACTCCTCAAGCCAGAAAGGAGAGCCAGTGAAACTGATTGAGATGCTGAGTGTGCTGATGGCGAACCTCATCGGGCAGGTAGTGGTGAGCCGGAGGGTGTTCGACGATGCAAATGCGGAGGCCGCAGAGTTCAAGGCCATGGTGGTGGAGCTCTTCAAGGAGGGGGGCAAGTTCAACATTGGGGACTACTTTCCGGTGCTTGCGTGGTTGGACATGCAAGGGATCGAGAAGCGGATGAAAGCACTGCAAAAGAGGTTTGACGAGATGCTCACGAGGATTGTGACAGAGCATGAGATGTCGGCACCCGAGCGCCAGGGTAGCCCGGACTTGATAGATGTCGCCACAGCGCACATGAACGAGGAGACTCGAGACGGGGTGCGCCTCAACCATGTCAACATCAAGGCCCTTCTTCTGGTGAGTATCAGTTTTTATAAAAATAATAAAATAAAATAAATAAACAAGCAGAGTAGAACTAGAGTATTCTTAAGCTCACCAAGCTCTTTGGTGAGTTTAGCTCCAAAACCTATCTGATTGAGTTTAAACCATAAATCAAACTGTTGCAACCGATCTACTTTACGAGTGATGTGTTTTCATGTTAAATTTATAATTTTAAAATAAATTTAGTACAAGTCAAGCGGTCATAAAAACCATAGAAGGAAAAATCAGAATCAGAATCGAGATCGGAATCGGAATCGGAATCGGAATTAGAATCGGGTGAATCGGTCGGAATCGGCCAAATCGGATCGGAAAATCAGACTTTTTTGACAGAAGCTTGTTTTATACTAAAAAAATAGAAAAAAATTGTTAAAAAAATAATTTATCAACAATTTATGTTTTCACAAATGATTACAATCAAATAATCCACTAATATAATATAATACAAACATTACAACTAAAAACACACTATTTGATATAATACAAATTACAATTGTTATATATAAACGAGTTATGTTTTCTAACAACAAAGGTTGTATGGTGTGGTGGTGGTAGTTCGCTTTGGTTGCTTAGGTAGAGGTCATAGGTTCGATTCACGCAGAGCTCAAATTTTTTTGGAGTTTGTTTAATTCACATTTTGGCCGTTTTGGTGGAATTGGTCCGGAATGGCTGAAATTTGACTGGAATTGGGCCGAAACATCCAAAATTGGATGAAATCTACACTAACTGCGTAACTCAGCCTGAAATCGGATCGGTACCATCCAAATTGCATAGTACATATAAGCTGGATACATGGCCCATTGGACCCAAATAGTAATTCGGATCATAACACAACTATCTCCACTTTCAGTAAAATTGCATCTAAACCAAACCAAAGCATAAAACAAATATAATATAAACAATAATAAACATAAAGATACACTAGAAACATGCTAGACATGATTCATAAAGATAATGGTGAGACAAGATGTATGTTCCACCTCAAATCAAAACCTCACCCAAAACATCTCAATGGTTGCTCTCGAATGTGAAGTTATTATCGATATGTCGAACTTGACCAACAAATTACTCTTCACATTCTCATGGGCATGTGATTACTTTCCAAGTAACTTGATATCCTACAACCCTTCATTCAACATGTCTAACAAAGACATGGCAATATCCTAAGTGTCCACAAAATGACAATATTTTTCACATCATTAAGAAGCATGACAAAATCACAATTATGAACCAAAACGGATGTACTTGTCATCTCCAAAGTATGAGAATTTACTAAGTAGTCCAACAACTTAATTATGGACCAAAACGGATGTACTTATTGTTGGATAAATTTTCAGAATATTCGGATAGTTATAATTAATTATAATAAATCAAATTGAAATAGAGTTACCCGGATTGTGCGAAGCACTGTCCTTAAGCGTATTCCGTCTCATCGTGCAAGATGGAACCGCAACTAAGATAATCCGGGATTGTTGCTCCTTAGGCACGCCATGGAAGCAACTGACGATAACTCCGCAATATCCAGCATAGATCAGAATTTGATAATTGAAATAAATGAAAAGATTATGTGGAAGAGTAAAAAGGAAATGATATATTTTCCTTTTTCTTTTCTCGGATGCTTTTAGAGAGCAATGGAGATGCGTACATATATACTGAAATTGAGAAGAGAGAGTATGAGGAGGTGCGCTAATTAAGACATTAAAATGAGATTAATGTGATCAATTAAAGGTGATCCTCAAGTAACGCCTTTTGGCTTAATGACTTTTTTAACCATTCAGAGAAAACAAACGGAATTCAAATTTATTAGATATGAGATTTACATTTGAACACTCAAGTTTGGAAATATTACAATTGGATATTTTAATCAAATATAATATATTGAGTTGGAATTTTGAGTTTTCAAATAAAGTTCCAACAATCCCTACAAAACTCAAAATTTAAGAATATCAAACGGTAAACTTTATGGAAACAAATTGCTGGATATTTATATTGTGCATTGATGAAGTAGTTTAGAAACTTTGAACTTCATCTAGTATTGATAACTTTAATTTGGAGGAAACAGAGTGAACTATGTCTTGAACTCGTTCCTTTGTTCCAAATTCCACCACCATACACACAATATGGAGATTCTTGTCGCAGTATGCGCATTAATGGCCTTACGCAAGTCTTGGATTTTTCATGAGAGTCTTAAAGGCTTACCCATGCCTCGCACCGCGGCCGTATACAGACACTCTCATATAGGTGAGTTCCTACCAAGGATATGTGTAGATTCATATCTTGCGGAAATTACCGCCTCGGTTCTCATTAAGAGCTAAATTGCTCATCCTATCATCTACATAGAGCACACTCACCATAGGGATGGGGTTGGAGTCAATGCTCCTAAAGGTGTGCGCTCTTTTAGTCAACTTATCGGCTTGTTATTACCCATTGAATCTCTTTCGAGGGATCGCCTATCAGAGATTGGGTTGCTACCGCAAGAAGACTCATTAGGGCTAACACCCATCCCCTTCGATGAAATTTAAATAGGGACTTGAATTGTTGTCCATCATCAACATTTTCATGTCAATGAATTATCATTTGTTGCTAAGCTTGTAAATTCACTTTCATTATTTACGATTAGTAATAATCTTTAATAGTTTGTCAAAACATTTATAAATAATTAATCATAGCATCATGCTGCATAATATCAATCACATATATTGTTATTCATGTATATTATCATGACATATTTATTATAGCATGAATTAAATATTTCAATGAACATTTAAATTCTCAATAACTACAATATCGTCTCATTTATATTTTAAATATGACATCATAATTAAATACATATTAGTTATCATGATATATTAAATGAGGGCCTTATCATACTTCCACATTTCGTTTTCTTATCAAACTTATCATTATGCCTCATAAAATTATTAATGTATATTCAATATTCATTTATATTTTATGTCATAATATTGTCAGATTAATTTAATATTTTTATAAATATTTTGACCCCACATTTTTGAGGTACTTAAATTAATATTAACTATTTTGATCAGTTCAATACAATGGAACTCGATCAGTCAAATTGGTTATATATATTTGTATGAACTTTTATTTAATTTACACCCCGCATTTATACAATATATATACGAGATAAAATATTATCTATAATTATTTTTACAAGAGTGTAAAAGATCATACATCTTGATATCTCCAAATTTATCCAAGTCATCACGATAAATTTGATATAATGCGATTCAATCATAAATTGTTGGTTATATTTTTTTTTTTTTAAATTAACCCCCACAAATTTCTGGGGTACACCCGAACTAATTATTGTTTTGTTTTTATTTATCTTAACATAAATTATAATTAATTATTATAGACCATAAAAATCATGTTAATTATTCAACCAAAACCGATGAATAATAATGAGAAGGATTCATTCATTAATTATTTGTTTAATTAATCACAAAGATGATTTGAATCCTCATAACTTATTACTCTCTATTTTTTTTCGTCATTAAGGAAATAACCAAGACGGTTATAATCGATTCATAATTACAAAGGTAATTATAAGAGCATTTAATTTTCAGTTTTCTTGGTTGTAATAAACTAATAATTGATTATATCAATCGGTTATAATATATTTAGAGTAATGATCATGCATGGGTCAAAATTAACGTTATTTTATTTAATGATAATTTTTTCACTGATGACCCTAGATATTTATTTGCCAATAGCCTTAAATTTATTTTTATTTCAAATAAGTCCAATTACTAAATATATTAAAGTGACAATACTTTGTATGTACTCAATATAATTATTTCATTCCTTTTTTTTTCAGAAAATCAGATTCTGAATTTTATTGGTGAAATCAGAATATTAACTTAATTAGCAAATTAATACTTCATATAAACAGATGATAGACAAATCAAATTCAATTCAACGGATTTTGTTTAATATGTTTTTTATTCTTACTCCTAAGCAAGATTTAATAGAGATCTAAACATACAGATCTGGATCAATTAAAATCCGAAATTTAATTTCCCATTTATTTATTAGAATCCGATGTTATTGATAATTGATGAAACTGAGAATATAACATATGATTCTATTTATTTATTCTCAGATGGAGAAAAATTGAATGAAATAAGAGGGAGCATTACTAACTTCTGTTAGGGATGAGTTGAATAATCACAAGTAATAATCAGATATGGATGCTTTTTATTAAACAGATGATAGCGCTTTGGGATTTAATCTCTTGTTTTATTATTTCTATTTGCATCCCAAAACAGAGAGATCTTACATGCGTCTCATCATAATTTTTGCAGTCTCATTAGATATAAATTCAATTTTTTCAGTTAGAAATTAAATAATCACTTAATAATAGTAATGATCAAATTTCTTAATTTTTCCAATTATAATTTAATCAAATTAATGACTAAATATATCACAAAATCAAATTGTTAGAAATCCTATCAGAATAATTGGGATCATATAATTAAATTCGGTGCACATATAAAACTTAACTAATCTAAATGCTACTTAATTAGAAATGACCGAATTTAATTTCAGATTTTTTGAATCTATTAAGAAATTTCATAAAACAACATGAATTGTTGTAATTTTATTAAAGGTATTGTAGCCTGTTATTTATTTCATTATTTCATGGTTAAATTTTGTTGGTACAGGTACTTCACGCTTCATATATTCCCATCACTACCAGATTAATGGAGTAAACAAATACTTAATCTATAAAATCAAAATTAGACTCAGTTCATTGGAACTACAAATAATATAATTAATCTATACTATTTAACTATCCGAATCACAGAAATACGCTTAAGAATGTTGGTATAAATTTTCAACAATATTCGGATAGTTATAAATTAATTAAAATAAATCTAATTGAAGTAGAGTTACCCGGATTGTGCGAAGCACTGTCCTTAAGCGTATTCCGTCTCATCGTGCAAGATGGAACCGCAACCAAGATAATCCGGGATTGTTGCTCCTTAGGCACGCCATGGAAGCAACTGACGATAACTCCGCAATATCCAGCATAGATCAGAATTTGATAATTGAAATAAATGAAAAGATTATGTGGAAGAGTAAAAAGGAAATATATATTTTCCTTTTTCTTTTCTCGGATGCTTTTAGAGAGCAATGGAGATGCGTACATATATACTGAAATTGAGAAGAGAGAGTATGAGGAGGTGCGCTAATTAAGACATTAAAATGAGATTAATGTGATCAATTAAAGGTGATCCTCAAGTAACGCCTTTTGGCTTAATGACTTTTTTAACCATTCAGAGAAAACAAACGGAATTCAAATTTATTAGATATGAGATTTACATTTGAACACTCAAGTTTGGAAATATTACAATTGGATATTTTAATCAAATATAATATATTGAGTTGGAATTTTGAGTTTTCAAATAAAGTTCCAACACTTATCACCCAAGCCCTCCAATATCTGATATAAAAGTCATCATATGCATATGCCAACTTACAAAACTCGTGATATCATCAAACTTCTCAATGTCAAACACCGTCAAACAATATCAACCAAATCACAAACCCCTAAATATCCAAAACACCAAAATACCAAAATACTCATTCCCCAAATCACCAAAATTGAAATTATGAAACCATCAAAATTGGAATTACAATAACACAAATACAGTCCCAAAATACATAAAATCATCAAAAATATGGAAACCATTCGTCAAAGTACACTATGTTGTATGCATCAGAACCTCGTGGTGTTATCTATTAGGGTTTGAATCCATAATGACATAAACATTACAAAAAAAAATACAGTTTCACCAAAAATTACCTAGTTCTCAAATTCCTCCAATAACCGAAACACCAAATCAACCAAACAACAAACCACCAAATCACTAAAATTCCAAATAACAAAATTATTAACAATTAAAATTACCAAAAAATCATGGCCATGCACATATGCCTGATTTTCAATCTAAATTGACTCGGTGTATCACTCCACGGACTAAATCCAAAAATAGTCATGGTGTGGTAAATAAGAATCAACCCACGCAGTTTGGTGTATGCACTGACTAAGCATTTCAACAAGAGGAATTCACGATTAACATTTAGTGTTAGCACATTCACAAATCATATTTCCCTCATCTCAAAACACCAAATCATCAAAATCACCCAAATGATCAAATCACCGCAAATATCAATTCACAAACACTCATTTAACAAACCTTCAAATTTACCAATCACCCTAGACATCAAATGCAACAATAACACAGCTTAACAAATCACCAGAAAAATTACTGAAATGTAGAGATCAAATGATTTCTAGTATGGGCGGCATAACACATCCTGCCACTCGCACGTAAAGAAGTTATCGCGACTGTGCAGTGCAATGGGAGCTAATTGGTCTTGATGCAATATACGCTGGCTCACCCGAAAATCCAAAGCACAACAAATCAAAATATACAAATTCTAATCCATAATGAAATCAGAAATATCGATCAAAACACTGACCAATTCGTGCAACATGTCAAAGTAAAGGTCAAACCTGATAAACAAAATAATTTGATAGGGTTTAGGGTACGGTACGGATAGGGTAAATCAAGGTTTTAAATAGTGATTATAGCGGCATAGCGGGGAGACAAAAAAAAAACTATTGCGAATAGCGTAGATATAGCGGAAGCTATCGTACATAGTATTTTTTTTTTCTTTTCAAAATTTATATTCTATATTTCTAATTGAAACAAATGGCAATAATTGAACATTTGAACATTTTATATATTATAATAATCAAAATCACCATCCAATTGAAATAAATGGCAATAATTTTACAAGTGAATACTAGACGAAGAGCAAGCAAAATGAAGAATTAATATTTGAATATTTTTCGATATAGAATGAGAGACTAAATCACAAATAGGAACATAAACACATAGTTCAGTTTAGCATACTTATCATACCAGACCATGTAGCATAAAAAATAGAAACAGAAACACAGAAGCCCATGTAAATCGCAAAAAAAAAAACTCATGTAGCATAGTGTTAGCAATAGCGCGTAGCGCGTAGCAGTAATAGCGGTCAGCTATTACAACTATAGCGGTCGTAGCTGAATTAGCGCACTTTTATCTCATAGCTTAGCTTTTATAGTCTGAAAAAGCTATAGCGCAGCTATAGCTAGCTATTTAGAACATTGAGGTAAACAGTTAATTAAAAGGGTATCATTGACACCCCAAGCTGTGAAGAAACAGTTCAGCCGCGGTCTATGCGCTGGAGAAGCTTATTTCAACCCTAAACAACGAATCTGGCAGTGACGAATCTGAGCCCTAGTATTGTCGATGGAGAACCTGATGGCAGGGTGGCCCAGAAAAACAGTAACGCACAACAAAAACTGAGAGAAAAACAAAGAATGTCACGTCGAAAATCGCATATCAAATATGAAGAACTTAATCGGAACAGTGGAAACTCCTTTCTTTCTTTTTTTTCCTTCTTCGTCATGATTGAACCCTCTTTTATCGCACCAAGCTTTGATACCAGTTTGTTAGAGTTCGTGCGAAGAGAAAGAAGAGAAAACAAACTTGAGTAAACTGAATTTACTAATTTTCTCTCTTATCAATAATCTAATTACATAGTACATATAATATAACAGTTTGGATACTTTATTTGAAATTATTTCGATATGTTTTGGAGTTATGCTCACCAATTGATGACCTTTAGAACATCGTAGTTCTACTCTTAACAAATACTACAGTACTGTTAATTTCCTGCTATGTATGAAATTAATTAACCCTATTTTTTGTAGGATCTACTCGCTGCTGGGACTGACACCTCATCAATCACGATCGAATGGGCCATTGCCGAGTTGCTACAAAACCCGAGCATCCTCGAGCGAGCCCAAGCAGAGATGGACCGCGTTATCGGTCGAGAGCGCCGTCTTGACGAGTCCGACATACCAAACCTCCCCTATCTAAGAGCCATATGCAAAGAAACATTTAGAAAGCACCCGCCTACACCGCTCAGCATCCCCCGGCTCTGCACGCAAGACTGCAAAGCGGACGGGTACTTCATTCCAAAAAACAGCCGGTTGCTGCTTAATGTGTGGGCTATCGGACGGGACCCTGATGTGTGGAAGAACCCACTTGAATTCGATCCGGAGAGGTTCATGAGCGGGAAAGGGGCAACGATGGAGGCAAATGGGCAGTTTGAGCTGTTGGTTTTCGGGGCCGGGAGGAGGATGTGTCCCGGCGATCGAATGGGGGTGTTGATGGTGGAGTATGCGCTCGGTACGTTGTTGCATTGCTTTGATTTGGAGCTCCCGAAAGGAGTTGTGCTCGACTTAAACGAGGCGTTTGGCCTCGCACTACCAAAGGCCGTGCCGGTTACCGCCGTGCTCAAACCCAGGCTGGCTGAGCAGGCTTATCTTTGATTTTTTGTTGCTTGTTTTTTTTTATTGTTGACAAAATCAATTATGAAAAAATGCATATGCATGGCTTTGACTTTGTAGAAATAATTGTTGATGGTATATATGGTGTCTCTTTTTCCATGTAATTGTGCAATCATTATCGATCTGTTTATTATGTAATCTCTCAATCTATTATTCATTTATTTATTGATGTCGTTCTGTTGCTCTCCTATTAAATTTGTTGTTTCTTTAATTGAACTAAACTTTTTTCTCAAACTTTCTTCTAAAAATAAAAAATAGTGTGAAGGTACTTCAGCGTCTTCTCTCTTTAGGTTCAATTCTCTTTGCTTTTTATCTGACATATCGTACTGTTTTTATTAAGAAACTTGAATTGTTCGTCTCTGACTCGAGTGCGTATCCTCTGAGATATCTCATATTTTGCGTGTCCAACGTGTCCGGTGTCTATTTTTTTGCTTTGAGATTTGTGCATAACATATTTGAACGGTTGAGATTTTCCATAAAAACACGCAAAATATGAGATATCTTATAGGATGCGAATTCCTCTGACTCCAGATCATCGCCGTCATTATCTGTGTCATAATCTGAAAGACCATGAAGGACCCCATCTCCTCCTTTGGTTGTTCGGCTCTGTTTCGCTATTTGTTTGTTTCTTATTTTTCATTTTCTGGGTTCTGTTATGTTATTTGTAAGTTTACAACAAAATAACGATTGAACTAAATTTTCTCTGTTAAGTGTTAACTACAAATACTTGACATATATTTACATTTGCTTAACAAGATATAAATACTTGTAATATTTAATATTAATATATTTCAGACGCCAACCAGTCTCATATGTAAAAAAAAAAAAATTAGAATATCCTATGTACAAAATACTTGACACATAAATTACTTACTTTCATATGCCAATCAATGTCATATGTAAAAAAAAAATTAAAATCTGATGGAATATGTTAGATAAAATCACTTGACACATGACGAGTTATAAATATTTGCACGACGAGATATAAATACTTGCACGACGAGTTATAAATACTTACATGACGAAAAATCCGAAAGCACTTTATCATGGATTTCATTTGAAAAATAAATTTATGTAGAAGACGTTTGTGATTTTAGATTTACACAATTTACGTAAAAAATATGGGCAAGATTGAATGAAGAAAAAAAATAACTCAACTCTAAAAATGTGTAAAAGATGAGCGAGTGATGAAAGAGTGTAAAAAAAAAAAGAGTTCATATATCCGTTATCTTTAGAAAGACTTGGCATGTTTGATATAAATACAGAGTGAGGCTATGGTGCTATGCATAGCACGGATGGCTAGTGTACTACGGCTCAATATGGTACTTTTTAATATCCTAACGGTCGATCCGACCGTTCAATGTGATAACCATATGAATATGTACTTGCAAACTAAATTTTATATTTTTTCGAATTTTTTTACTATTTTTTCAGATAGGTAGAATTTTGATGGTCCAGAATTTTCAAAAAACACTGATTTTTCTACCTATCTAAAAAAATAGTAAAAAAATTCGAAAAAATATAAAATTTAGTTTGCAAGTACATATTCATATGGATATCACATTGAACGGTCGGATCGACCGTTAGGATTTTAAAAAGTACCATATTGAGCCGTAGTACACTAGCCATTGGTGCTATGCATAGCACCATAGCCTCACTCTTATAAAATAGCAGACCTACTTTTCTCCTCTCCTTTTTTTTTACCTTCTTTTCTTCCTCTCTCTACCTTCTCTATTGTCTCATTGTCTCTCTCTAAAAACAAAATCCTTTTTTTTTTTTATAAAATAGAAGCATATTTGAATCCGAATTTTAGTATTGATATCAATATAATTTATTAAAAAAAATTTCTCCGTTTTCAAAGTTCGAACAATCGATCCGAACCGGTCAATATGATCATTGTATTAAGTTTGCTTGGAGACCAAATTTTATATTTTTTAGAATTTTTTTAATATTTTTTCATATAGGTACAAAATCATTGTTTTCAGAAAATTCTGGACTATCCAAAACAGTGATTTTGTACCTATCTAAAAAAAATACTAAACAAATTTCAAAAAATATAAAATTTTGTCTCCAAGCACATTTAAATATGAATATCATATTGAGTGGTTCGGATCGATTGTTCGAACTTTGAAAATGGAGAAAAAGACATGGAGCATGATTGAAGCACAAAACCAATGGTGCATTTTAACCCTACTCCATATATATATAGAGAGAGAGACAGAAAGAGAGAGATTGGCTAATATCAAAACATTAGCTTCGGTCTTTACATTTTCAAAATTCAAACAGTTGATTCAAGCCGTTCAACATTCGATCTTTATTAAAATGTGATTGGAGACCAAATTTTATATTTTTGGAATTTTTTTACTATTTATTAAGATGGTTTGAAAATCATTGTTTTCAATGGTTCAAAAGCTTTTACTGTTTATTAAAATCAGTGATTTTCTAACCATCTTAATAAATAGTAAAAAAATTCCAAAAAATGTAAAATTTGGTCTCTAAGTACATTTTAATATAAAGATCACATCTAATGGTTTGGATTGACTGTTTAAACTTTGAAAATCGCAATACCAATTGGTAGCACCAAGATTCAGGAACTACCATTTTGATCAAAGCACAAAATATATTGGTCCCTGCATTATCTCTGAATATACACATGGGTCCGGATCCCCTAAAGTAACCCAATTTTTTATTTTACACGTGTATGTTCGAGATAGCGCAGGAGGTCAGTATTATTTGAACGGTCCAGTTTTTTTAAAATTCGTGTTAGAGCATCTCAAACAATGTGGATCAAAAATCAAAAATTGAGTTAGAGCATCTATATTCCAGCAACTCAAATGAGTTTATAAGTAACTGTTAATCACTTTGTAGAAATAAGGTCTCTAAAGTTTCTAAATTCTCATATTTCTGAAATTAATTTTGGAGTTTCTATTAAGTCACGTCAGCAATAAATTAAAGAAAAAATAATTTGAATCAGTCATTTGACTAATATGAAGTTTATAAACAATTTCTTAATAAAAAAAATTCTTGCATAATTGTTAAATAAGAAACTCTTCCACATTTCTGAAACTGAATTACAAACTGTCACTTCTGATTAAAAACTCTAATAGTTGCAGAAATGCAAATCCTCTTACTTCGTGGATGCAAATTCCGGTACACGTTAGCATAAGTGAGATATCTCACAGGATATGCACTCCTCGGCAGCCGATGCACTCGTATCTCCAAAAACAAGGGATTTGATGTGGGATTTAATGTGGCTAGAAATTCTCTATGTTTTGTGTGATGCTATGGAAAAAGTGGGAGGAGTTTGGATCCGAACAGCTAACTCGGCTCAAAGTTTAGATCCGAGCCACAAAATCGTTGCCATTTAGACCGAAATTTTTATTAATAACCTCAAACAAATGAAAAATGTCAAATCTAACCTCCATCTGAAATTTTTTTCAAAAGTAACCTAACCGCCCCATCACTGGGCGGTTCACCCTACCCACCAAACCGCCCAGTGATTGGGCGGTCTACACGGCCAAGAAAACCGCCCCCCAATCGGGCGGTTAGGCATTTTTTTTTTTTTTTTTTTTTTTTTACAGATATGTTAGGATATTTATTTTAGTAAGATATATTTATAAGATATATATATTTTTTTAAGATATATTTTTTTTGTGTAGATATCTTTTTTATTAAGATATATTTACAACATATATTAAGATATATATTTATGATAAGTTTGTATTATTTTTGTAAGATATATTTTTTTATTGTAATTTTAAATAAAATTTGGTTGAGTTTGGATGCGTCGTCTGACGTTAGAACCGTCGATTCTTTTATAATAATTGTCGATTATACGGCTGTTGTATTGATTGTCGATTTGGCTAACGTGGTAAATATTTTTATGTTGTCAATTTGTGTATATTTAATTGCGCTATGAAAATAACAAAAATGAAGCATACAAAAATAGTTACAAAACTACTAATTAAATCAGTTCACAAATTTAGCGACGACGACCGAACAAATTTAGAAGTCGACGAGTTCTCGATCTGCTTCCAGTCTGTTGTGCGACACTACTACCGCTACCGGATGCCTCTGCATGACTACTACCGCTACCGGTTGCCTCCGCAACAACTCTAGTATTTTCTCTTTCGTTGGCTTCGTTGATGGCATCTGCATTCCAGTTCACCAAAAATGGTATGTTATTGAAATCTTGAAATGTAAAATGAATTATAAAATATAAAATGAAATGTACCTGCTCGCTGCCTGTCACAAGTTGAACGGCGAGCCTGATGTCCCATTCGCCTACCCTGCATCTGATCCATTGTCATTACAGCACGCTTGTGGGGCCTTCTCCCTTTTCTGATATAAAAAGAAGTTAAATAACCATATTAAAAAGAAGTTCAGTGCATACACAAAGTATTCTCCCTAACCTGATCCACTTTCTGGGGGGGACGATTTTATCTCCAACATAGGCCGGCCATTGATGCTGGTTGGGATAAGAATGGAATGATGCACCCCAAGTACTCGCAAGGTAAGTGGTACGGTACATGTCGGCGACAAAATCATCCTCACGGAAGTTTCTCACTCGGCACACCGCCATAACATGAGAACAAGGTAGGTGAGCTAGTTGGATTCCTTGGCATGTGCATGTTACAGTATTGTCATCTCCGATTTTGACAACATACTTGAAAGGCCTTTTAATAAACTCTATAGTCCCATCTGCTCTACAGCTGGTTGGAGCGTACTCATTCGGAGAGTGAACTTCGAATTTCAAGCGACCCCCATACGGGACAACGGTCATAACCGAACCTTTCTCCCTATGTTTGCGTAATTTGCCCTCCACCCTTGTTGAAAACGTTTGGTTCCTGGCGAGTAATTCTGTTGCTTCATCACGGCGGTCAACGAACCATGCATTAAGCTTGTAGAAAGTGTCCTCCACAATGGCTGCCACGAGCAACATTCGGCTCTGCTTGAAAACAGCATTCAAGGACTCGGACCCATTTGTTGTCATTATTCCCCATCTCCAACCTCCATCTTTTGCTTGAAATATTTTCTCATATGCGGGTGATTCTTGCAGATCTCTCGGATTATGTTTCCCCACCTTGAGTAAGTACGAATTTGCCTTCGGACAATACTACACAGAAATAATTTTTCAGATTAGAAAAATATAAGTAAATAGTTTATTAAAATTTCATCTAAAATATACATACCTTGGCAAACTCTTTGAACATCTCTTCCAGCCTCCTCGGCTTCTTCCTTCTGCATCCAATTTTAAATGTATCTGCAACCCATTGGTCGAATCCGACATGCTTGTAGAGGTTGTCTGCAACGTGTTGCATACACAGCCTGTGCACACAGTCACCCTGCGCTGTCGACCACCCGAAATCTGTTCGATCAAAGACATATTTGATTCCTTTGTGCTGGTCTGATATGACGCAGAAGAACCTGTTCCCAACCACCTCTCTTCGCAAAAAACTCATGAAAAAACCCCAATTTTCACCGTCCTCCTTCTCGACAATTGCAAATGCCAAATGCAACAACTGGTTTTCTGCATCATATGCACATACTATCAACAACCTCCCCTCGTAACGGCCAGACAAGAAGCATGCATCTATACTGATAATAGGTCTAATATATGGCACAGCTTGAATGCACAGACCAAACGCCCATGCTATGGCCTTGAACAGTATCTCGTCGGGCTCATCGGGATCGGTAACATTCCAACATTCATACTTTGTGCCGGGATTTGTACTTGCTATGGCTTGGAGCAGTGGTGCAAGCAAGTTGTATGAATCATTCCAACTACCGAACAGTCGGCATATCGCAAGTTCACGCCTTCTCCACAACCTGTTGTATTTTGGGGTCACATGGTCGTAAGCGCGTCTCACCGCTCTACCGACCTCCTTAAGGCTGATCGACAGGTCCTCCTTAACATCTCGCTCAATTACATCGACAATAAGTGATGCCGTAAGTTGTGAATGGTCTGTCCTTAACGACGCAGACTTGCATGTATGTGGGGGTTCACATTTCTTAATTATTCATGACGCCCCCCCTACCCACAGGGGTTGCATACAGTCGGAACTCGCATCGCGGTGAGTCTTTGCAAACAACAACTAACCTTTTTGACTCCCTTTTTTGTATTCTGCACTCCCAATTGCTGCGGATATGAACTTCATATATTTTCTTCACAAGTTCATCTAGGGTGGTATAAACATGGTCCGGAGCAAGCTCTGAGGTGTAAACGACACGCTTCCCAAAATAGCTTATGTTTGCTTCTTCAAAAGCAGTGGTATCGTTGAATGTGGCTACCGGGTGCCTGTCTGTCTGACCTCTGATCGGAAATCTGTCCTGCCTTGGTAAATAATCTCCATCACCGTCTGACAAGTGATCAAAATCCCAATCCCCGTCCCAACTATCACCCGAGTTAATTTCACGTTCCGGTATGGCATCAACCCCTTCAGCCTCCAGCATAGCATCTCTCCGGGGAACAATAACAGGTACAAGTATAGGTACGGACGGTGGTACAGAAGGAAATCTGGCTTTGTCACACCCCAAATCTGGAGGTGCGACAATTCTTACCGCGTCTATCTTACCATTCAATATACGTAACCTAAGGCATGGATCTTTTTATGCATTGCCAATAACATCCATTATTTTTCCCACATCTCAATTTAGTTACAATAACTATCTGACATTTTACAGTGGATGATGCTAGAGATATATTCTCTGCACCCTGTCAGATATAATAACCCAAATCCCAAACCTTTAGATGGCCTTGCTGTCAATTTTAACCCCAAAAGCGTTTCTCTGTCTTCGTCTAACAAACCTGCGAATCCCACAAGGAGAAACGGGTGAGAAATAATAAATTATTCCTCAGTGCGAATTTGCCACAATCAGGTTACTGGACTTGCAATCAGAATTCATATCCAAAAATGAAATCCATACAAAATTACATTAACAGTTCAAACACAATATATAAATTAATGCACATGCTGGACAACAATAATCGAATGAAATACAATTTACGGAATTTCCAAGATGAAATCCAAACAAAACACGTATTTGACCTAACTTATCTCATTATGACTGGTAGCACCAACAGATGTTCAATCTAGCTGGACCCTTTGTCAAACCCTCATCTGTAGGGTTACTGGCACCTACAGATGTCCCACCGAGCTGGACCCTTTATCTGACACCCATCTGCAGTGCTTTGGCTTAACCATTTACTAAAGTCTGGTTCGAAGTCAGCTATACAGCTCGGCTTTACAAATGCATCTACACGGAATCAAAGTCAGCCATCTGGCTCTACTTTGCAATTTCATTCAAATAAGGTCAAAGTCTGGCAAATTCATTTTACAGGTCAACGGATAGGTCACCGTCACCTTATCCAGCTACCTAAACAGGTCAGCCTGGCAAATTCGTTACACAGGTCAACGGATAGGTCACCGTCACCTTATCCAGCTACCTCTACGGGTCAGCCTGGCAAATTCAGAAATAGGTCAACGGATAAGTCACCGTCACCTTATCCAGCTACCTCTACGGGTCAGCCTGGCAGATTCATTCACAATAGAATAATAAATAGAACACATCAATTGACAACCGTACGAATATGCAAATCAACCATCTCACAACAATTCAGTTCTAGTTTAATTGAGTTATGCACATGAATCACACGATTTCAAATTATGCAGCAATCAACATACAACATGACAATCAAAAAATAATTTAATTCCTGAAAATGAAACATCAAACAAGTCCAAGAACCCCGCACCTGATATCGTAGGACAATAGATAAGGTCACCATTAGTCTGTTCCTCCTGAACATTCTATCTCGTCTGTCTTTTTTTTCATAATTATGCCTATATCAGAATAATATATATTCTGATCAATACTTATAATAGTCATCAATCCTTGTTTAAGTAACAAAGTACTCATTTTAAATCAATGGATATTTAGATTAATTAGTTTGCCAATTCATTAATCATTTCTAATTAAGCTCCAATTCGGTCAAACAATCCATTTGTTTTCAGTCCAAGTTCCACAGTCAAGTTCAATTTATTTTCATTCATTTTCGGGCACAGTACAGTTTAGACCAACTCAATTTGTTACTTCCTTTATTTTCAATTTTCTGAATAGGTCCGAAGGTCATACTTTATTTTTCCATTTTAAATTTATGAAGAAAGCTCAAAAGAGTTCAAACCCAATTTTCTATTTAATTTACAATCAAGCTCCTAAGGCCCATAATTCAATTCCAAGTTACGTCTACAATTTCAGCTGGTTTATATATATGTAACTTTGCACCAAGGCACCTCTGACAGATACTAATTACTAATCCATGAAAATTTTGCAAATTCAACCTTCTACCTTACATTTCTTTTACAACAAGTCCTTGGTATTTTAAGTAGGTGTACCAGTAACCACAGTAAACCAGCACCGATATTGGTACCAATGTTCAGATTGCATCACCAACCCTTAATCAGACCAGAGAGTAAACAGAGAAGAGGGAAGAGAACAAACCATAGCCACACAACACGACTGAGGAAGCAAGAGCACAAATCAATCCACAAGATTGCTCGAGAAGCAATAGAGATAATCCCTTTCTTTCCTTTTCAATTTCTATGTTCTCTCTCTTTTTTTTTTCTTTTGCGCAAACAACAGAGGAAGAGAAGATTTAGGTTTCGAAACTTTAAGAGGAGAAGGTCCCAGAAGGAACCCCATGCATTGGTCAAAGAGGGAGAATTAAACGGATAAAGGATGGAAAAATAGAGGCCTAGGTCCCACATGTCCCATTAAAAATTTGTTCTTTTATAATTTAACCCTTCATTTATCAAATATTGTAATTTAGTCCCCAAATCATTTACAAGAAGCTTATAAATATTATCATGCATTAAATTTTCTATTCATTTCCTAATATATAACTATATTATTTGATAAATTCTTGCATATTACAATCTCTTAATTTTTTTTTCTATTTCAGATTTCAATCCATTTATTTTATTTTATTTTGCATACTGTTACAGGCTTCTACTACGGGTTGAATAGGAGGTGGAGGTGGTGGTGGTGGTAGGTCGGTGCTATAATCAGTGGTATAATCAGTGGTGTAATCAGCAGTGTAATCAGTATTAACGGGTGGTGCGTGCGGTTCAGACGGTGATACATGACCCAAGTTTTGGTTACCCGAGTGGTCAAAACCCGAGTGCTGCTGCACTGGGCTATCATAACCTGTATGGTCTGTAGAAGGTCCAACCCTGGTCCGATGTAGAAACTTTCTGGAATACAACTCCATTATCGGGGTACCCGTAGATTGAAAAGTATTGTAAACACATCTCCAACCATCCTCATTTGTTATTGGATACTTTACATAGTAAGGTCTATCCCGCCCTGCGTCAACCCGAGTAACCAAATCTATGTCATACCGGTTGGGGGTTACACCAATCCTTTCGAATACCATTTGCTTAAGTTCCAGAAATGAGGTGTTTTCATTTACCTCAAAGCCGTGGGTCGGATCTTTCGAGTAACGTACTCCCTCCACACCCACCTCGAACTTCCCGCCCACATATAGTGTAACCAACATTTTATCTACATTAATAAACAAACTTTTATCAGTTACAAAATAATAGTACACAGTTAAATTATTAGTAAATAACAACATTAAAAAAAATATTTAATAAAATTAATTAAAAAAATAAAATAAAAATAATGAACAGTAATCTACAGTAGTCTACAGTAATCTACAGTAATAAACAGTAATCTACAGTAGTCTACAGTAATCTACAGTAATCTACAGTAATCAACAGTATCTACAGTAATCTACAGTAATCAACAGTATCTACAGTAATCTACAGTAATCTACAGTAATGCATAGTAAAATAAATAATAAAATAATAATAATAAAAACTAATAAAAAAAAAAATTACCTGCGGAGAAGAGCGATGAATTCGGGGCGAGGGCGAGGGCGAGAGAGTGTGAGAATGAGAGGCAGAATGGGCATTTATAGGCTGCATAGTGAACCGCCCCATCATGGGGCGGTTTGCTTGGCCGTGTGGACCGCCCACTGATTGGGCGGTTTGGTGGGTAGGGTGAACCGCCCAGTGATGGGGCGGTTAGGTTACTTTTGAAAAAAAATTCAGATGGAGGTTAGATTTGATATTTTTCTTTTGTTTGGGGTTATTAATAAAAATTTCGGCCATTTAGATAATCGAAAATTCAAGGTACTCAATATATTTTACTATATTATTTAATATAATTTATTGAAATAAAAATTTCTATTATAAGATTGTTGTTATAGTAGTAGTGTACGTACATAAATCTGACATATACCGTAAATAAAAAAAGCCAAAATTTTTATTTATAACATTAAATAAATCAAATTAAAGAAAATAACATCAGTTTCGAAAAAAATTCAAATATAATATTTTGGTCAATAATCCAACAAAATTTAATAACACTAGATAATTTAGATAAATTGCAATTTATTTCAAGAAACCATAATTTTTGAGCGATTTAATTCGACAGACGTAACTTTTTGTCATATTTTAATGAATAAAAAAGAAATGTAATTATTACTTGTATATTAAAATATATTTTTTATTAAAATAGTGGATTCATACTGAATTGAACGAGTCAAACGTAACATTTGATAAAACTTTAATATATGAAAACAAAAGAAGTAATATTCTAATGTTTTTTTAACGAATGAATTGTTGGTTCTGTTGGATGATGATTCAACAGAATTAGCTATTCCACTGGATTATCTTGTGGAATTGATCTTATACAATTTCACTAAATAATATAGTGGACTTGGTTAATTATACATTCCGCTGGATTATTTAAGAAAAATATTATTTCTGAATTTTTTTAGAAACTGACGTTATTTTCTATATTTTGATTTATTTGAATGTTATTAATAAAAATTTCGGTAAACTAGAGGAAATTTTTATCCGTAGAAATTATTAATTTAGACGTACGGAAATAGAAATAGTGCCTCGTTTTCAATAAATATATAAATATCTGACTCATTGAGTCCGATCCAAATATATAGATCCAACTCAATGGTCCAGATCCATTGGTATTTTTTTTTAAATTAGTCGCTGATGGGAACTGTTTATATATATATATATATATATATAGATATATATAGATGAGTTATTGTGCTTTGCAAAGTAAAGCCATCGTTTTACTTCGGCTTACTTTTTGAATTTTCAAAGTCCAAAACGTCGATCCGACCGTTCAAGTTGATCTACATATTGAAATGTGCTTGCAGACCAAATTTTACATTTTTTGGAATTTTTTTACTATTTATTAAGCCACTTTGAAAATTGCTGATCACATGGTCCAGAAAAAACAGTGCAACAAAATTTTGGACCATGTGATCAGCAATTTTCAAAGTGGCTTAATAAATAGTAAAAAAATTCCAAAAAATGTAAAATTTGGTCTGCAAGCACATTTCAATATGTAGATCAACTTGAACGGTCGGATCGACGTTTTGGACTTTGAAAATTCAAAAAGTAAGCCGAAGTAAAACAATGGTTTTACTTTGCAAAGCACAATAGCCCATCTATATATATATATATATATATAGAGGAGGGATCAAATTACACCATTTTTGGTGACACACTTTGACACCTACCATTTTCAAAGTCCAAATAGTCGATCCAAACCGTTCAACATGATGGATATATTAAAATGTGCTTGGAGATCAAAGTTTACATTTTTTTGAATTTTTTTACTATTTATTAAGATGGTTACAAAATCGTTGTTTTCAGACCATTGAAAAACAACGATTTTGTAACCGTCTAAATAAATAGTAAAAAAATTCAAAAAAATGTAAAATTTGATCTCCAAGCACATTTTAATATGGTGTTCATGTTGAACGGTTCAGATCGACTGTTTGGATTTTGAAATCGCAAAATTGACCTATAAAAAAATGGTGTCATGATGTGTATATATATATAGAGGAGGGATCCGATTACACCTTTTTTGGTGACACACTTTGACACCTACCATTTTCAAAGTCCAAATAGTCGATCCAAACCATTCAACGTGATGGATATATTAAAATGTGCTTGGAGATCAAATTTTACATTTTTTTGATTTTTTTTTGCTATTTATTAAGATGGTTACAAAAATCGTTGTTTTCAGACCATTGAAAAACAACAATTTTGTAACCATCTTAATAAATAGTAAAAAATTCAAAAAAATGTAAAATTTGATCTCCAAGTACATTTCAATATGGTGATCATGTTGAACGGTTCGGATCGACTGATTGGATTTTGAAATCGCAAAATTGACCTATATAAAAAATGGTGTCATGATGTGTCACCAAAAAAGGTGTAATTTTATATATATCAATGGATCTTGACCATTGAGTCCGATCCATATATTTTGGATATAATTTCTATGGGAGTGTGGACAGAATAACAGGTTCCTACTATTCTGTCCCAACTATTTAATTTTTTTTATACACAAATCTTAACAAAGAAACTTTTTCATGTGCGAATCTGAACGAAAATCAATGGTTGGAATCGGAATAGCAGCAGATTTATTTCCCATAAAGAGGGACTTAGTATGATGGGATCAAATACTCTGTCAAGAGAGGAAAAAAAGATCAAATTTAATGGTACATAAGGTCAGAAGATTACAAAGGGTTCACAAGCCCATGTACCAGCCAGCCCAGCCCAGCCCAGCCCGTTCAACTTTTCTAATTAGTAAAGTTAATGAAAGCATTAATTATCAAAAGCCTACAAGAGAAAACCAATTCTGTGTAAGAAATGATCATGTTCCGAGTTCACACCAACTCAATCCAACGGAAGAGTTTGATTGTTTAATTAGGCCTATCGACTCCAGCTTCTTGTTAAGGGCCTGTTGGGCAAATGCATAGAATAGTGGAAAAAGGAAGATGCTTCTATTCCATACAATTCCAATCAAATTTGGCATGTTGGAATAGTGGAAGAGTATAATTGAGCTAATTCCAACATGTGAAAAAGTCACTATTTTTCAATTCCACCTCTATCATAGAATAGTGAGATGGAATATAGAGGGACTAAAGTGCAAAAGAGAAGGGTTTGGTTATATATTTCCATCTCAATTTCACTTTTTCACTTTTTCTCTATTTCATTCGATTTCACTCACGTTCGGCTACTATTTCATCACAATTCCATATTATTCATCTATTCCATCACGATTCCTTTGTGCCGAACAAGCCCTAGAAATCGGGTAGTATGAACTGCTTTAATAATTTAATTTTTGTATGCTGTGTTTTCTAAAATAATTAAATTTTGTGTGTTTGTTAATTACTACTACAATGTAAATTATTAGTCATTTTTCTATGAATTTTGAAATTAACACTAAAGAAGTATATCACTTGATTTTGATTATTTAATAATGTTACCTATCCACCCATGTTCCAAATCTCTTTTTGAAGCTTTCTAATTTGAAAGTTTCAACATATACTTGTATGTATTAGAATTTAGCAAGCATTTCCTTGATTAATTCAATTTAAGTTTGATCAACCACCGTTGTTTAGAATCAAGAGTATAAATCTCTTTATATGGTTTATTTTATAGTTTAGAACCTTCAGCAAGTTCATACCCAAAATTTATTTATAAATTCAAAAATTTGCTACTAAAACCATAAAGGATCCAACAAGTTGATTGATTCTAAACACGAAATTATAAATCATATAAAGAGATTTACACCTCTCTAATTTGAAAGTTTCAACATGTAGTTCTATGTGTTAGAACTTACAAGCATTTCCTTAAAAAAGTTTTGATGATAAATTGTGCATTGTTATCTACCACCTTTGACAGAGTCAAAAGAGGTTTATCTTGGTGAGAAACATGTACAGTTAAATGGAAATATTCATGAAAAAAAAAGGTACTCTTTGTTTTGTTAAATAAACAGAAATTGTAAGCTCTGTATGATTGTATCAAAATTTCTGTCTAATAAAATATACATCTACCCTGTTCAAATACCAAATTAAACATTAATTTACCACATACTAGACAGTTTGCTTCAATAAAAAAATGTAGAAAAATAATAATACAAAATCTTATAAAATAAAAGCTTGTCTATTACTTCATCAATTGTTAGAATCTGTGTTTCTAGAATTGACCAAACTATGGAAAAAATATAATAAGGGAGAGAAACAAAAGGATACAAACATGCATGAACTTCTATTACACTCTCCTATATTTTACTCTTTTCATAGGGGCCACAGATAGAAAAATTAACCAAGAGCTTGTATTGCACTCTCTCATATTTTATCCCCTCATGCGGCCACAATTGCCAATATAAACCAATCTAATCTCTCTTTCTCAACCCCCTTCCCCAAAATAAACACACCAATGACAAACTAAATAAACAAAACACACACAAACTCACAATAGTTCCACATGACGGCTCTTACCTCTCTTTACCTTTCCCTCCTCCTCCTCTCCCTTCCTTTCCTCTCTCTCTCTCAACTGCCCCCATTGCCATCCCCTTCTCCTTCCCCTCTACCCTCCCCCTCTATTCACCTCTCTCCTTTCAATTCCCGCCTTGCCGACGCCTTCATCGCATTTGAAGCATGGAAGCATGTCATCACCTCCGATCCGCAAAACATAACTCACAATTGGTGTGGCCCGTTTGTTTGTAACTACACCGGTGTATACTGTGCGCCAGCACCAGATGATCCCTACATTTTGACAGTTGCCGGAATCGACCTCAACCATCACAATATCATGGGGATGCTGCCGTACCACCTTTCACTCCTTCATGACCTCACACTACTCCATCTCAACTCGAATCGATTCCATGGTGAAATACCGGCAAGCATAAGCAACCTAACTCTACTCTTTGAAATAGACCTCTCGAATAACCTCTTCTCGGGAAAGTTTCCTTCGGTTTTCTTGTCCTTGCCTAAATTGAAGTACTTGGACATAAGGTTTAACAACTTCTCCGGGGACATACCGAGTCAAGTATTTGATACGAGTATCGATGCATTCTTCATAAATAATAACAAGTTTTCTTTCTCTCTCCCGCCAAATTTCGTCAACTCAACCGCTTCTGTCCTTGTTTTAGCAAATAACGGATTAAGCGGGTGCCTACCTAAAAGCCTAGGAGCCATGAAGAAAACCCTAAATGAGTTACTATTGCTAAACAGTAACATTAGTTCGTGTATACCCGAGGATATTGGTACATTGGACCAACTAACAGTGCTAGACCTAAGCTACAATAACTTGGTCGGTACCGTACCGGAGAGCCTAGGCAAGATGAAGAATCTTCAAGTGTTGGATTTGAGTCATAACACATTGACTGGTGAAATACCGGAGATCGTATGTGAATTGCCGAGCTTGAAGAATCTTACATACTCCTATAACTATTTCCTCTATGAACCGGAGCCTTGTTTGAAGGTTAAGCAACTTAATGACAGCGAGAATTGCATATATTGGCGGCCCCACCAACGGCCAGAGGAGGAATGCATAGATTTTCTACACCGGCCGCCGGCTCATTGTGATGCAAACGGGTGTATTGCACAGCTACCACCACCACCACCGCCTCCTCATTGGTGAATTAACTATGGGTTGTGTGAGAATAATTGATTACTAGAAAGTTTATATTACTCACTTAATCAAAGAAAGAATGAGATTTAATTAGGTAAATGATTTTGATTATAGGTTGATATAAAAAACATTGTATGTGTGGATTGCTATAGGATAATTAAAGGCATGCACTTTCTTCAGTGTATTTTTCACCTTTTTCTGTAAATTTATCATGCAAGTTGTATGCTCAATACAAAATTACAGAAAGCTATAATATCTTTTTCATATTTTGTGGGACAAGAAGTAACAAGCTCTTGCATTATTTTAGAAATAAAATGATGTTTGATTGTGTGAAGTGAAGTGACCATGCATGTTGGTATAGATTGTGACATCCAATTATAATCTTGCCATTTGGATTATATTAGCCTTGAAATCTCCGGTTGGTGAATTCACAAAGAGCATAAATTGGACTCAAGTTAGAATAAATATTAACTGAAATTAATTATATTTAAAGTTAATTTCAAAAGCACTACATTCATGCAATTAATTTTGACTGCTTTTAGCGTTCAAAAAATGAAAAAGAAATTCTCATACATCAAAAAAATTGATTTATGAGATGGATGAGCAAATACTAAAATTACAAATGAAATTGCCATCTAAGATTTAAAATTGGAATGAAATTATCAATATAGATGCTCAAGCTACATGTCACCTTTACCATAAAAGAGAAGGGAGATCTCCAGTTGTACAGAGAAATGGAGAGTCAGTCCTCCCACTAGAAGAAAAGGCAATTCATTTTTAAGTGTTTAATTAAAGTTAGTTAGTTTATCATTACAAGCATCATCTATTGCACCTTTTCTCCTTCTAGTCATATTATATAATATAACATCATGAAGAATGATAATTGATAAGCAAAGAGGCTCACAAAAAAAAGATAAAAAAAATATATTAGAATGTTTTGAAGGAATTCCTTTGTTTTTTTTCTCTCTCTCTCTTTTGGGTTTCTCCAAGAATATAAAAACTAAAGCTGTTTCACAATTTGTACAAAATATAGCTCATATGTTAAGTTAGAACCATGTATCATACAAACTTTTTCTAACTTTTTCTAAAGAGAAAATCTGAAAAATATGTGTGTAAAGAAGATGTGAATCTTTTGATTAATAAGTACCTTTTTGTACAATGAACCAGTCAAATGCCAGTTTTCGTTAATAATAATAATAATTTGTTCAACCTGAATTCTTAGTTCTTTCATCTTTGAATCAGAGGTAATTAAAGCCATTTTTACCATTATTTAAATAAAAAAAGAAATAACCTTCACAATCCATCATAACAAGGCCACCTACTGCTACTACTGTACCAGGACAATTCTAACCAACACCTAGCAGATGTACCAGTCTGAATCATACCGGTACCCAAACTTACCCTCCTAACAAGTAACTGTAAAACCAAAGATTTACACATACAGTAAATTAACCGACACACCATCTGACGAAATAATTAAGGTGAATATGCAAACCAACCCTTGTATTAAAGTAGGTGAAGCAGCACCTGCAGCCACCAGAGCTCTTGACTGAGACAGTGGATCTTTATCAGAACTGATATGCAAATCAACTTTCTCTCTCTCTCTGTGTTTTTTTTTTTTGAAAAACTTGGCAGTGGCTGCCAAGCTGAAAACTCTCTCTCTCTCTCACTATCAATCCCTTTTATCCCTTTTCAGTGTTAATAAACTAAACTAATATTAATTTAAATTTGGGTTGTAGTTAACTAAATTAAGTAGTTTAAAACCCATGATTAGTGAGGTCAGCTTAGATAAAACTTGTAAGGTTCTATAATTTACAGTCAGGGTTATATACCAGTACATATTTTAAATGTTATGATGAATCGAAAGTCATCCTGGTAAATATTGCTCTAAACCTTCAAAAAAATATTGCTCTACAATAAAAGGCAATAAAACTTGTCTATCCATATAAATACTGAACAGCTGGTAAACTTCACTTTAGTCCCTGGTTGGTCCAATTTTGTATAAATTAAATTAAAATGTTCAATTAAAGTTGGATTAACTGGTTGATGAATTTTCAAAATTGAGAGACAATTGAACCGTTATTGTATCAATGTATCATTTTATGTATCAGTCGAGTTTTGTTAATTATTTGTATCTAGCCTTATCTAGGTCCGATCCTGACCCAGGCGATACAAATGTAAAAGTAATCTGGGTCGGTTAAACATTCGATGCTAAAAGTTTGAATTAGCATCGGTTATTTACAATAACCGATCCTAATGTCTCAATTAGGATCGGTATTTGTAAATAACCGATGCTAATTCAAACTTTTAGCATTGGTTACTGTAGATAACTGACACTAATTTTAATTTTTTTTTTGGGGGGGGGGGGCTGGTCAATAATTAATATGCCACAATCACAAACAAAAGAATTATCAAAATAATATTCAACAATCACAATTCCAACAATTAATCAAACTATATCAACCATGTCACTTAACAAAATAATAACAATGAATTATCAAAATATCACAATTACATAGAATCATCTAACTAGCATTTGTACACTAATTTACAACTATATCAAACATTTCATAAAGAAACAGTTTAGAACAAATCTAAAACAACTAAAAGTGCCTAAACTGAAGCTTCTTTACTTAAAAGAAAAGTTTTAAATCATTGAACCTTTTTAAGGCTTGGTCCAAATTTCCTCATGAGATTATCAGCTCTTAATTGATCACACTGCAAAGAACCAAAATAAAAGAAAACTAATAAGCAATTATACACCACTAGTATGCTCTACCAATTTTCATGAACACATGACTTCTTTGCCCCTACCTTTGCATGGTCATTAGGCATAAGAAGAAAATTTGTAAAATCATGAAAATTCATAGAGTCATAGATTGTATCACCTTTGCTGCTCCATTTACCAGAAAACAGTCCACAAAACCACAATCCAAAATCTGCACAGAACCTACTGATAAAAGGGTAATATGGTAAAATAAATGATACAGTTAGAGAGAGGACTCAAAAACACACAACTTAGACCCAAATTTTACATTCATAGCATTTTCTATGCATTTTCTATGATTTTCTAAAGATTCAGCCTTTGAAAAATGAAAAAAAAACTAGCAAAATACCAGAACATTTCCCAGCTTACCCCTGTGTTTAGATCCCTTTCTGGTACAGCTAGGAAGCCTCAAATTTCAATGAAATTTTACCAGAAAGTAGAGCACTCTCATATGAGTAAAACAAAAAAAGAATTACTCAATTTGAGTAATCCAGTGAGAAATGGTGACTGTCTAAAGTTCACTTCTTCAAATCCAAACAAAGTACCATCTGCATCGCAGGGCCCTTTGTAACAGATCACTCAGTGCAGACTGATCTAAAGCCCAAATCAAAAGTTTAGTTACACAGTTAAATAAAGGACATAAAAACAAATGGTTTAGAGCTAAACTTTGCATTATTCGGATTTTTCTACTATTTTCTAGCCATTTTCAAAGTTGGCCCTTAAAAATACAAAAACTACATATTTTGCTGCACACATGACTTCTTTGTCTCTAACTTTGCATGGTTATTAGGCATAAGAAGAAAATTCTTAAAATCATGAAAATTTACAGAGTTATAGATTGTATTACTCTCTGTAAAATCATAAAAAGAACACAAAATTTGGTTTAGCCAACTGTCAGGAATTGATTTTCAAAGTTCAGAAAAAGAAACCAGAAAACTGCTGTAAGTGCTACCTTTAGAAAATCATTCTGAGAGATCTACTAAACCGAATTTAGTGTTCTTTATATCAAAATGCTCAGGAGATGACATTCTACATGCTGGTAAAATTTCATGATAGAGGCCAATAAAACCTACTATACATTCACTTACATTATTGTTACAGTTTCTCAATCATGTCTTCTTCTTCTTTTTATTCACTTTTTTTGGCTTGCTAAAGCAGTCAATAGAAACTTCATGCATAAAATTGGTACAACAATTTCAGATAAAAGTGCACAAGTATTAAAGAACCAACAAAATTTTCAGATTGCCAATCCCTCAAAATTGGTTCAACATTCTAAAGAGTTAATTCTAAAACTGCAAAGCACAACAAGAAAGCACTTGCTAGAGAGAGAGAGAGAGCATACCTCCATCTCCTTGTGGACAAACTCCATGGCCTCACCAACCTTGTAGAGGGGCACGAGGATGTCCTGGATGACATGCATGTCATGATAGTAGTTCCTGACGGCTTCACCCTGTGTGGCCTTGAGGAGGGAAACCTTTGGTGGCATCAGCCAGCCCAGGGACCACCTGAACCACCACTGGTCAGCAAACGGCAGGATCAGCTTTCCTTCCCAGTACAGACACCGTGTGTGCCTGTGGTAGTACTCCCTTGTCGGTATGTACTCCACAAATTCACCAGTATGAACAAGAAAAATAGTTCAAAATGAATTCTTATCCCATTCCTTGTTCTCTTGAGCCTATATAGGCATTACATCTTTCATACAAGTCCATACAATTCACTATATTCTTTTCTTACCAAAAGGTCCCTATATTTTCTATAACAACATAAACATACAATCAATCTCAACACTCCCCCTCAAGATGGGCAAAAGATATCCATCAAGCCCATCTTGTCACAAAACCTAACTAGATCTATTGAGCTAAGTCCTTTGGTGAGGCAGTCAGCTACTTGATCTCCAGTAGCTACATGACTCAGCTCCAATAGTCCACTTTCCAGCTTTTCCTTTATGAAGAACCTATCGATCTCCACATGCTTGGTTCTGTCATGCTGCACAGGATTGTTAGCAATGCTGATCGCTGACTTGCTATCGCACCACAATTTCACTTGAGCTCCGTGATTCACCTTGAGATCTTCCAGTAACCTCTTCAGCCACATCATCTCGGCAACTCCTAATGCCATAGCCCTGTACTCAGCTTCTGCCGTCGATCTCGCAACAACCGGCTGCTTCTTGCTCTTCCAGGAGACCAAGTTACCCCCTACAAACATGCAGTAGCCAAATGTGGACCTCCTGTCATCTTGGCAACTAGCTCAGTCAGAGTCACAATAGCCCTCAATGTTCATGTGCCCATTCTTCCTAAAAATCAGGCCCTTCCCTGGTGCACTCTTCAGGTACCTCAGAATGTGATACACTGCGTCCATATGGCCCTTCCTAGGGTCATGCATGTAGCGGCTCACCACGCTCACTGCAAATGAGATATCGGGACGAGTGTGACCCAAATAGATCAATCTGCCTACCAGTCTCTGGTACCTCTCACGATCAACATGTTCTCCTGCCTCTGCACTCATCTTGGCCTTCACATCAATTGGAGAAACTGCAGGCTTGCACCCCGACATGCCTGTCTCAGTGAGCAAGTCTAGGACATACTTCCTTTGAGATAAAACAATCCCCTCTGCTCCACGAGCCACCTCAATCCCAAGAAAGTACCTAAGCTGTCCCAGATCCTTCACCTCGAATTCCTTCCCCAATTTTTCCTTCAACTGTGCAATCTCCCCCTCATCATCCCCGGTAATGATCATATCATCGACATACACAGCCAGCATAGTAATGTGACCACCATGTTGTCGAAAAAACACCGTGTGATCAGCATTGATTTGCTGATAGCCCATGCTTACCATAGCCTTCCTGAACCTATCAAACCAGGCCCGAGGGGACTGCTTCAACCCATAGAGCGACTTCTTGAGCCTGTACACCTTACCCACTGTCTGGTTTGTGCCAAACCCTGGTGGAACCTCCATGTACACCTCCTCTAACAAATCACCATGAAGAAAGACATTCTTCACATCGAGTTGGTGTAATTGCCATCCACCATTCACTGCCATGGAAACCAGTGTCCTCATTGTGCTCATTTTCGCCACGGGTGCAAAGGTCTCATCATAGTCAATGCCATAGGTCTGACTGTACCCCTTTGCTACCAACCGAGCCTTGTAGCGTTCAACCAGACCCTCTGGATTCTGCTTTACTGTGAAGACCCACTTGCATCCAACAGCCTTCTTGCCTGGTGGTAGTGACACAAGTTCCCAGGTTTTGTTCTTGCAGAGGGCACTGAGCTCTTCTAGCATGGCTGCTTTCCACTTCGAATCTCCTTTAGCAACCTGCCATCACTTAGGGATAGAGACAGTGTCTAATGATGCAATGAATGCTCCATGTACAGGTGATATGTGTGAGTAAGAGACAACTTTGGCAATGTCATGTGGGAAACCATATCGGTCAGGAGGAATGCCTGCATTCTCGCGAGGAGTCCTCCTTACCGATAGGGGAGTGGGAGGAGTAGGGAGAGGAATCATATCACCTGTGTATTTCTCATCTGAGGTGGATGGTGTAGGTGTCTCAAGAGTCGGAGTAGGCAGGGACAAGGGACTTGGCACATGTGGCACTATAGGCATGGCTCCCTCATTCTGCTTCTTTCTCCTTACATACACTTCACCATATCTCGACTCCCCCTGAGCCTGAGTTCTACCACCTTCAGGCTCAATCCGCTCAACTTCCGGCTCAACCCTAGCCGAATCTAGCTCAAGTGGGCAAGAACTACCACCCACACTCACCGTCACCGTCCTCCTCTCACCATCACTACTACTCTCTCCCTCTCGCCTCATACCTCCAGTATCGAGCGAGTCTTCAAATGGTGATGTTGCTTCTGAGGAGTAGTATGGTTCGAGCTCGTGAAAAGTAACATCCATACTCACAAACCTTCTCCTCTCAACCGGGCTCCAGCACACATAACCCTTTTGAGTAGCTGAGTACCCCACAAAGATACACCTCACAGCCCTTGGATCAAGTTTTCCCACAATTGGCCTGTTGTCATGTACAAAGCACACACACCCAAAGGTTTTAAGAGGAAGAATATCTCCATTCTTACCTGTCAGCATCTCAATTGGAGACATCCAATCCAATACCCACGAGGGCATTCTGTTGATCAAATAGGTTGCTGTCAGAACTGCTTGCCCCCACAAGTACTTTGGGACTTTCATCGAAATCATCATACTCCGAGTTACCTCAAGGAGATGCCTGTTCTTCCGTTCCGCTACCCCATTCTGCTCTGGTGTGTATGGACACGTAGTTTGATGCTGTATCCCCTGAGATGACAAGTATTCCCCAAACGCCTTATTTGTGTATTCTGTCCCATTGTCAGACCTCAATACCTTTACAACTGCACCGTATTGAGTTTGAACCATTTTGTGGAAATCTTTAAAGCAAGCAAGCACCTCACTCTTGTTTCTCATCAAGTAAAGCCAAGTCAAATGAGAAAAACAATCAATAAAAGACACAAAATATCTAAATCCATTCAAGGCAGTTGTAGGACAAGGTCCCCATACATCCGAGTGAATCAAATCAAAACTACAAGACCTCCTATTACCAGAGCTAGCATAAGAGCTTCTGGTATGCTTGCCTAACTCACACGCATCACACACCAACTTTTCTTTATTGGTCTTTTCAAACAAAGGCTGATACAACCTACTCAAAACATGAAATGAAGAGTGACCCAAGCGCCTATGATGGAGCAGCAGTAAGTCCTCCACACTTCTCTCAACTCCTCCAGCTCTCTCTACGATGAATGAGAGGGCCGAGCCCATACCCTCCTTATCCATGTACCACAAGCCTTTATGTAGTGTGTCAGTCCCAAGTACCTTGCCCGTTCCCTTCTCTCGAAAGATCACCTTGGGATTATCAAACAAAACAACACAATTTAGTTGTGAAATAATGGCACTTATAGATAGGAGATTCACAGGAAAAGAAGGAGCATGCAAAACATTAAACAGAGTCAGAGTGTTGGTACATTTCACCGTACCCTTACCAACCACCGGCTGAGCCGTACCATCGGCTGTCCGGATGCTCTCTGAAACCGTTAGGTGAGTATAGGAAGAAAACTCCCTAGCAGCACCAGTCACATGTCGAGATGCACCAGAATCGACTATCCAATTTGGTGATCTAGTGGTGGATATAGAGGGAAGAGCAAGTGTATCACAAGTACCTGTGGCTGTACCTGTGGTTGAGTAAGCAACAGAAGCAAAGTTACCCCTGGATAAAGATGAGGTTGATGCATCATCAACCACACTCTTCCCTTCACTTGCTTCTTTCTGTCTCCTCCTGACTATCTGTGAGGCTGCTTCCATGATCAGATCATCTTCGGATAACCCCACAATAGCTTCTTCCTCTTCCTCTGCAACCATCAGATTTGCTCGGTTGCCTCCTCTTCCACCTCCACGGCCACGACCCCGATTCCCAGACTGCCCTCTGCCAGCTGCATCTCTCTCCTTTGGTGGCTTAGGACAAGCCTTGATCAGATGACCTGTTTCCCCACAGTTGTAACACCTGCGAGTCTCCCCCTTGGCACCGGTCATACCTGAGCTCGAGGCGGCCAAAGCTGAGCGCGCACCTGGAGGTCCACTCGGCTCAGCATGTATCCTCATGCAACTCTTCTCCTGCATCATCGCAGCAACAGCCTCATCCAATGAAGGGATCTTCGGCTGGGCTAGGAGAACTGATCTCCTCTGATCAAAGGCCGAGTTCAGATGAGACAGAAACTGCATAGTCCTCATCTGTGTAAGAAGCTCCCGACTCTTGCAGCTCGGATCAATACAGCACGACACCTGTGAGAAATGATCAAGCTCTGCCCACAGCTTCTCCAGATCCAAGGAGTAATCCTGAATCGATCTATCTCCCTGCACCATAGCCTCTATCTCCTGCTGAATCTGGAACACCCTCATGTGGTTCTCAGTCCCACCATAGGTTCTCTTCAGCTTCGTCCAGATGTCCTTCACAAGTCGAATGCCATCTACTGAAGAGGCGATCGATTGTTTCATCGAGTTGAGCAACCAGGTGTAGATCAAGGCATGTGTGGTCCTCCACTCATCGGCCTGAGCAGTACCACTCGCTGGCTCATCCCCTGTCAGATACCCCTTGAGCTTCCTCCCTTCTAGAGCCGTCTCGATCCGACGCGACCAACTCAGATATGTGGCCGGTCCATCAAGCTTAAGCTCCACAGCTTGAAGATCTAGCTTCACCTGCGGTGGATCACGTGCCAAGGTATTGGTCGAGACACTGGCTCCCTGTATGAGCCCAACCAACACCTTTAAAACCTCTGGATCAACACCCGTTAGTAGCTCTAGAGGCCCTTTACCTTCCGAACTCCCTGTTGACATCTTCTCTCAAAGGATCCAAGTCTCGATCACACAGATCACACACGACTTCCTTCCCTTTCTTGATCTGATCACTTGTATCTCTCGTAAAGACCCGATCTTGTACCCTCAAGACGGATCTAAACCATCTCCCCCTTTCTTCTTCTCTTTCTTGACCCGATCTTGATCTATCTCATCAAGATTCGAGTCCAAACCCGATTGAAAAACCTGATCTAAACCTGCTTCTTGGGTATCGTGAGGTATAAGCCCCCCACGCCGGCCAACGTACTCAACAAGGCCCAAACCTACCTTGGATCTGCCTAGAAGAAGGAGAAAAGGGGCTGGTTCGGCCTAGAAGAAGGAGGGGCTACTGGTCGGAGGCTAGGCGGAGCAGATCTGAACTAGGCGGAGCAAATGGTGCTAGGCAGCAGCTAGGCAGAGCAATGGGCGGAACTAGGCGGCAGAAGTGATCGGAGCAGATCTGACCTATGGCCGGATCTGACCTGTGACGGCCAAGACGGGGTCAGGTGGGGCCAGGCTAGCCAGGCGGTGCTCCGACGACCCTCAGGTGGTCCTGGCGGAGGGGTGGGGCTCCTCTCTGCCTTGGGCGACGGGTACTGTAGCGCTACAGTAAAAACGGGAAAAACAGGAAAAAAAGGAAAAAAAGGAAAAGTGGCTGCTAGGGTTACCCAGCTCTGATACCAACAAGAAAAATAGTTCAAAATGAATTCTTATCCCATTCCTTGTTCTCTTGAGCCTATATAGGCATTACATCTTTCATACAAGTCCATACAATTCACTATATTCTTTTCTTACCAAAAGGTCCCTATAGTTTCTATAAAGGCATAAATATATAATCAATCTCAACAAGCACAATGCAACCACCAAAGTTAATTAGATTGTTTCTGTCAGATGTATTAGTGAAAACTGTCCCAAGCCACGAACAATATGACAATTACTGGTATGGTACCATTGTTGCTGGGCATGCTGAACAATCAGTATGTATGGCTTATTTTGTATGTACATAATTAGGGAAATCAAAGAAATCAGAAAACAGTACTGATGCTGTGTTAGAACCAGTACCGAATCGCAAAATTAATCCCCCAAATAGGTGGCTGGTATTTAGAGATTTTCAAAATTAATCCATCAAATCGCAAAATTAATCCACCAAATTGCAAAATTAATCTACCAATTCGCAAAATTTTCAGAACTCACGATTTTAAATAGGTGGCTGGTGGCTGGTGGTTGCATCGCCTCACCTAACCGCACCTATTTGCCTCGTCTCACGGCTGCCTCACCCAACACCTCACGGCTGCCTCACCGCACCTCACCTCACGGTCGCCCTTCGGAGAGTCGGAACCCTTGCCTCAACCTACTGAGCGGCGAAGACAGAACCCGAGAGAAAGAGAGTGAGCCACGGAGAGAGAGAGATTTACGGAGCGAAATGAAATTGAGTCGGAGAGAGAGCTGTTTTGAAAATTTGAGGAAGAGAGTGAGCCACGGAGAGAGAGCGCTGAGTTTTGAAAAATTTGAAGAAGATCGAATTTTCGCTTAAGTTGTGAAGACCGCAAAAAGAAATCAGGGTCGGTTAAAAATAACCAGATTCTAAAACAAAGAAATCAGAGTCGGTTAATTAAATAACCGATGCTAATAGTATTTAGAATCGGTTATTTAATTTAACCGATGCTAATAAGTAGATAATCAGAATCGGTTTTTTGTAAAGAACCGATTCTGATATGGCCAGCACTTTTAAGAGCGGTTGTTAATATTTAACCGATCCTGATTGTCCTTTTTAAGATCAGTTGTTTATAAAGTCCGATTCAAATATAGATCAATATCGAATTTTGAAAAGTCTAATCCTAATAGGCCGATGCTGATGTGCATTTTTCCACTAGTGATCAAATCCTATACCCAAAATACACATCAATAACCAAATTAACCTATTGAATTGATAATGGATTGCCTAGCTAGCCATTCAAAATTTTCATTTAACTTATCATTAATATAAAAATTACATCTTCAAGTTCTCTACATGTTAAAAGTCTACCTCTTATACGATACATTAATACTTAATGTAGCTAAACCAAAATAATCACTTTTGTTTGAGTATAAAATTAACAGTATAAAGTACAAATTTTTGTTTACATATAAGCCAGTGTTGGATTAAATTATTAAATATCCCTAACTGTGTTCTTTATGCAAATATAGTTAGATGTGCATTATTATATTGCTCAAGTGTTCGAAAAATGAATATGCATGAATACAACTGTTGACAACCGTTAAAATATGTTTTGACTTGATCCAAACCGCAAACAACTGTCAGTCAATATTATCAGAATCAGACCGGACATCGATTCAATAAAACTTGAGGTCAATGGTTCACCGATCTGACCTCTAGATTTTGAAATTTTATTTAAAAAAAATATTGTTGTGATGGTTATTTGATCATTCTCAAACATATAATTGCTTAAAAAAATTAATAATATAAACACAAAACACAACACATAATTATCAATAGAATAACCCTTCCATGTACTACATTTTTCTCCTCAAAAGGTGCACATTTTTTTCCTCAAAAGCTGTAACTTTAATTTTTCCTAAAAAGTAGATGGGTTGCAAAAATCAAACCGGTTTTTTGGACTGGTTCACCAGTTTCTACAAAAAACGGGCCGGTTTTTTTTTTCTTTTCGGGTTACTTGCATCTTTGGTTGTTTATCTGAACCAAACCGGTTTTAATAACAGTGTTATCAGTAATTATGTTTTAACTAAAATAATCAAATATGTATCGATATTATAAGTTAATAGTGTGTATCGGCATAATAAACAAATTAATGTATCACAACAAGTGTGTATTTCAATCTAAGTGAAAAATTTATAAAAAATACTTAGGAGGTTCTTTTGTAGGAATGATTATCATATATCTAGATTTATCTTTAATTTATTGCGCTAATCATATCCTAATCATCATTATACTAAACTTTTGCTGAAACATATTGGTGGTAAACGAGGTAGGTGGGGCTCAATTTCTTCTCTAATCACTGTATGAATTACGGCGCCGTTGAGATGAAAAGTTCCATCTCAGGAATAAAGTGATTAATGCTAATGCAAGTTTTGATTGAAAAAGAAGTAATCTCTTCTGACATCATCAGCCGTCTGGCACTGACACTAATTATTTTACTAAAATTTCCTACTCAAGTTTAATAATCTATTTGGCAATATAAAACCATGTTCTCTCATATGGTGGAAACTTAAAAATAATATAATTTTTTTTTTTTGTGTAGTGACTAAATTAACTTACTGTATGGAAGATCGCAGGTTCAAAATTCAAATGATATTCTTTATGGAGTGCGAATTTGCTGTTTTTCTATTGGAAATATTCCTCATCCAACGATTCATTTTTTTCTAAATACACAAATCTCAACAAAAATTAACGGATGGATGAAAAAAAACAGGCTCCTGAATTTTCAAACGAAAAGCAGCCAATTTCATTCCTTCTTTACGAACATTAGAATTTGGAATGCTAGACCTTTATCTTTTTCAAAAAAATAAAAAAAATAAAAAAATAAATAAAAACAAAATAAATTAAAGATTTAGCTCACACAATGTACATTATTTTCCTTTTCCTATAAAATCTACATGCTATTTAATTTAGAAACCTATATTTGGGTTTCCTTTTCCTATAAAACCTATATTTAGGAACCTATATTTGGTTTTTGGATAAGATGCTCTATAATTTATTTCAGCCATTATCTAGCTAACATTCCTTGAAGAGTCACAATGTGCCTTTGTTAGTAATGGTGGGTAGGTATAATGTGGCATTTTTGTTGGGCTTTCTCTTTCTTGTTTTTTTTTAATTTTTTTTTTTTATGTGTTTATGGTTCAAACACATTTGATACTGTGAGATTGTGCATGATAACAAGCTTTTCTTTGTACCTAAGCTATATATTTTTTACATTGACAATGGCAAGTCAATTAGAGAAAGGTGGCTTTTAGGCACAGGAAAGCTCTTTTTCACCAGCTATGTGTTGTTGGATCCGGATTTTCTGTGGCCTCTAGAAACTAGCTGTATATATAGCTTCTCAACTTAATGAAGATTCATGCAATATATAAATACAAGTATATGTCCTTAATTTATTGAAAAGATTATATTTTTTGTTTCAACATTTAAATTTGGTTTGGAGGAACATTGCTTCTTTTATTAAATTTTTCTTGACATGTAAATTGGAACTTTTTATTTGATTTTCTTGTTGCTAATTTGCATGGAAGTCAATTTATATGCTGATTTTGGATCATACTTAAATTGTGGTTTTGATTTTATTGAACTTTTTTTTTTATTCTAATCATCTCCTTCCATAACCATATAATTGAGTTAGCTTTGTGTTAACTGAGAGAATAAAACAAGTGCTACTTGTTAAACAAATTGATAGAGATAAAATTGAAAAAAAATAATAAATAACTGTAAAACTTATTCTTGTAATTAATGGCTATTGGCCTTAAATTTAACTAAATGCATCCTTTTGATGATATAGTGTATGACCCGTTATAGAATTAGCAACAGAGTTGGTGGCACAGGAGGTTGTCTTGTTTTGGGTTTCACTTTTTAGGGGTGCATTGGTGGTTAACTTTGCCTGAGTTGATAACAGTATCTCTTGTCTTGTTCATACTTTGACTGTGATCTAATTAATCCTTATCCCCTCTAGAAACTAAAAATAATTAAATTAATTATTAGCCAATTAGAGGGAGGATTTTCTCCTGTTGCTTTCAAACTGGAACTATCCATTCCTGCCTAGAAAGACTCAAAATAATTGAAATTGAATTAACTAGATATATTGAGATAAATGTTTGTAACAACTAATCTGTCACTATCTGCTTGGGTAAAATTTCTTGTTGTCGACGGTATCTTCGTAGATACTCCAGGACAAAATAGCAATTTATGTCAGTGTACCCCAATTAGCAATAGTCATTTTTTATCCTCGCGAATAGTGACATATTCTTGTAGATGTCAAAAAATTATAAAAATCAGATCAGATATGCGCCTAATATGATAGCTTAAGCTATTAATTAAATTAACTGTTGGTTAGTAATTAATGATCTAAATGCTATCGCTTAAGATACAATTAAGTAGATCAGACAAAATAATTCTCAAATTATAATTTAAAAATACAATTTTGTAGCAACAAAAATCACCTTTTTTTTATCTTTTAAATGGTGAAGAAAATATTGTGGAATATGGTATCAAAACCGGTATGAATCAGCATCACACCGCTACTCTTTTATCTTCATAGGATTAGATCACAATTCACAAGGAGTAAAAAAGGAACTGAAAAAAAATTGAATGTAAATAATGAAAAGAGGAAACACCGCCAGATTGCAACAAAAGAAAAGAAAGATGACTGATGTCAATAATGGTCCTAACTCTCAGAAAAAGGGAACATATATTTTGGGCCTAATTTCAAAGCCCAAATATTTTGGGCCATAGTTAAATTGAAGTAGTCGCGTAATAACTGTAAATTCGTGAAATTTTTCATGGCTAAACGGGCTGCAAACGAATCGAATCAAATCAAACTTAACTCGGAATCAGAATAGGTCCGATGTCCATCGGACCTACCTTGGTTCGATGGGTGTGATGACCATTCGATCTGCATCAAGATTCGTGTGCTCTGTATCAAAATCCGTGCAAGTCTGTATCAAGTTCCGTGCACACAGATCTTGATGCTAATCGTACGGTCCTAGAGCTAATTGAACCTAAATGTAGGTCCAATGCCCATCGGACCTACTCCTATCTCACTTAACTCAGTTTGAGTTTGAGTTCGAACTAATTTCGAATCGAGCTGGTTTGATTTGAAGCAGGATTTCGAACTATAAAGAAGAGTTTGAGTTAGATTTGATTTGTTAATAGTTTGAATTGAGGCGAATCGGAAGAGTTGGAGGTTTCAGACCGAGCCAGACCAATTTCAAACCGAGCCAGATCCAGTTCGAATTAAATAATATTTTTACAGAGCAATTTTGGCTTCATGCAGCACGCGATTATAGAATTAAAACAGCGAGGATATGCTTGGTCCGCTGTATGAAGCTAAAACTACTCTGTTAGAATCTTACCCTCTCTCAGTCTCAGGCTCATTTTGCTTTGTGGAGTGTACTGTCACGCGCTCACAATCTAACACAACCGAAAACCAACCGAATCTAAAACCCTAGCTAGGGTTGCTCATGGCGGAACCGGGTGGCGCCACCTCCACCAACGGCGGCGGCGGTGCGTCGGCGCTGAAGGATCAAGGTAACGAGCTGTTCAAGGCGGGGAACTACCTCAAAGCCGCGGCCACCTACACTCAAGCGATCAAACTCGAACCCAACAACCCCACTCTCTATAGGTACCCTTTCTAGGTTCAATTGTTGAGATTTTGCCACTGGAATGAGTTGATTTGGTTTAATTTTGTCTAATTTTTGTATTGACAGTAATCGAGCGGCTGCGTTCCTTCATTTAGTTAAGTTAAACAAAGCACTGGCAGATGCTGAGATGACTGTTTCACTAAATCCACAATGGGAGAAGGTATTGCTTTGCCTATTCTATGCAATTTTACTGAGCTTGTGCAAATTTTCTCTATGAATATTAAATGAAATGAACAAAATAGAAGTGAATGCCAAGTTTTTGAGGGGAATTTCATGTATACCCCTCAAACACTTGGAACTTATGTATTTCCTCCTCTGAAATTCATAATATCATATTTACACTTCTAAACTTCAAAACTCACATATTTACCCATTTTAATGTCTTTTCTATTAAAACTCATAATATAATGAGTTGGGCTATTGTGCTTTGCAAATTAAACCATTTGTTTTAATTTGAACCCAGATTTTGTGATTTCAAAGTCCAAATAGTCAATCCAAAGTGTTCAACATGATCTCCATATGAAAATGTGCTTGGAGACCAAATTTTACATTTAATCGAATTTTTTTTGGATTTGCACCCATATTTTGCATTCACTTCTGTTTTGTTCAATAAAATGAACAAAACAGGAGTGAATGCTGAGAAAAGTATAGTTGTTAAATATAAATGATAAAGAGTTGGGCTATTGTGCTTTGCAAATTAAAGTCTTTGTTTTAATTTGTGACCATATTTTGCGATTTTCAAAGTCCAAACAGTCATCTGAACCGTTCAACATGATCTCCATATGAAAATGTGCTTGGAGATCAATTTTACATTTATGGAATTTTTTTTTTTCAGATTTACTCCCATATTTTGCATTCACTTCTGTTTTGTTCAATAAAATGAACAAAACAGAAGTGATTTATTGAACAAAACAGAAGTGAATGCTAAGAAAATGTATACTTGTCAAATATAAAAGATAAAGAGTTGGGCTATTGTGCTTGCAAATTAAAGCCTTTGTTTTAATTTGTGCACATATTTTGTGATTTCAAAGTCCAAATAGTTGATGTGAACCGATGAACTTGATCTCCATATGAAAATGTGCTTGGAGACTAAATTTTACATTTTTTTGAAAAATTTCTATTATTTTTTTATCCGTACAAAATTCCTGTTTTTTTATGGTCCAAAATTTTCTGAAAAACTGTGATTTTCTACCTATCTAAATAAAGTAGTAAATTTTTTTCATAAAATGTGAAATTTGGTCTTCAAGCACATTTTTAAAATGAAGATTATGTTGAATGTTTGGATTGACTGTTTGAACTTTGACAATGGAGATATGAGCGCGAATTAAAACAACATCTTTAATTTGCAAAGCACAATAGCTCAACTCAAAGATAAGTATATGAAAATTAAGAGATATTGCCTAGCACACTTTATCCTGAGGACTTGAGTAATTATAAAATGACGAATTGTATTGCAGGGGTACTTTAGGAAAGGCTCTGTTTTGGAAGCTATGGAGCGTTATGATGATGTGAGTTATATATTTTCTTTCAATTCTACTCTTGTAATTAGTTGTTCTCTAGCCGTTACAATAAGTTAAATGTGTGCAAAGTTGTTTAGTATACAGGTGAGGTTATGGTACTTTGCAATGCACACATGCATCCATACTATGGATTCATATTTTCATTTTTAAAGTTCAAATGGTTGATCTGAGCCGTTCAACATGATCTTTATATGAAGATGTACTTGAAGATCAAATTTTATATATTTTTGGATTTTAGATAGGTTGAAAATCACCTGATCTAAAGATTCTGGACTAAAGTAGTGAGTTTCTACCTATCTAAAAAAATAGTAAAAAAATTCTAAAAAGTGGAAATTTTGATTGGTAATTAAATTTTCATATGGAGATCATGTTGAGCAGTCCGGTTTGATTTTTTTTTTTTTATATATATAGCAACATGATTACATCTTATTTATGTTATATGCCCCGTTAAATGTTTCTTTACTGTATTGTTGATCCTTTCTAACATTTAAATAGAACATTCGTATAACAACTCTGTGTCTGGTTTTCAAATTTCAGGCTATAAGTTCATTTCAAGAGGCACTAAAGTACAACCCTCAAAATCTAGAAGTATCCAAGAAAATAAAGCGGCTAAATCAACTGGCAAGAGAAAAGAAACGTGCTGTCGAAGTTGAGAATCTGCGATCTAATATTGACATTTCGAAACATTTTGAATCATTCAAATCCGAACTGGTAAGCTTCTTATAGGCCATTTTGCATAAATACCGATATGGGTTTATTATGTGATGCGATACAAATTTGAATTATATTATTTTGCCAAAGTCATAGCATGTGGTATATTTTTACGTATGCATGCTTTTTATTATATTTAGGATGTAATAAACAGTTATTGCAAAAGTACAATTCTTACAATTAAAAAGCAAGGTTAAAACTGTAAAGTATTTTATACAGTGTGGCTTTGTATAAATAATATTAAGGTGAGTCTCAATCAAAAGGGGAAAAAAGAACTAAGAGTTTTCTATATTTTGGCTACATGAAATCCCGGAAACCTCTTACACCACGCATTTTGCTCCATTTACTTTTATTTAAAATTTTTTAGTCAACTATTTACAGATATAAAAATAGTTCATTGGAAATGTTGTGTGCTATTAGATTAGAAGTTTTGGCTCATATTAAGTGCTTACCTATTTCATATAGAAAACACAGAAGAAATATAAAAAGGTATCGTGCATGTATCCATATAAAAAATGTATCTATTACAGGTATGCTAAGCATGAATAGTATTCGGATAACATAGATGAGTAGAAACAGTTTCACATTAAAAGAAAACAAATTGCATTTACTCCTTCTGAAAGAGAAGTATCAGCATGCACATCTAAAATGTGGAATTATATCTTGCGATCTTGACTATCATCAAAATTCAAAAGTAAAGTTTAAATTTGAGATTCAACATTATACATGATCTATATGGTACGAAATTTATGCCTATAAAAAATGATGATATTTGGTGCATGTTGTACGTTCATTTAGTGATTTGAATTTTCAATGATCTGAGATTAATGGTCCTTGCTGCATCAACAAATGATACTCTAATTTCATGAAATATTATTGGTAGGTTATCTGAATAACCAACAATATACCTATAAATGTAATTTCTGATTTTGAACCTTATTTAAACTAATCTGATAAAATATAAGTTGCTCTGCATTGCAATTAGTATGAAGATAAACAGTGATAAATGAAGTATACTTTTTGAAGTAAACCAGGGAAAAGATGGGCCGTATATGGCACTTCTCACTTGTTTTAATTATTTTTTGCTTTCTAGAGTCAGTTACATATGAAATTCATGGTTTGTTTGTGGTGCCATTTGCTTTCGTTTTTTTTTTAGAATGAGAAGTGTGGAGACAAGGATAGATCAGAAGAAATGTTCTCCTTTGTGATAGAAGTAATAGAGGCGGCCATAAAATCATGGCATGAGACCTCAACTGTCCTTCCAAGGGTTAATTTTCTCCTTGATAAAGATAAAACCAACACGACGGTATATGCGCCTGTGGTTAAGATAGACCAGGTACTGATAAAAAGGGGTGTTTTTATTCTAATGCTATGTCATATATTATGTTCTACCTGAGTATAAGCTTTGCTTTTAGCAAATTTTTGAAGAGAGGCTAATTTTACCGAGTACAAGCTTTGCATAGCGCAGATTGGTCTGTACTATGGATCAATATTTCTGTTTTTTATAGTCCAAACAGTTGATCTGAAACGTTCAACATGATCACCATATGAAAATGTACATGTAAATCAAATTTTACAATTTTTGTTTATTTTTTACTAGGTTTTTTAGATAGGTAGAAAATCACTTGATCTAAAGATTCTAGATCATTCAAAAGTCGTGATTTTCTACATATCTAACAAAATAGTAAATAAATTCTAAAAAAATATAAAATTTAGTCTGAAAGTACATTTTCATATGGAGATCATGTTGAACGGTTATGATCAATGTTTGGATTTTGAAAACAATGATATTGATCCATAGTATGAACCAATCCCCGCTATACATAAAACAGTAGCCTCACTCAAAATAGAATATTATATCTGTCTAATACTGGTTCAGATCAATGTTTGGATTTTGGGTATGTAGGTCTCAATATCTGTCTAATACTGGTACGGATACATTTCACCTTCGGGAAATACATTTTAGCCAGTACCTGTATACCTTGAATTTGTATCCTGTCCCACACTAGAAATTTCCTGCACAGATCTGGCCCGTTCTTCTGCTTTGAATATCGTGCCAGCACATAAAACAAAGGATGATTGCTTGTGTACCATAACTTTGAGGCACAAACGAGGAATTTTTTCTTTGGGGGAATTTCATGTAGACCCCTCAAAAACATCGAAATTATGTATACCCCCCTCTAAAATTCATAATATCATATTTACCCTTCTAAATTACAAAAACTCACAAATTTACTCATTTGATTTTCTTTCTATTAAAACTCATTTGAAATTTATAAAGTACCCATTTTACCCTTTCTTAACAATTCCTTGTTCGCATATAAAAATGAAATACATTACTGGTTTCCTGATTATGTACTGTCAGAATAAGTTTCGACTGGATGTGGCCTTAGTGGCCTGATCATGCACCATTGTAATTTCTGGGGATGAATAATTTTGTGCATAGGTTTGCTACTACTATAGGTATCCAGGTGTCAGGTCACTTTCTGCTGACTGGACATGGCCTACTGTCTAACTTCTTATTTTTGTTACCTGTTTGTAGGCTTTTAAATCACCAGATACGCATGCAGAATGTTACACGTATTTAAGGAAATATGCAGTAGATTCTAACTCCAAGGCTGCTTGTATGGTTGCCCCAAAAAGCGATATATCCTATCCACAGGTATCTTTTGTATGATTTTAAATGGTTAGGTTTGAGCAAATGTGGACTAGACCTGAAAATTTGTACCATGGATTACACCTGAAAAATTATAGGACATTAAACCACTGGGCTGTTGCACTTCTAGCCCTGTCGCATAGGGTTCAGCTTCAATTGGTACCAGTCAGCATGGTACTGACTGTTTAATCAATACACAGAAAAAAATAAGGATTATCCCGCACAACCCTAAAGTAACCCAAATTTTGAGTTTACATCTGAACTGTCTGATCAGAATCCAGGCCAATCCAGTCCGTGGTGGAATGCATGGGACCCCTTTAATATCTGTGCAATCCGTGCCATTTGATTACTTTAGCAGATCCGAATTCCCCTACCATTGCTTCTCTCTAGATAAATGAGGGGTAGTTCAGGTAAATTAAACTGAGAGAGAAGCTTAAGTGATTTCCCTATGCTGTTAAATGGTATGGAAAAATATGCAATAATTTTTTTCTTATATCATATAATCATATGATTTTTTGTTAGTCATGGGGGCATATATGAAATCAGTCATAGGTTCTGTTAAGTGTTAAATTAAAAAATAGGAGGAACATAATTAATTTAGATCCTTTAGAAAAGTTTGCATTAATGTTTCTTATTTATTGCACCATATACATGATTTTTTGTAATTAATAGGCGCATATATGGTACTAATTCTAGATGTTATATATGTTTTTTCTAGAGAACAAATACTCTTATTAGAATCAATAAGCACATACTAATTGAAATTCTGTGGTATATATAATATAGGTGTGGAAAGGACAGGGATCAAGAAAATGGAAGCTATCTCAGAGTGACGGTTTTTTTGTGCAGTTTGAGTCATCAGTTCTTCGTAAACAGTGGTTTGTGCCTAGCTCCTCAGAGAAAGGCCGCACTTTGTGCAAGTACAGTTCCTTTTTCTCTCTCTCATGTTGTGTTTGTAACATGTCAGTCCATTTTTTGGGGGGAATCTCATGTATACCCCTCAAAAACTTTGAAATTACGAATTTCCCCCTCTAAACTAAATAATATCATAACCCTTTCAAATTTCAAAAACTCGGAAATTTACCCATTTTATTCCATTTTCTATCAAAACTCATTTTAATTTTATTAAGTACTCATTAAAAAATGTATCTTGGTTTTATTTTTTTAAAGAAGGGTAAAATACAGTATTTTATAAATTTAAAATGTGTCTTGATAGGAAAAACAATAAAATGGGTAAATTTCTGAGTTTTTGAAAATTAGAAGCGTAGATATGATATTATGATGTTTAGAGGGGGAAATATGTAATTTCAAAAATTTTGAGGGGTACACATGGACTTGTATCTCCTTTTTTTTTTTTTAACTTTTACTCATGTAGTGGTTTCACTACACAAGTATATGTGCTCCACTAAAAAACTTATCCCATGTATATATGCCACACTAGTTTCCTTGTGGTATCTAACAGTACCTCTAATTATTATCACTCAAGTTGAAGTAAAAATTGAACATGGGGTTAGGTTAGCTTCTTTTGGTTAAGATTGGATGAAGGATACTTGAAATTATATTTAATGATAGGGAGGGATTTTATGAGATATTTTTCGTTCATGTAATGAGGCGTGCTAGATATGTTACTTTTGATGGGTATATATGATAGCTTGGTGTTTTATCTAATATTGAATGATGTAATAATATATACTTTTTTTTTTTTTTTTTTTTAATCTTGTTTAGGAATCCTGAGCTGTTGGATATTTCTGTCCATGAAGTGGTTCCTCGTATTTTTGTAGAAACTCTGTTGTAATATAAGGATTTTCTTCAGGACTACAAGAGATAAATGAAAGAACCAAGTGGTGCTCTGAAAAATTATGTTCTTTAATTAAAAGATTATGCTGTTTGATGCTTTATTAATTATTTTTTTAACCAATTTTTTTATCATTTCTTTTTAATGTAATTTTGATTAAGTTTATTTCAATGTAGATTAAGACCATATTTTCCTGTTGATGTAATTCAAATATTGAGTGTTGTAAATAACGGTATGCGCTTGGTATTGTCAAGCGATTAATAGAGAATAATTGGCTAATTAATTGGGAAAATTCATAAGTGGTGACTATGAACAATTAATTGGTTGATTAAACAGTTTAAATGATTTAGAGTGTCTCGTTGTGTGGTAATCATGCTAAGTCATGGCCGAGAAAAAAATCAAAATTAATTAACACACACCCAAGACTTAAGAATTCATAAACTAGCACCCATGCTAGCTTGGTTAGCGCACTAATCAAGGCTCGTGTGCTAGCTGGGTTTGAGCAATTCGTATCATCTGTATTAACTCAAAGAATATTTTGAGTTAATGCATCTGTATTGTCCGATCAGCTTTAAGATCTGATCAAATCTGCACTAATATTAGAGAGCTCCTTGCTAGGCGGGTGCCGGATTGGCTGTGTTTAAAATTAGACGGCCGAGATGTATTAACTCAAAAGATGCTCTTTTGGGTTAATGCAGACGATGCGGACCCAGGTTTGAGCACCAGATTGGTGTGCCAGCTGGAGGAGCGCATCTGTGTGTGTGTGTTTTTTTTTTAAGTTCTGTTCTATTTAGTTTTGAAATTTTTGAATGGTGAATTATTTTTGTTCTGTTTCGTTGTGTTTATAATTACATGTTAGCATTAAATTAGATAATAAAACTTAAAAAACAAAATGTAGTAATTGTTAAAACAATTATTGGATACGTTTTTTAGTATTCCTTCTTTTCGAGAGTTGCTCTGTTGATCTGGTTTTCCTTTCGTCTTCCTTCTAGATTGTCCATCCACATGGAGATCCGGTTATGTCGTCTCCTATCCAACTTCACTAACTGATGCTCTTGAACTATGATCAGTCTTTCGTACGCCAACCAATCACACTGATTATCATACACATGGAATTCACCACTCCATGTATCAATGAGTATTTAAATAGAATAATACTAATTTACGAAGACATTTTCATCTAAGTTTCTACATTTTTACACATTGGTAAGTAATGTTATCCTCAAATATAGTAATGATTATGAAAACATTAGTAGAGACTTGTACCTTAGATGACACACCGACAATGCATGAACACATGATATTCCGGAGAGCTGAGACTTCTAGCATGCACATTCCTCCTCATTATCGTTGTTCACAATGACCTTGTACCTACAATCTTGGAATGTGCACACCCATTTGCTACGTTCCATGTCGAATAAGATTTTCTCACCATGTGCAGTCATCATAAATTTTCAATGATGGCCAAATACAACATCGGTCATTTTTCTAGTCTTCTCGGTTCTCTTCGTCAGCTTTGCATGCACACGAGTGGAATGAAGCTGACCCTCTATTTGGCATTACCCGACCTTCTGTCTTCTTTTAACGAACCATGTGTCACACTTGTAGAACGTTTCCTCAATGATTGCGATAACTGGCAACCTACGAGAATTACATGTCTGATATCAATTTTCCTTATCTCTAAAAAAGGTTTTTGTCATCTCCAATATTAATTTTGTCACTCCAATTAACTAAGTATTGTATTTTTGAAAGAAAAAGAAGACGGTATGTATTATTTTTTTTATTAAGGAAAGAAGAGGATATATGTTTTGAAATTTTTTCAATTTTTTTAGAAAAAACAGAATGGAGACATTTTCAAAATTTTGAGAATAGCAATGCATGCAGATGTAAAACGTCCATATATATTTTTTTCCAATTATGATCAAATGATATGCAAGATAAACATATTTAGTTGCATCTATTTATCATCCTCGATCACGTAAAAAACCATAAACAATAAGTTTAGGTTCTTTCTTTTACTTGAATTTTAACAAAGTGTGGCGCACAAAAAATTGTATATGACAAAAATGTTCTATATGATATATTCTTGATAGTAAGATTAGTAATATCTCCTTCTATGGAAAAATAGAGAGATGAAGTGGCCTCGTTTGAACCATTTGCAAGAGAAGATAAAATGCTAGTACAAATTCTCAAGAATTTTTTTTGTATGAAATCTCCTCTACAAGTTATGCATTTTTTAGTAATTAAGATTTGACCTGAATGAGCTTGTTTTTGTTTACATTTTTGTTCCAACAGTTTATGTTATTATTTTGATGTATGAAACTCTCACTGTATGAATCAATAAATCTTTTTAGTTTCAAAAGAATTGAAGTTACAATGATGCATCGCTTTTTGTGTTAACTAAGCTACATGTTCATTTTGAATCTTTTGGTCCAGATTAATCTAACACTTGTTAAATTTTCTATAGCGCGGATTGGTATGTACAATAATACCTATGTTTTGTTTAAAGTTCAAACAGCCGATTTGAACTATTCAATATGATCTCTATATGAAAATGTACTTATAGATAAAATTTTATATTTTTTACAATTTTTTTAGATAGATAGAAAATCACTTGATTTAAAAATTCTAGACCGTTCAAAAGTATCGGTTTTCTACAATCTACAAATATAGTAAAAGAATTTAAAAAATATAAAATTTAGTCTGACAATAAAGCTTCATGTAGAGATCATGTTAAATGGCTCACATTGATGATTTGAACTTTGAAAACAAATATATTGCTATATGACGAAGCCAAAACATATAGCGAAAATCGAATGCAAAGTAGCAATTTTTCCGATTTATTTACTGCAAACGTATTTTTATATCTTTTTAGTAGGTTTTTGAGAAAGTTGCGTATTTAGGGCAAAAACAGAGCAAAAGTGTCTTACGTAGTAATTTCAAAATGATGAAAATACAAGAAAATACGCTAAGTCAGGAAGCTCTGCGGCCTCCTCTGTGCAGCACGATCCGTGGACTGTCATAAAAATAGGCTTTCTCTGATGGACCTTCCAGAAGAACGCGAATTCCTGATGGGCCTTCTAGAAGGACGCGTTTTCTAAAAAGGTAAGCTATTTTTGGGAAGCTATCTAATAATGGGTGGACCCCACGTCCTCCACTACTTCCACTACTCCACAACTCATTTAGGAATGCTATAAATACCCCTCTTATAATAGGATTTAGTATGCGTGTTTAATTGTGTCAAGTCCATAATTGTAGACTAGCAATCCTTATTGTTAGGTTAGGTTAAAGAGTTACTCAGAGAGAAAAAAATAGCCATTAGAAGTCAAACAAGAGAATAATACGTCATCTAAGGAGACATCTTCAATTGGGTTGTAATTTATGTTCTCTTCACTTTATTTCTTTTATTTTGCCATGTCTATGAGAAGCTAAACTTCTCATATCTAGAGTGAGGGTTGTACTTGAATTCTTAATTATGTTTTAATATATGTTTATGTTTTATTTATGTTGTGGTTTGAGTTTTCCTTTGCACTTAATTTTTTTTTTTATAGTATCCTTGCAAATATAGTTCTGTCTACTATATGCCAATGATCTCTACATACCAATAGATGTTAAGCCGTTGCATCATTGTGTGAGAAGGATAATGCATGTAAGTACTCTGAACACTTCGGCTATACTAAGTCTATTTGAGGTTGCTGGAAATATAAGTGAAGTTTAGGCATAAACAACAATGGACTAGGCTAAGTTGCTCAAAGATTATAAAGTGTAAGGTTTGTAAGAGTATTATCTGTCTTCTTAAACAGCCGATAGAGCTCATTATTTATAGTGAAGTTCAAATGGTTTGCCAACGGCTCTATGCATATCACAAGATCTACAACATAATGAATTAGCCTATTTTGTTTGTGCCTAGTCTCCAGTATTGACCAGGTCCGATTATTTGAATTTTGAATTGACTTCCAACCATGCAACGGCTAGACTCGGGTAATCACAACCTCAGATCTACTTTATCATACTTTTGGATATAAATTAAAATTGATGAAACAAAATGGTAAAGTGTGATCTTCATAATCTTCATGATCTCGATCTCTATGATCTTTTTGTAATCTTCATGATTCAGCATCTTATCTATATCTGACATTCCAAATAAGTACAACAAAAATAATAAATTTCTATTTAAACCAGTATCTTTTGAGGGCATTGATGGTCATATGACCTTTGCTAAGTTCATATTCCATATTTTCAATAGGATTGTCCTGCATATGGAAGAAATCAATAGGGGTTGACATTCTACACTGTGAGTTGAATAAAGAATAATGTTTTAGACTCGTCTATTCACAGATTATCATGGATCTTCTTTACAATTTTTCTCTCAGACTGGACAAACTACTATTCTCACCATATATATTTACCATGCATATCATATATATAATAACATAACATTGGAAGTTGTCAGGTGTCATATAGTATAATGTTCATTCCGTTACTAATTTATCAAGCCACAAATATAACATTATATAAGTTCCTTAATTTTGATCATTTAGAAGCAATTGTTGAATTTTAATACTTAATGGAGCCATCAAGATATATTCAAGAGTTTCTCTCATTTTACAACCAACAAAACAAAGAAAATAAATACAAGAATAACAAATGATAAATAATCAAAAGGCCAGAACACGCCATCACATTTTCTCCAACAAGACAGCCTCGACGACCTGCCTGACAAAAGTGTTGAAGCAGTCACGGCAGGAAACTGTCACCAAATTGGACATATCTTTGTTGTGGTTGCAAAAGGGCCTAGAGAATGATTGAGTGAGTGCTTCATTGTGCTGATGTCCATATGCAGCCAAGATAGTGTGGGTTGAAACCCTAGCAACTTCCTTGTACCCAATTGAGCCTAAAGTTGAGTCATCTTGATCAGCTAATATGAACATGATTGTTTTCAGACAAATAAAGTATTCCATCTTGATTAGCAGGAGAACAAAATATCATTAAAAATTGAAGGCTGAAACATACAGGAGGGTTTAGGCAAGAACAGCATGGCTGGTCATGAACTAGTCCTCTTAATTAATGTATAAGATGGAACATATATCAAATATTTTTTGGACATGCAAAAATTTAGGATTGAAAACTATCATAATTCCAACTATATATTGCACGACATGAACAAAATGAAAAAATGAATTTTTTTTTTTGAAAATGTACCTAATTTCTTTTTATCTCTGTGGATCGCAGACAAATTATGCTTCACTAGTGATTGAATCTCAGCCTTCACATCCTCACTTCTCACGAACTCTTTTTTTTCAATTGTTGATGTGGTTCCTTTCCCTAGCAAACCCAGACCCACCTGAGAATCTCTAGTACTTGCATTGAAAGGATCACTGGGCATGAATGCTGCCTGTTGAACCGGCTGATAACTAGATCCACCTGGAGCCCGGTCATTTTTCCAAAACTGCGCAAAACCTCTGTTAGGATAAGACATCTCATGTTTGGAATTATAGGCACTCACACCTTCACCATAAGGTCTCGGCTTTTTCGCTTGTGGATGTATGTGCTCTGTTGCCTTCGATTTTCCCGCTGTTGTTGATGATTGAGTGATTTGTTGCCTATTCTCTTGGGGTGCTTTTTTTTCCAGATCTATTCTGGCCTTCTCCATCATTTCCCAAGATTTGTCAATATGACGGGATTCTTTATTGCTATTTTCTCTTCCTGCACCGGAAATTGTGGCAACCGAGTTGTTCGTGCCCTCTCTACGATACGGTCTCATCACATCTGAGATGTTTAGTGAGCCTGACTGCACACGGCCCCAATTGTTGCGGAGAGCCTGAATGCCTTGTTCCATCCGTGCCCTAGTAGTCAATGATCCATTATCTCCTCCAGTTGACTGAGTAATTAAAGGCCGGTTTACCGTTTCTTGTCCTCGGTTATCGGCTACAAGATCATGTATGGAAATGGAATTGCCGCCTCTTCTAATCATCCTTATTTTCTCCATTGTTTCTTGATCAACATACTTAGAGTCATCATGATAAGGCTGCATTTTCGAGTACTCAATTCTACAAGTATGGCAATCAGGGCAGTAAAATTCAGCTTCTGGAATGTCCCAGCCGAGACCAACACAATCAGTGTGAAATGTTGAATCACACAGTGCACAGCTTACTAGATAGGCTTCATTTGATGCGGAGTGGCAGAGGGTGCAATGTGAATGACGGTGTGTTTCGTTGATTGCCGTGCTTTCCACACCGAGAGGATGGTAAACCTGCAGTATGTTATTAAAAGAATCAAGTGCTAGCGGATGTTTATATGGGCAATTATAATTAATACAAGGCTGTAAATCATCATCACAATATAAATTATAACCCTATACAATCAGAATTTTTGGGAACAATTAAAGTTTTGTTACTTCCCCCTCCCAAAAAGATAAAAAAATAATCAAAGCAATAGAAATAACAAGGAATCAAAAGGAAGAAAGTCACTTTGCTGTCCATATTATTAATTTGGTTGAAACTAAGGCAGAACAAGCATATGCTCATAATTTTGTATAAAGAAGGGTGAATTCAAAATGTTCTGATTAAACTTTTCAATTGAAGATGTCATTACAAAATAATAAATTTTTGAGGTCCCCACAGTGAATCGAATTGTAAATTTTTGTAAATTCTTGAGGTCCCCACAGTTTCAATTGAAGATGTCTTATCTTCAAAATGGGCTTATCCCTGAACTAATTTGCCTACCCTGGATAACTAATTTGCCTATTTCGGGCCTCAGGCAAGATTTACAAAATCCGAAAAATTGCTCGAACTGATTTGCCGACCTCTAATTTGCTCTCAAGATTGCATTAAATTTATGTATAAAAAAGAAAGAAAAGATAGAATGCTCCTATTATATATAGAAGAGATCATTTGGAATGCTTGTCAAAATACTTATGGGCAGTCTATTATTTTTCACATCTCCATATTAAAAATAGATATTTTAGGTTGGAGAATACTATTTCATGTAAACAAATGTAATCTATCTATGACGGTAAATCCTTATCTCGCTTCAGTTGCAGCCTCAAGCTACTAAATGCGAATCATAATCAATCTGTCACAAACTTCAGAGCATCTGCCACTGGCTTTTTTAGGTATATACAGTGGCATCGTCCAATACATGAAGAGGATGAATTCTGACGAGTCAGCAAGGAGCCAATATTGTAGATAATATATGTACAGTTTTGCCCTTAATGAAACTTCCTTGCGCACCAAGACAATGCGGATGTGCCGACAAGTCATGCAGAAGAAAATACGAGTACGTGTGCTTAGCAATGAAGCATTTAATTTGAGACGTATAAGCATTTTGTTTTCATCAAATACTAACTAAAAGATAACATGCATATTGCAAAGAGTACGGCAATTGTGTTGTAAATATCCCATGCATTCTTAATAGATTTATTTTGAGATAAAAATCAACATAACCAATCAATTTTATTAGGTTTCTTAAGCTTTCAGTGAGTTTGATCTTGATAGGAATTATTATATATTTCTTTGAGAGAAAGATGGAGTTTGAGCGTTCAATAAAGCATTGCTCTTTGCCACAAGACAAAGGCTGCTTGACTGATACGGGTCATTATTACCTTGTACAATCCAACTATACTAAATGAAGTCTAACCTAAAAGAAGAAATCTTCCTATAACAAATCAGGTATATTTCAGGAAATATCAAGCCTAAGCCTAAATCAGTATATACTACATGTAAAATATGGAACTTGAGTGCAATTTTCTTCAAAGAAGAGTTTAATCTGGGACTCGCTTTCCCCGATGCTCTTCATCCTGGTGGCGGATTCCCTAAACATGTTTCTACGTAATGCCGCGGACATTATGCCACAACAGGCGAGATTAAAACCGGAGAAAATCCAGTATGCTAATGACACTTTGTTGATCTGTGAGGCGCACCCGACGACCCTCAAAATCGTAAATCATGTACTTAATAACGACACGGAACTAACAGGCCTAAAGATCAACAGGGAAAAAAGCACCTTCGTTCCAATAGCCATCCCTTAGAATTTAATTGGAGTAATTCAGCTCGTTTTGGCATCACACCATCACAATTACCGATAAGATATTTGGGCTCACCTTTATCGGTTAAGAAACCAAGGAAGATTGATTACCAACCAATGCTATCAGCAGTGCAACAGCGAATAGAGGGTTGGACCTCCAATTTGCTATCATATGGGGGTAAGATAACTTTAGTCAAGTCGGTCCTATCTGCAATGCCCCTGCATTATATGCAGGCATTTAAGATCCCGGTGGGAGTCATTAAACACATTGACAAAATGAGAAGAAATTTCTTATGGAAAGAAAATGACACGTGCAAGGCTATCAACTCCCTCATAAACTGGGAAAGAGTGTCTCATGAAAATTAATGGGGGCCTGGGTGATACTCTCCTCACCAAGTGGTTATGGCCAGTAGACAAAAATCTGGAAGGATTGTGGTCGACCATGGTAAGATCGCTACAAGGATTGGCATCGGCATCAGACCTTCAATCATTAAGGCCGGAAGCTTCATTCTTTTTGAAGGACTTAGCAAACCTCGGTTACTTCTACTCGTCATCGGTACGTTACAATGGGGGCGCTCTGGAATGGAGATGGTCGGAATCTAGAATTTTCTTATGCGCATCAGCCTATAAAGCAATGCATCACACGGGAATTATCTCAGAAAACCAGAAGAGACTCTGGAAAATAGCGGCCCCGCTGAAAGTAAGGATCTTTGTTTGGCTAATGTTAGACAATAAGGTACTAACTCAGGAGGTGTTAAGGTACAGAGGTTGTCAAATTAACATGGGTTGTCATCTATATACGACAAACATTGTGAAAAATAGGGATCACATTATGTGGGAATGTATTTATGCAAGGAGATTTTGGAAGGGTTTGATGGCACAATACAATATATCCTTGCAAGGCGGTGTTGATATTCTATCTATTTGGACATGCGCCCGGTCCCAAATGACGGTGCTTCAAAGTCAACAATGGAGTGTGATTTAGGCAGCATGTGCTTGGGGACTTTGGAGGGAGCGTAACAGGAGGCTATTTTCGGACAAACAAAAATCAGTGTGCCGACTCATAATTGATACGGCTCTAGAGATTGATAGATGTAGGGCATGCATTTAATTGGGGCCGAATGCGGATTGGGGCTAGAAAATTTCAATTATTTAAATCCGTAAGGGCTCCATTGTATAGTCATGGGGGAGCAAGTTTTTGCATTTGCAATTGTGTAATTATTACTTTTTTTTATCAATATATCTGTTGTCGGCTATCGCCGCCAACCTTCAAAAAAAAATTCAACTCCTAAAATCAAACAAAACCATGACCACTGGCTATAACAGGTGTAATATCAGACATGCATGCATCCTGACTATACAGATAGATATATGGCCACTGGCTACTACTATTACTGCTACTACCAGAAACTAATTAAGAATACATATATATACAGTATAGTAGGCATGCACCTGATCACGCTCGGGAATCATGATGATGCGTTCAGCGGGGAACAAACCCGGCCCAGCAGGCCGGCGGATGGATCGGAAGCGTTGCTTGCAAAGAGGGCACCGGGACTCAATTTTGGCCCACTCCATGATGCACACAAAGCAAAAATGGTGTCTACAACCGTCGATCTTGCCGCAGATGGATCCGGAGGAACCCAAGAGGCAGATCCCGCATCTCTCTTCAGTCTCTGTGCATGAATTCAGATATTTCTCTGCCTCAACGATCTCCTTGCTTCTTGAATAAGAAGCCGAGGGATTCGATCCGGAGGGATTGGATTCTACAGCCTTAGCCTTTGCGTTCTCCATCGCTATTTGATTTTGATTTATGGTACGGTGAGGAGGTGAGAGAGAGAGAGAGTGTCACTGTGCGGAAGTGAGAGAGAGATGTGAGAAAGGAGGCTTCTCGAGGGCATCGACAGATTTTATACCAACTATAAAGTGGGCCAGGCTTTTTCTCTCCGACAAATTAATTGTTGATTTATCATATTAGTCCCCTTGAAATGCAAACCTATTATCTGTGCCCTCTTGTTCAGTTTATTTTTTGATAGAAGTACATATTCTTCATTACTAATACAAAGTGCATGTATCCAAGAATATGAGAAAAAAATCTGGCAATATAGGATTTAAATGTTGTTAATTGTTGATTTTTTATTTACTCTTTTGAAAGGACATGGAATTGTTGTTGATTTCTCATATATGCAGTGTAATTTTTATGTCAATTAATTCTCAATTTCAAATTCTTGTTTGATGAAGTTAGGGGTGTCAATGAATACAATAAAGTTCGGGTGGAAGATACCTATCAAGAATTGAAATTATTCATATTCTATCATTATCTATTGAAAATTGACTTTACTCTGCCTTACGAATTCTTGTTTGATAAAGATTATCGGGTAACGAAATGGTAGCGAGTGTATAACGGAAAATTCTAACCTAATAGTTAGTTTTCTTATTTTTATACAAATAGACCATCAAATTATTATCCATATTTACGATTAAGGAATAGACAACAAAAACACAAAATGAAATGAAATATATACAATATTGGAAAAGTTAAAACTAATATGGTTTCGGTTTTCTTGTTCTCTAGCTAGTTCCTTGTCTATTTCTTGTCTAGTTTTCTTTATGCTACTAATAAAAGATAATGAAATAGTTGTACATGCACAATTACATAGAAGTACAGTCACGCCTGGAACAATTAAACATATATATATGCTCTGTTCATTGTGCGTTCAATATTTTATATGATCCATAATTGAACTTACATCTACATATTCTTTTATTTTTTTTATAATTATTCTATAAGATAAAGTGTACGAAATAGTCTTAACCCATATCCTTAATTACCCATTTCTCCAACAAAAATAAATTTTATTCATATTCTCTTTATCAAATACGATATATTTGTATTTAGTTAGAACAGGTAGGGGTGGAACTAGAAAATTTAGTTAGAGGGGGCTGAAACTTAAAATGCACAAATATTAATTTGTAGTTAGTGGAACTTGAACCCAAGACCTCCCAAGAACAAAATAGTCTTAACCACTAGACTACAAATACAAATTTAACATTTTATGAGGGGGGCTAAACTATATAAAAACTTCAAAGAAATAAAAAATCATATAATTATAAATTCCAACATACATGATTAAAAATTTCAAAATCATGAGATGACTTAGCACTCCGTGGGCATAGTATAGATCTGCCCTGGCAAACAGGTGTCATTGACACTCCAATATAAAGTGGTCCAAGAAACTAGCACCATTCTTGTTTTACATATTTTTTTGATAAATTCTTCATCACTTATTCCGGCCCATAGCTTCCGCTTGCAACGTGCCAAAATATTGACTTTTCAAATTACAATTATTTTTCAAAATATTGACTTTTCAAATTCTGATTTATTAATAAGTACGTGAGCTTTTTTCCATATCCTTGAGAATTAGAATTTGTACTCTTATTTTGCATATTCATGAGAAATAAAATTCATTCGGACCTAATTATTTTTGTACAAGCCCTATAGTGTTTTAAATTCATCAAGCAATTTAGAAAATAGTTAGCAAGAAATACTAATTAAATTGCTCCGTGATTTGTATCTACTTTTGGTCAGATGGTCAAATTAGAAAAAAATAAAAGAAATGAGCCTTTTTCTCAGTCTCTGAGACATCATGAACTAATTCTTGTTATCTAATTAGACAATTGTGTGAGCGAATTTAGAAAAGGCAGAATCAAATAAAACTCTCTAAAAACTTTACTATTCTGAAAAAATCAAATCAATGACGCTCTAAAGTTAGTAACTCGTTGATCGATCGGGATCAGCTCAGGACTCGCTCGGTAATAGCTCGATCATTACTGATTCAGTTCAGATTAAACGAGTTTGAGGTGGATCAAGCTCGCTCGTTAGATAGATTTTACGATAAAATCTGATCCGTTGGATGAAAGGTTATAGGTTTTACGATTTACTGTTTTTTATTCAATAATTCCCACTTTTTTGTCATTCTACTAATTGTTATGTTTGATGCTTTGTTTGATGGGCTTGTTCCATTCTATTGACTATACATGAAAATGAATGTCTAATGCTTTGTTTGATGTGCTTCATTCTATATTTTTTTTCAATTTGTATAATAGTAGTCTAATAAAATCCAGCAAGCTAAACGAGCCAACTCGGTCTAGCTCAATACTGGCTCGGTACGATTATGAGCTGATAGTCTAGCTCGGTCTCTTAATCTCAACTCACTCGGCTCGCTCAGTTATTGTGGTAAGCCGATCACAAGCTAAGTCCAGCGCGTGATGAGCCAGCTCGTTGCCATCCTATATACAACCCATAATACCTGAATAAGATTATAAACATTGAATCACAACGCAGCAATATTCTTTATACCATTCCATGAGATTTTGTTGATATTTTCATTTATGGCGACCATTTTTCAAATTGGTGTTCGGTGAATCATTGTTTCAATTTATGACATATAATTATTTCCACTCAAACTATAGCTACCCTCTTTAAATTGTGTAAAGATAAAATTATTTGCTAAACTTAATTTGTTCCTACCGACTCCCTCTCTAGCTTTGTTGTCAATATCATAAAAAAATGTGAACCTTTTTTTTGTTAGTCTCTCATTAATTTATATGGAAATAAAAATGAGAGGGAATAAAATGGAATTTTTTTATAATATTGCCTTGTATCTATTGTCTTTATTTAATATTTTATTAACAACAAGAATTATTAATTTGTTTTTATCATTTTTATTTGATCTTTTTCAGTGATTGCATAAATAGTTTGCAAGCAAAAGTTTCGTAATAAAATAACAATTAAATATGGTGATGTTATTGTTCAATTCCATTTAGTTTAATTATATTAATTTTTATTAGTGAGAATATTTGTGTTCAATGAAAGTATATTAGAAAGAAAAAAAGTATTTTCCACAGTACAATCGAACATTCATATCAACAAATTTTCATAACTATTCCAATCGATACACATGGGTATGATTTTCTATAAATTAATATGTTGACTTCTCATATCCGTAAAATTTCATTCCGGATAATTCTGTGACGTTAAGTATTTTATATTCGTAAAACAATAATTTATATATGAGAATCAACAATAAGTTTAGGACTATTGGAAAGAACATAAAAGTTCAATATATAACATCATTTAAATCATATGTTAATTCTTAGATTTTTATTTTTTATTTTCTAGCATTTACTGTGAATAAGTGATGAATAATATGTATTCCTAACCAAAACAAAAAAACAAAAAAGAACGAACCGTAGAGCACAGATAATATATTTGCATTTCAAGGGGCCCAGTATGGTAAATCTACAATTAATTTGTCAGAGAAAAAAACCTAGCCCACTTGATATAAATCTTTCGATAACCTCAAGACACACTCCGCCTCCTTTCCCACTTGGCTCACTTAATCAAAATGAACTAGCGATGGAGATTGGAAAGGCCACGGTAGTAGAATCCAATCCCTAAAGATCAGGTTCTTATATATACTAGGGGCAAGGAGATCACACAGGCGGAGAAAGATCTGAATTCCTGCACTGAGATCACACAGGTGCATATATTTACAACTGATCCCAATCTCCTTTTGCAACAACAAATTTAAAGCTGATCAATACTTACAAAAAAGTTCCTTACTGAGACTGACCAATTAATACAAGTTGTCAGATTAGAACATCTATATCCAATATGTACACAGATCAAAATGAGAACTTGTATACCAATTATGTGGGTCATAAAGGAACCTTTCATTCATTTATTTTTCCAAAATTTAATTATTAGCAGGGAAATTCGGATCTCATCGAGGCTACTTTACATCAGAAGGTTGTATTTGATAAAGATCATTCGAAATAAATCGAACCATCCAAATTAAATTCCGATGAGTACCGAAATTTCTCTTATGTATGAACACAACACTATATTAAATGTTTAATAAAATCCTGTATACAATTTTTTAAAAATTTCATTCAATATACAATTTTGTTTAGGTCTTACAGGTTCAATGATCAATTGGGGAAATAATAGAAGCCATTAAAATATATACAAAAGGGATTATTATCTTCACTATAATAGGTCGGGGCCGAATATTAATTGTTTGATTTACTGTTTCCGTACTTTTTGTTTTCCATTGCAATCCGCATATCCTCCCGCAATCCATGTCTGCGATTAATTTACACTTGGATTGAATTAGTTTACGTGCACATCAACTGGTTTTCATAGATGATGTAATGCATACAATTCAAACAATGTAAATTTCTTTTTATAAGATAATAAACCCAAATGCATATGCATCAATTATTAACTTGTGTAAATCAAATTTAGTTGTTTAATTACCAATTTTGATGCATGGTTCAATTTTTGCTGCTATCTAAACAATACAACTGAAACACAAACTTAAAAAAAAGAGAACATATGTACTTGCAAAAGCAATTGCGAAAATGAGTATTTTGTATTTGTCGTGTATTATTTCCAATATTGGATATGTGAATTTTATGATATATTCAAAACTTCCATTTGCTTCTGATTTCTCCAAAATATTTGCAGATGTGAATTTGTTTCTATCTTTATGAATGGAAAACTATTTCAATTTATATTAGAGTTGATAACTTCTTTTAATTATTAACGTCAATGTATTATTGTCAGCAATATTCTAACATGAATTTGTTGTAATGAACATTTATGCAGAAATATGACATTTTACTTTGGCATGAGTGGTTTAGGAAATGTCGAGCATTTGTTAATTACAAGCTTCAGCTTCTAGGTATGTGGAATTTCATCATTGAAATTATTATCTTGGATATGTTTTTTTTTAGTTTTTTTAGTTTTTAAGTACCTTAATGCATGTATTTAGACAGTTGTAAGAACTTCAGTACATACTTTCAATTAATGCCTGAAATTTACACACCATCAAGCAATTCAGAAATTTACCCTAATACATGATAACCAAATTAAATATAACAATAAATAATCTGAGAAACGAACGACATTTTAATTAAAAATTTGAAGGTATCAATGCATAATTTAGAATGTAATTCACAATCGAAATGAATAAAAAATACCAAAAAATTAATTTCCAAAGTCAATTCATAATATCTAAAATTGATTTACAAAAATGTTGTTTGCATACTAAAGAGAGTGTGGAGTGCAAAAATATATTGACAGAAAATAAAAATCACACGAGTTAGGACTAGAGGCAGAATCAATTTAATCCAATTCTCTAGGTGGCTTAAGTTGTGACTTACACTTAGTCTGGCTGGTCTTAGTACTATTTGACATTAGGTAGCTTAATTGAGGCCTAAACCCCTTATTCCACAGTTTAATCCTCAACCAATCCTCACACAATATGGAATATTAAAACAGTACGCTCCCGGTCTTAGTGAACTATCGAACATTAATAACTTGTAAAATACATGTGAAACACACATTATCGAGTATTTACTTATAAACCAAATCTAATCAAATAAATTCAAAGTGAAATAAAACTGAACCCAAACAGTATTAATACTTCTATCCATTGGTCCGCCGCCGTTTGAAAAACCTAATTCTTCCAACACACTTCAATTCTATAGGCCCCCCCGCCGCCGCCGACACAATTAAGTTCAAGGTATCGGGAAATTAGAAGTTTTGGATAGACGGAGATTCACAACAACAAAGTAGGCACTTTTCGCGAGGGAATTTCGTCGCTAAAAGTACCGTCGCAAAAGAAAAAACACGTTTATGACGGTACTCCGTCGCAAAAAGTCACTTTTTATCCTCGCGAAAAGTGCCTGTCTTTTGTAGTGATTACATCTTCGGGTAGGAGGTCACAGATTCGAAGTATTTTGACCTAGATTTCTCGCTCAAGATTTCAGATATATTCTCCAAATATACAAAAAAGGTAAATTAGCTGAAAATAACTTTTCTTGTACTAATCTTTAATGACTTAAATTAGATATAGCTGGAAGTAGCTAGAAATGTTTTTCGTTGAGATTGCTCATTACATACGGTTCGTTGAAACTGTGAAATTTATGTTTTTGTAATGATCACTTCGCCAATTAGAAATTTAGAAATAAAGCATAGAATTTCATATGAACAATTATAGTCTAATGGGGTACCTATGCAGAATGTCAAACCATAACATAATGAAACTGTAAAATGTATAAGTGCACAATTTAATCTTAACATTGTCAATGCCCTTTCATTGAACACAGACATGAGGATGCTAAGGCTGAGCTTCAATCTCTGGTCAAGCACAGTCTATCTGCTATGCACAAAGATAAAAAGAAATTAGGTACATCTGTTTTTCATCAGTTTATTTTTTTTTATGTTCATGTTCTTCCTTTTTATTGTTGGAATTATCACAGTTTTGTAACCTTAGAGAATATTTGATATATTCCATCTGTTCCGGTGATTAAGAAGACTTGTTGGTCGGCTAGTATGTGCTTGCAAAGACCATCCTATAATATGCTATCTAGACTATCCTGTTCATATTTACTGATGCAATATGGCTCAACTTTATTTAGGTTCCAATGGATACAAGGAAGTCGCCAGGGTTTCGACTCACACCATCTTGGCCGCATATGGCCTTGAGCACCATCAAGCACTCGCTCAATCGTTCTCTCGGCCCCTTTGCAACCACAACAAGGATATGTCTAATTTGGTGTCAGGTTGCTGCCGTGGCTGTTTCAGCTCTTTCGTGAGGCGGGTCGTCAAGTCTGTCTTGTCAGAGAATATGTGATGGCGTGTTCTTGCCTTCTAATTATTTATCATGTTTTGTTATTGTTTTCATTTTCATTGTTTGTTGGTTGTAAAGGGAGAAAAGCTCTTGAATCTTGATTCCACCAATAAGCAGTAAAATTTGAACTTTCTTCTAAATGATAAAAAATTATGAACTTATATTATGTTTTGTTTGTGGTTTGATAAATTTGTTACACAACACTACTGTAAAATATATACTTGACAAGTTTCAATGTTTTGTTACAGAACTAGCCTCTTCTTCTTCTTCTATTTTTTTATTTATTTTTGGATAAAAGTGGCACAGCCACCAATTTCATTACAAAACCAAGTATAGTTCTTACAAAAGTTAGCACCTAACAGCTGGTACTAATTAACAGAAGACTAACATGACTACAAATAGCTAACAATTCCAAAAGATGAGTAAAGTAAAACAGCGACTAAAGTTCAGGCAAAATTGAACAATATATAGCAAACTAAATCTTTGTCAAACATCAGAGGCTACAGCTTCAGAGTTGCCATCAAAAGACTCTCCCGAATCAATCCTTGATATTTCATCCATGTCTCTATTGTAGTCAGAGAGGTCCTCTGGGTCTAAACCAAGTATAGGATCCTCCGACTGGGTCTCTGAAGGGGATCTTGCCCTTTCCAGGAATTATGTATCTAAAGAGATTAGCCATATAATAGCACCTCTAATCATTTCTAATAGGAGTTTATCTTTCAGGGGTACATAAGCATCCAATAACCATAAATCACTTATACTCTCATAACTACAATAAAAACCGTTATGGGAAGCTATCCAGTTCCACATGGTAGAAATAAAGGGACGTGTGCAAATAAATGTTTGTAGTTTCCATATTATGCTATCAGGTCTATTCGGAACTAAGGAAAAAGAAAATAAGGAAGAACATAAAGATAACCATTCTTGAAGCTATAAACCTACAAGCTGTCTAGTTAAACAGATGTGGGGTAATGTTTTTGACTGTATTAAAACTTTAGATACAGTTGAGTACGGATTGGCACCAATAGAAAATAAATTAGGATATAAGGTAGAAAAAGAACAGTAACTATACAATCTATCTAACCAAAAAAGAGTGGTTATACCATTTCCAACCTGTTTGTTTATCCCTACCTTAATAGTTTCTACATCCTTTATTACCCCTAACCAAAAAGATGATTTTTTGCTGCCTGGAAGGTCATTATGCCCACATTCCTGTGTGAGAATTTTTTTCCATCTACCCTTAATGTTATGATCCTGAAATCTAATCCACCATTTTACTAAAAGGGTAGTTCATTCTTTGTAAATCTAAAACTCCTAGGCCATATTGAGTTTTACTTTTACAAAGCATGTCATGTTACCAAGTGATGTTTTTTTCTAACTGAGAAACCACCAAACCATAAAAATTGTTTTCAGCCATTCTATAAATTTACATCCAATTCAGGGGAATTGAGGAAACAACTGAGTTAAGAAGGATAACCCTACCATCTAGAGAAATGAGGTTGTTTTTCCAATTTTGTAATTTTTGATCTATCTTTTCCATTAAGAGCAGCCAATCTGAGGTACAAAGTATTTCCAGTGTAAACAAGTCTTTGCATGTCGTTTTGTCTTTAAAATTGTAAAAATAACAAAAAATGCAAATTGTCACGACACATTAGTCATGTCATGTTTAAATATATCAATGAAGTCGACTCACTTTTGGTAACATTTGACTAGTTATATTTTGAAATTTGTTCACGAACAAAATTCCGAAAAAATAATGAAAATGCGAACATTGTAAACATTGTAAAACAAGGAAGCATTGTTCTACAAACAAATTATGTATAAAAAATAAATTTATTCATAATTTGAATTGTTATTTGAGATGACTAATGAAACAAATTTATGTGGTTTTGTTTGTGTGGTGTGGCATATTCTGTGTTGTGCCATAACGGAAACTGTGTTGTGATAAATGATGTTCCAGTGAAAACATTAACCTTCTTACTTCCCTAGTACTATGATCACTATTTAATTATGAAATAAGCACATATATAAACCCCAATTATATATATAAGTTTGGTATATTTCCTTACATAAAATATTTTCAATTATATATATTTACATGTGCTTCTTGCGAATTTCAAAATAGATTCGAACTAATATAAAAATTGTTATCTTATTTTTATGAACAAAATGAGTTTATTATTTTTATCTATATTGAAAATCGTTTAACATTTGTAGAATATGGACCTAAAAAATCTTCAACAATAACAAAGGTAAAAAAAACTGATTTTTTTTAATTTATAGACGTTGTATTACATTATTTGGATCAAAGTTTTTCGAAAGAATTGTATTTCGTAGTTATCTAATTCTTATATATTTCTATTTTCTTCACTATATACTTCCACAATTTCTATTTTAAATATCTCAATGGTATATCTATTTGATTTTCTTAGGATGTTTTAACAATTTTAGCATACAACTATACAAATGCCATATGCAATAAATATAGATCAATTATTTCTGCAAATATACTAGTTTTTTTTACATTTCATTGCATTAAAGATTATCACTTTTCTCCTTTCATTTCATTGAATGTCTGGTGTGTATTTTTCTTATAGAAACTGAAAATAGCCAAAAAAAAAATTATGAAAACAACCTAATATGAAATATACCCACAAAAATTTAATATTAGTTACTGGTTGCACTCCCCTGTTTGAGTTGGTGAACACTGAGTGATGCAGGAGCACCCGATTCAAAAGATTAATTACAGCAAACAAAATCAGAAAAATATTTACTTAGTTTAGCTTTATGGTAATCTTTTCTATTTAGATTTTTATTTCTGCATTAAGCCTATATGGACAGCAGCTCCCTGTTTTCTAATTTATGATTTAGTAATTTAAATTATTTCTATGATATGTTACCAAATATTAGTAGCTTTCCGAATTATTTTCTGCATTGAGTAATATATATAGCTATATAACCCGGCTTGTGGGTGAGAAAAAAACAACAATTTTTCTGGATATTTTTCTATAAAATTAAGGAGAGACAATTCTCCCTATTATTTTGGTGTTCTCTCAAATTTATTCTCTGAAGATTATCGGTATCACACGCTTAAAGAACAATCTTTCGTTCTGTGCGGCGTCACTGAGTTTCTGGCTTGTAGCCATAATTTGATTTTGGGTGTTCTTCAGCTGCCTGTGGGTAAAGGCTCTTCTTTAATTCTCTCAAATATATGTCCAAAGAAAAGTGTGGTTTCAGTACTGTTTGCACCTCTTAGTTTCTTTTGGACTTTGGCTGGAGTGAGTAATTATCTTTTGTTTGTTTAAGTTATTGTTAAAGGTTTCAGTTTCAAAACAGTGGTTTGCCTCGAAGAATGTTTTTGAGCGAAAGATATTGAAAGAGGAAAATATGAAATTTAATAACTCAAAAGAATATAGTTGTCAATTCAATTTTCAAAATAACTAGATAAAAAGGTAGATAAATAAAAACGATACAAGAAATATTTTTTAAGTTTTTATGAAGATTTTGAATATTATGGATATTGACTATTTTAGAAGTTTATATGGGCTCACTAGAAATTCTCCTAAAAAAATTGCTCAGCAACTTTACAAAAATAAATTTTCTTTGTAATAGTACTTCAGTTAAAAATTAATGGAATAATAATGATGTGATCTTCATTTCTGAAATTTGACATGTTGTTATTGTTATAATACAGTTGAATACATTTTTATTAACCAATTATTATATAATAAGAACAATAGATTAACTTTTCCAAAAGAAGCGATTATTTATTACATTATTCAATTTGTTTACTCCCTACCCAACTTCTAATTGAAGGAAAAAAGTCTAAAAACAAAATTGATCAATCAAGTCCTGGATCATCCTTGGATACGGGTACATAATTTATTTAGATCCGATCCACTAATAGTTTAAATGTGTCATTGTTCACTTTATACTTTTTTTCTTTTGATATTTGTTGACTGTATCAAGTTGAAGGGTCACCAAAACATGGGTTCAGATGAAGTATGGACTTGGCAGTACCCTAATTGTGTAATTTGAGATTTGCATTATTCGTTTTAACCTGATACAAATTTCAAAGCAGATCCCCTATTTTTCTAAAAAGGTACCAAATTTTTTTTGGCTCAGCTGGAACTTATTCTTCACGATTGGTACCGCAAGGGATACTCACCCGTTATCATCCTAGGATATGGGTATTGAATATAATAGGATCCGACTCACTAATGGTTACTAGGTGGCATTGTTTCTTGTATTTATTTTGATTGCATCTGTTCATTGTATCCTTTTTCTTTTCCATTGACATTTGTTCATTGTACATAATTATATTGGATCTGACCCACTAATGGCTTCTACGTGTCATTGTTCATTGTATCTTTTATTTATTTTTCTATTGACATTTGTTCACTGTATCAAATTGGAGGGTTGTACTAATTTAATTGAATCTTACCTACTAATATTGTCAACGTGGTATTATTCATTGTATCTTTCATTTTTTCTATTCATATTTCTTTTATGTATCAAATTGAAGGATTGTACATAATTCAATTGGACTCGACGTCCCACAATTCGGTTGCAACGTGGCATTGTTCACTATATCTTTTTTTTTTTTCTTATTGACATTTGTTCACCATATCAAATTGAAGGATTGTACATAATTTAATTCGATCCGACCCACTAATAGTTGTGACGTAGCATTGTTTACTCTATCTTTGTTTTTCTATTGTCATATTTGTTCACTGTATCAAATTAAAGTGTTCTACAGAATTTAATTGGATTCAACCCACTAATGGTTGCAATGTGGCATTGTTCACTATATTTTTTTCTATTTCTACTGACATTTGTTCATTGTATATAAAATTGAAGAGTTGTACTAAATTTAATTGAATTCGACCCACTAATAATTGCTACATGGCATTGTTTATTTTATATTATTCTATTGACATTTATTTATAGTATTAGATTGAAAAATTATACATAATTTAATTGAATCTGACCCACTAATAATTACAAATAATTACGATGTGGCATTGTCACTATATCTTTTTTATATTTGGTCACTGTATCAAAATTAAATTGAAGCGTTACTAAACAATTGTTGGGAGAGACCACTTTTCCCTCAAAAATTATAAAATTGCCCTTTCATCTCCTTTCAAAGCAACATTTCACTGCGCACTGGTCTCTCTTTCTCTATTGCTCTCTCTCTCATTTCCTTCACTTCTGCTCCGCCCCCCCTCTCTCTCTCTCTCTAGGAGCTTTGCTTTTAAGGTATTTCTCTCTTGTGCTCTGCCCTGGTTTTTTTATTTATATTTTGTAGGGAAGATTCTAGAGGAAATTACTGAAGAAAAAAAAAACAGAATATTTTGTTAAACGGAAGTTGTTGTATTGTTAAGCTTGTTAAGCTCCTGTGTTAATTTTTATAGACCAAAATTGAGCTTGATCTAATCTTATATTTGTTTCCTTGTTTAATAAATACCAATTTTTCAGGTTTTTTCTGATCCTTTTTATTGGAATTGCTGGTTTATATTGAGTACGAGATATATATAGAGGGAAATTGATGGAAATAATAGCAACAACCAAATTTTTAAAGTTTACCTTTTTAGAAACAAAATTCGGAGCAATCTATTCATCTGTAGGTTGTAACATAGATTATATTCTGTAGGTTGCAACTTATTTATAAAACTAAAATTTTGTGAAAAATATTTATTTGATGGTTATTATTCTTCAGATTTGTACTAATTTTATTCGCAATGGTAGGGTTAGGATTCCATATCTGGTATTTGCTTCGGTTTTGGTTTTCAATAACCTAGAGTCCCCTTTTATGGTTCGACAAAAAAATGGGTAAAAAATCGAGTGAAAAAAATAATGAAAAATGGTTTTACTGTTATTAACTCTACATGCAATTTAATACAGGTCAATGGCAGACACCTCTCAACCAGAAGACGTATTGAACCCGGTCCCGATCTCCTTTGCACCACCTGACACTGAAGGAGTCCCCATTGGGCCTGGTAATCAAACTCCATTTGTACCAGATGGAGAAACTCCTACCAGCACAAAAAAAGTTAATAAGAAGAGCAAAAGATCCAAAGTGAATGAGGAATCACCCCATGTCTCGACTGAGTCGAGAAAGGCTAGGAAGCCGAAAACTGACAAAGCTTCGACATCCAAATCAACTGAGGTCAAACGACTGGATTGGCTTCCGGAAGGATGGACGATCATTGAGCGCATCCGAGAAGGAGGCAAAACCGCTGGCTTGAGGGACAAGGTTTAAATCGTTTTCCTATCTATGTTATCCCGATATTAGTATATGGGGATTTATGTTTCAATTATATCTATGTCTGAATTTATATTTTTCAAGGGAATTAAATGCTTGATATAACTTGCTTTGTAATAATGTTCTTGTTCTGTTTTTCAATGTAGTAAAAATTGATTATGTCAGTTATTCTGAGTGTCATTAGAAAATTTGTCATCCTTTGTGAATCTTTCAAATTGAATATCATGATCGGGGTATAAAGACAATGTTATTATATGGTAGTTCCATATTGTCTGTGAACCTCCTTGTACATAATATACAACTATATGTCTCTGTACCACACAAGGTTTCGCAAATATTGGCTGCGAACTTACCTCGTTCTAAAAACTTACAATTTCAGATTCCATTTCAGTCCCTCCACCTTTCCATATTACTAAATTAGTATTGTTATTGACAAAAAATGCCATTGCTAACATTTTTTTTATCTTGAAATTTCAGTATTATTTTGAGCCAGGTACGGGCAAAAAGTTCAGATCCCAAGTAGAGGTGCGCCGTCACCTTGGGTTATTTGATGATGCTCCTAAGCCAAGTGATATAAACGATTCTCCGAAAGCAATGGTGAGTTATAGAACTTCAGAACTGTTATTTTTGAGCAAAACATAATTTGGTTTGACATAAAATGGGTCACAAAATGAATTACACTAAAATATGAATCATAAAATGGGTCACAAAATGATTTTGGTTAGAAAGATGGTATCGGGCTCATATAATGGGTGTAACATGACACCTCTTTAATACTTGTTCTATTATTTGATGGTGGATGATTAAATATAATGTTCTATGTGTGCCTCAGTCAACTAAATGATTGGCAATCTTTCTGACCAAAATGATTGGCACCTCTTTCTAACCAAAATGATTGGCACCTCTTTATATATAATGTTCTATGTGTGCCTCAGTCAACTGGATATCTTGGCAATCTGTCTATTGAGGAAATGATTGATGAAGATAATACCGAACATGAAGCAATGCGGGATGAGGAGTTGAAGGGTGATACGCCAAGAGCTAGTAGCAAGAATGATATGAATGCTCCTGAGAGCTGCCAGAATGTAAGTATGTTTTACACATTATTAGTGCTAAAAAACAATGTAAGCTAGCAATTTTGCACTAACATGAATATTTTTTTGCTTTGTAATATAGGATGGTGTGTCATCTTCTAGTTCTCTTGGACCTGACAAGGCACCAACAGAAGAGCCTAACGACAATGATAATTAATTACTCATATTATGAAAAAGTTAATCCTAAAATTTTCTGAGAAGCTTTCTGGAATATTATCTTTAGATTTAACTTAGATTTTAAAATATATTTGAAAGTCATTATTGGGGAACTGTATCTTGACCCAATTTTAATTGTCTTCATGTAATCCCAGTTACTCCCATAAGATTGTTTGCATTTTTAATCTATATTTAGACATGATATTATTTTTATTTCAGTTAATTTAATTTAATTCATGTTTTGGTTTGGTCACTTATATTGCTCAGCAGACAACTTGGAATGATTTTGATAGGTAGGAACGATTTTTTTTTCAAAAAAAATAATGCTCCAAATATATGCTCCACAAATATTGTCAAGAAAAAGAAAATTGTACTTTATCTGACAAATAATTGACAAATGGGGAATCTTGGATAAAAATGGCTGCATTCACAATTTGTATTTCATTTTTATTTTTTCAATTAACAGAGTGCATGGCCATCCGATATGATTTTTTTCGTTGCCGCACAATAGAGCATGAAAAATTATGTATGATTTTTGCCATGTATACACTTGTCCGTGCTGTGCCCTTAGAGAGTTGTCCAGAGAGGGGCAAAATCGTCAAAGTTTACATGAGAAGGGCAAGACACGTTTCAAGATGGCATGAGTAAACACAGCAAATGGCACGATTTAATCACCACATCAGTTGGCACCTAGAAATGCTATGTACATGAATAAATAGCATTAACAGTACTAAAATTGGTTATTTGCCACTCCAAAACCTTCCAATTGTAAAAATGTCATCCCGAAATTTGAAATTGTAAAAATGCTACTCTAAACTTCATTAATTCCTAATTTTGTCATCTATACTGTATTCTTATACTATTTTTATTAAAAATTAACTGAAAAATATTGTTTTAGTATACGTATTTCTGTATTTCCGATTATACCCTTCATGAATGTCAATTTGGGAAGAGAGTTACCTTCAGCTTTCCAGCACACACCTCTTTTACCTTGTTGTACCTCAACCTCCTCTATCCAGCTGTTCACCAACTGTCAGAGAGCAGAGAGACAGAGTTGGAAAGTGTACTCGGGGCGATTGCGGCGGACTGGCTGCCTACTCGGGGCAATTGAGGCAGAGGGCTGCCTTCCGAGTAGGAGGCGTAGGGTTCATGCCTTGAGAGATTCCGAGTAGGAGGCGGAGGGGCTGCCTTCCGAGTGGAGAGCGAAATACCCTTCTCAGAAAACCCTTCTCAGAAAGGCCGAGGGCTAGGGTTCATATGTTTTTCTGAGAAGGGTATTTTAGTCATAATTTTTTTTTTAAAAAGCCTAATACGGTATAAATGGCAAAATTAGGAATTAATGAAGTTTAGAGTGGTATTTTTACAATTTTAAATTTCGGAATGACATTTTTACAATTGGAAGGTTTTGGAGTGGCAAATAACCAATTTTCCCATGTTTTAAAATACGGTTTTGTCCATGCCTGCAAAAGGTCACTGCATACCGCATATGCAGATTTTAATGTGGACTTATTCATGCGGATTTTAAAATGAGCTGTCAATATCTACGGTCAATTCCCATAGTCATGACTCATGAGCCTAAGAATAATAACATATGAAAGTTAGGTACCTGTTCGGCAACAGGGATTAAGGCTCCTTAGCCTTCTTTAAGGACTTAAGGAAGCCGAACAGTCACTCCTTACACGGACTTAAAGATTTCTCCTTAAGACTCCTTAGCTAAGTCATCCTCCCCCCCTCCTTAGGAAATCACCTCCTTTGAGTCTCCTTAACAGCCAAAATTGTGTTATTTTAGACAAATATACCCCCAAAAAGTGAGCTCCTTAAGAAACGTTCTCTTTCTTTTCATTTTTTTATTGTCTATCTCACTTTTCTGGGGAGCGATTCCCTAGACGCGGGAAAGAAAAGAGGTGCTTCTCTCCGGCGAAGATTGACGACGATCAAGTAACCGGCGCTCCAATCTGACAGTTTTACTACGTTCGCACTGAGATGCTCTTTCCAATGACACTCTAATTACCCCGTCTCTTCTCAAGTCTTCTAAGCTCTCCTCCAGGATTCGGTTTTAGCACAATGAGGTAAGTGCTAGCACTTCTCCGTTTTCACTTCGATTGATTGAGTGAGGGACTGATTTGGTTCTTCCGTAACTTTGTCTCTTACTTCTCTGTTCTTCCCTTCTCCATTCTCTGTTGTTCCCTTCAGTTTTTATTTAGAAATTTTCCTTTTGCTTTAAAATTAGACATAATATCAGTTGGACCAGTATGTACGATCTGGTATTACTATAAGACGACAATCTCTTTAATTGTGCAAATTATAGGTTACTGGTTCAGCTTAAAATTAGGCATGCACTACGAAGAAATATGATAATAAATATAAGATAACTTCAACAGTACCATACCAAATTGATACTTGTACCAGAACCGTACCAACCCTTCATATTCTAGCACTTCACTTAATATAGTGATTGATACCATGATTAATTAATATACGTCAAATCCCTTTTCAAGGTTTTATTTTGGTTTAATTTTTAATGCAAAATTGAAATTTATGGCAGCTACTGGTACAGGCCACTTTAGTCATTGGTTTTATTTTATTGGTCCATTGATTCATTAATTGGTTTTATTCGTTATATCCCTTTTATGATTCATTGGTTTAATTCATTGATTCACTATCTTTCTTTTCATCTATTTTTTGTTGCATATGTAGTATGGATCATGTAGTAGAACAAACTTGTGAAATTAGAGGTAAGAAAGGTAAGAGCCGAGCTAACAAAAATGATGCAAACATTGCTCATCGAGAGAGAGATGCAAACTGGTCTGATCGAGAGACGAACATACTCTTAGATTTATTAGACGAGGTTCAAAGTAGAAGGCAAGATCCAAATGGTGATGGTGGGTACAATGACCAAGAATGGAGTTACATTTACGGCGAGTTCACTAAGAAAAGTACACAAAAACGTGCTTTACCAAGTCTGAAGCAGCGCTGGAAGAACCTAAAATGTGATTTCAGTTTTTTTCGATACATGGCGAATCGTAGTGGATGTAGTTGGAATGAAGATGCACATGTACCAGATGTTCCTGAAGATGCTTGGAGAGATCTTAAAGAGGTACTAGAGGGTGTCACAATTTTATTAAAATTTGAAGTATTAAAATTATTATTTTTTAAAGCTAACATATACTTGTATTTATTTTGCAGAAGGACCCTAATCGATATAAGAAGTATGTTAACAAGACTTTCCCATGGTACAATCGAGTGGAGACTCTTTATGGGAAGAGTATAGCCTCAGGTTCATCAAATATAACCACTGCTCCAAACTGTTCAATTCCCCGCACATTTGCTGAAGTTTCTAGCTCTGATGATGACAATGCCACAACCCAACAAGAACTTGATGATTTCAGCAATCCTGAATTTGAGGTGACGGCAGATGGTATTGATCTAATTCAGGAGTCGGTCAATCTGACTACAAATGTGCCAAATTCTGAGCCAACTCATGTACCTTCTTCGCTAAATCACAAAAGAGTTAGCAACTCAGCTGATCAGTCCTCGCGCCATACCAAACCGAAAAAAAGTGTTAACCGTATGGATGAATTTGCTGAAAGATTCCTCAGCCAGCAGCAACAGAGAACCGAACTGATTGCCCAATTGAGTCAGGCAAATTGTGTACACGATCAAGTTCTTAACAAGCTGCAATCTTTGGCATTACCAACAGCAATTCATATTGATATGGAGATGATTTTGGGAAACTCTTGGGTAAGAGGGTGTTTTATGAAAGAAGATGATCATGAACGTCTAATGATGTTTATCGATCGCGCAGTTGGATTGTTTCGATCTGGTCAGCTACCTCTCAACTCCTCAACTCCTAACTAGTCTAAATATCCTCAATAGATTTGGGTTATGTCATACTTTTGTCAAGTAGGTTGGTATTCGTATTATGATATTCCGACTTTTGTTTATATGACATAATTTATTACAATTTATGTCATGTTTTTGGTATAGTAACTTATAATTCAAATGTAGAACGCAATATATTTGACCTATTTGTATGGAAAATGATATGTGTGCAATTATGAATGTTTACAAAGTCTATTGTAAAATTTGTTGCTATCACTATATTTGGTCTTAAAAATGCTGCTGCTATCAATTGGGTGCAATGTGCAATATACTTGAGAACTCAATTCCATTTTGGGTTTAAAGTACTGACTGATTCGTTTCTAATAAACATATTCAATGAAATTGACATAGAAGAAGAGGCAAGCACAATTCAAAAATTGTACCAGTCGGTACCATACGTGGACCGGTACGTATGGTATTTTAGTCTTTGTTTTAGTTTTCTAAGAAGAGACAAGTACAGTTCAAAAATTGAGTATGTATCACAATTTTAGAATATTATTTTAAATTTTGGATTTACTTTGAATTAAATGGAATTGGGTTATTATTAGTGTTGCTAGCCAAAAAAAAAAAAAAATCCTCCATTTGAATTAAATGGAATTGGATTATTACGTAGAATGGATTGGTACAAGGTTTCTTAATGTGTAGTTTATTCGATGTGAATTTATGTACCAGTCCATTATGTACTACATGGGCACAATCTTGTACCAGTCAATTTGGTATCAGATTTGTACCACAAGAAAATTTTGGAAACTTTTTGTAGGGTTCAATTTTATCATAATGATTTGATTTATATTGGATAAAGTGTTTTTTCATTCAAATTAAAGATAAAAAATTTCAAATAATCTCCAATAATAAATATTTGAATTTTAAACTTTCAATCCTTGACATGCTTTAAATAATTTTATTTGACATTGTTCATAATATTATGAAAAAGATTCTAAGCAAACTAATGAAGAGATTGATTTGCGCACAGCAACAAATATAGCTACACAAGCAAGGGACACAAAAAAAGACATTGAGGGTAATTTGGTCTTTATACTTATTCTAACAATAAAACACATTTTTTATTCACCCATGCTACATTCTTAATCCATAAAGCTATTGCCGAACACCCACTCCTTAGTGGAGATTAAATAGTTAAGTCCCAATTCCTTAAGCCAACCTGCCGAACACCCTCTAGGGGTTTATGCATGCTTGTCTAAATTATAACATCTTCTTATCTAAAGTTTGTCACCATACATACCGATTTGGTCAACAATTTAGGGGGTTATTATTACAAAGACTAGTAATATCCAGTGCAATCCATATTTTGTTTTTTTTTTATGATTGACGGCAAGCCGTCAACAAATATATTAGAACAAACATATAATGTTTATTTACAAAGGTCCAATCTATCATTACCAACTATATAGTTTAGGTCATGCAAGTAGTTCGTTTGTATTGATTTCACGGTTCATATTAGGTCTTGCGTTACGCATGTACTGATTTCAGAAATCATTACAAGAAGATGTAGTCATTAAGAAATCAGCCACGTTAAACATGCAACTAGCAAGTACTCAAGGAATTAAGCTATAATTAACTAGCAACCGATCAAACAAATCAGCACAATAAACATGCAACCAGCAAAGAAAACAACCTACAAGCAAAATCACAGTCATGAAGAAAACAACAAGCAACAGCAAAAAAAGTTGGAAAGAGCTGAGAATAACTAGGAAACTGCACTTGTTACCGACAGCACATCGTGGCTCCAAGTCAAGTCCACTATTCATATTGAATCGCTCAAAATTATCCACAAGAACGTAGGCAATCAACCGTACAAGCAAACGAGTTTCTCTCCTCCGTCTTTCTCGTCTCTCGGTCACATAGACCTACCAATGCTTACTTTCTCATTTATCTCCTTCATTCTTCTCTCTTAACGCTTCTATTTTCTCCACCGCTTTCCTTGTTTTTCTTTTCGTTATTTTCTATACCAAGGGCCGGACGGTTTTGTTTCTCTGAAGAAGAGTGACCCCAAAATAAATTAAATATAAAAGTATTGTGCTTTTAATTGATATGTTTTATATTTTAACAAAACTTGAAGATAAATTCAGTGGCGGCAATGAATATTAATTAGTGGTGTTGGGTAAAAATGAATTGTTAAGATGGCTACAAGTGTATATTAATTGTTATGAATGGTTTAGGAAATGTAGAGGATTTGTTACGATCTTCAACTTCTAGGTATGTCGATTTTCATCATTTAAATAATTATCCTGAAATTTTTTGTTCTTTTTTAATTCTAGTTCAAGTCATTTCTGCTAAGATTTGACCTAGAGTCTCCATGCATTATGACAGACTATAGCACTAATCTTGCACCCCATTATGAGAGACTATAGCACTAATCTTGCACCATATTCCCCATACTGTAAAGGTTTCTAATTCCTGCATTTAGAGAGTTATGAACTTCGGTACGCCTGAACGCATGACAGTACTAGGTGAGCTTCCGTGTGCAAACATCATCATGCATTAAGAAATTTACCTAGCTTAATGCATGTATTTAGACAGTCCTAAAGCAGGTGTTATTAGTATGAGTTCGAAAATCATATGTCTTCAGTATACATCAAATTAAGGCCCATTTGTATTTTAATAGATTGAATTGAGCCCAATATTTCTTTAAACAATAACAAATCACTTTTATTCATGCCAACCTTTGATAAATTTTTAAGACATAATTAATTACTTCATTTTTGAAAATCTTCATTCACTGTACAATTTATTTTGGTCTTACAGGTTCAATGAATCCATTTATTTCTGAAGATATACTACAAATACAAATGATGCACATCTCCAACTCAGTGCAATCATTCTTTGATTGTTGTTGAAGCCATTTAATTTTGGAGATACACTACATAAATGATATTATGTTGTAGCATTGAATTATGTCTTTGGCCTACACTTTATGTCACCTATATAGAACTGACAAAAGGCATTGCTCCCCTTTACGAGTGATTTTATAAAATTCTAAATATTCCCCTCTTCTTAAGGTCTAAAACAATCGACTTAGACATCAAAGGTTTCTCATTTTATATAAACTTATCTATTTTAAATTAATTTTAATATCTTATTTCCATTGCCTCCAAGCAATCATTCTGTTTTTCCGAATTACCTTTAATGCTAAATATGTTCAATTATTATTTTTCTGTAGTTGTAAATAAAGCTTCAAAATGATCAATTAGTGATATAGCACAACCCATCAAAGTATACGAGAAAGGTGTATTGTCTCGACTACGATATGTCGTGGCCGAATATTGCTGGATTAATAGTTTCTATCGTTTTTCTTGCCATTTTCAATCCGCATATCTCGCAACCCTTGTTTGCAATTAATTTACTCTTGTTTTCAATTAGTTTGCATGCACTTGAACCATTTTTCTATTTACATAAATGTACTATTGGCAGCGATATACTAACGCGAATTTGTTGTAATGATAATTACTGCAGAAATTTGACATTTTACTTTGGCATGAACGGTTTAGGAAATCTGGATGTTCTTCAAGGTATGTTTGTTTTCATCATTTAAATTATGACTCCGCTGAGATTTGACCTTGAATCTCCATTATGACAGTTTATAGCATTACTCTTCAGCCATAGTCCCAATATTGTTAGGGTTTGTAATTCCTGCATTTAGATCTTAAAAAATAATTCTAAGTACCTAAAATGAATGTTTTTAGACAGTTCTAAACTTCAGTACGTACTTTCAAGGCTGCCTAAACGCATGACTACAGGGTGAGCTTCTGTGTACACATCATCGATCATGTATTCATATATTTACCTTAATACATTTATTTAGACATTCCTAAAGCCTATATTTAATTGGTATATGTTCGAATATCATATTCCATCCGATCTACATGTACTTTTAATGAATTAATTGAGGTCCATATTTCCATAAATAATAACAAATCACTTATATTTACACGAACCTTTAATAAAAAAATTAAACATAATTATTTCATCTATGCTGATTTTCTAGTATTCACTTTAAATTTAAATCCTATATTGTTGCCAGATTTTTTTATATAATTTTCTTGTATTGTCTTTGGACATGTGATGAACCAGAGGGCACAAATATAACAAATTAACTTCATAGATTGTTCAATTGTCCAAGGTGGTGTTTAGTTGAGGCCTAAGGTTAAGGTGGTCTAAGTTAGAATAGTTTTTATTCCGACATAGACCGGTCTAAATTATTTTTCTTTGGTTGAGTTATAAAGTAATCATACGATTTAAGGTATTAATTTCATCATTGGTTAAAATTTATTTTAATTTATTTTTGGTTTACTTGTAACTCTTATTAGAAATAAATTTAAAATATAGGAACAAAATTGAATATAACATTATGTAATATGCGATAAAAATAACATTCTAATTAAATTTTGAAGTTCCCAATACATAATATAGAAGTAAATTGACAATTAAATTTGAATAATAAATAGCCGTACATTAATTTCGAAACTCAATTCATGATATCTAAATTAATTAATAAAACTATTTTTTACTTACTCAAGATAGTGTGAAGTCATCAAATATATTGACAAGAAAATCAGAATCGCATGAGTTAAACCACCATTTCTGGGTGGCTTAAGTTTAGTCTGTATTTAGGCCTAACTTTAGACATACAACTAGTTAGACCAGTCTGACTATTCCACATTTGGTGGCTTAACTGAGTCCTAAACCTCTTATTCTATGGTTTAAGCTCCAAGCAAACATCACGCATTAGTGGAATATATGTTAAAAAACTATGCTCCTGGCCATTGTGAACCATCTGACATAAATAACGTATATAGCACATGTGAAACACAAATTATCAAGTATTTACTTATAGACCAAATCTCCACTTTTGCTGATTGAATATTCGGCCCAAGTTTAATTCTTTTGGGCCCATTCCAGCTTGTCCCTTCTACAGCCCAAGGACGGTGGCATTTTTTTTCAATTTTATTTCTTGCTCCTTTTGAAGTCCAATTAATTTTCATTGTTTGGGGTCCGATCTGATTCTTGTTTCGTACCCTAGTTTTCACCTTCTCCTCCTTTTAGGGGTCAAAAGTACATTTTATAGGAAAGGGTATGAACACGGTATTAACCTAGTTTTCTTCTTCTCCTCTTTTTAGGGGTCAAAAGTACCTTTTAATAGCATGTTATATTAGCATTGTTTTAATATGTGTGTTAGTTGTTCTAAGTTAATAAAAATAGATTGATTTTTTTTTAATAGAAGTTGCTAACCAGTACTGACCACCACATATCCATCCCTCACCTATGCCTTATTTGTCAACTAAACTATTTCCCATCTGATCAATCTTGTTCAATCTAGTGTATTGTAAAAATATGCACGAGTAAGAGTAAATCGAAAGATGACACCTCGTGTTAGTCTTGTCGTGCTAAACCAACCGTGTCGGTTCTATATTCTTAGAGGTTGGTACTTCTCTATGTTAAGCTTTGACCAAAAGAGTGGTGAAACAAAGTAAAACAAGAGCTCATCTTTCTTTTTCACATTTACTAACTATTAGAATTTGTCATTTTCTTCATTTGAAATTCTGAGAGAGAATCAAATTCTGGGAACAAATTAAATGGGTTATCTTATAGTTTTTCAAATTAAAATACAATAAAAACTAAACAAAAAGAATCTCATGTTGTTATATATCTACAATACAAAGGCACTATATAATGCACTATCAGTATGACATTTATTATGTTTGAACTTTCAAAAAAAAAAATAAAGAATCAAAATCTACGTATATGCTTCAAATCGAATTGTCAGGTAATTAATATGCAAGTTGCTTTTAACAACAAGCCAACTATTTCTATATTCCTAGAAGTGGCAGTCATATATGTTAAATTAAACAATTTTACAAAGAAATTCAGTTGTGGAAAGAATTATCTGACTATGGGACCTGGGTCTTGCATCTCACCTGTTGAAGCAATCTCAAAAACGCTATCCTCACTAACATCAGTTACTAAGTTATCTGTACTGCTTTCTTTATGCATTTTCTCTGTTGGGAATTCCAAATACATGCTCTCCTTGAGCTCAGAAACAACTGCTTCCATTGTAGGCCTCTTAGATGAGGTGGGTTCAGTGCACCTACATGCTAGATCCGTAACCTTCCATATTGAGTTTATATCATACTCCTCTTGCATTTTAGGGTCCACAATGCTTTCAATATTTCCTCCGGATAGTTTTTCACGCACCCAATGTACCAAGTTAGCCCCTTCTAAACCAGCGTTAGTAGGGGACTGACCTGTGACAATCTCCAATAGAACAACTCCAAAGCTATAGACATCGCTTTTTCCACAGAGTTGATTTGACGAATAGTACCTGTAGATGCAAGCAATAATTTAACTACTCTTTAATGAAAACATTATTTTTCTCTCAAAAAACAGAGTAAATAAAATATTTAACCCATTATAGACAACAAAATTGAATAAACATGTACTCAAACTTCCATGCTTCCAAATAAATTAATACGTTACTGTTATTAGAATTAAGTTTTAAGTTATATATGTAAGTCTGGTAATAATATTATTATGAATTGTAGTTGTAAACTTAGGAATAACAAAATGTAATAGCAAAACAGAGATCTTACTCGGGATCTAGATAACCAGGAGTGCCTATTACTTTTGTGGAAACATAACTGATTCCATCACTTTCAAATGCCCTCGAGAGCCCAAAATCCGCAATCTTCGCCTCGAAATTTGCATTTAAGAGAATGTTGCTGGCTTTGACATCTCTATGGATAAGTGGTGGATTACAAGCCTTATGCAAATACTCCAATCCTTCATTGCATTTGTTTAAACATCCAGAATATTATTTTGTTGCAAATTTTTTTTGATAAATTCAATATTTATTTTTGAACATCAATACTACCAATATATAAATTATTGTTTCTGAATACAGTTCTTGTGCCTGCTTGTTATTTTTAATTTAAAGACATGAGATAGCAAAAAAAAAAAAAAATCATTGAATAAATGCAACGCAAAAGTGAAAGTAAAGAGCTTGGCAATCTGATTTAGTCAGATTCAGGATATAGTTTTGAACTGTTAATCGATGTAATATATCAAACTCTTTTTTCTGAAATAAAATAATATATTCAAAACAAAGAGAGAAAAATTACAGTACCTAGTGCAGATTGATATGCAATTTTAAGTCGCTGCTTCCAAGTAAGAGGCTTCACATATATATCTGATATTTAAGAATGTTAGCTTAAGATACATTCATCAAAGACACAAAATTAGGATCAAGTATTATTAATTACCTTTGAGCTTTTCTTGAAGATTTCCTTCTTGCATGTACTCATACACAAGTGCCATGCAATTTTCATCAATGCAATAGCCTATTAGTGTAACCAAGCTCTTGTGATGAACTCTGGCCAAGTGTTTTGCCTATAAAAAAATTATGATTAAATATATATTGAACTTACTGTCATAAAAGATCTTTAGATGTTGATCATCGTATTATTATTTGGTATATCTTTTCTTATAGCAACGAACCACCAATACTTTCGCAAGTGGTTAAGCGGGTTATGTTTGTGTAGTGGTGGTTACCTCAGCCAAGAACTCCTTGACCCCTTGGGAGGACGAATTAGAGCGCATCTTAACTGCAACCTCAAATCCATTTTCTAGGAGGCCCAAATAGACACTTCCAAATCCTCCAGTACCAATAATATTTTGAAAATCATTTGTGATTTTCTTGAGATCATTGTAACTGAATTGACGATTATCACTGATTTGAAAATCTTGTGCCGCTGCTTTCGGTTGAGGTGAAACTGTGGCATGATTTCCAGCAGGATCATTTATCACAGGGCTTGATTCAGACCTTTTACCTTGCTCTAGAACATTTGATTGCTTATCTGTATATAAAATATAGAGATTTACATTTACAGTTATTTTATTAAAAAGATGTATATAGAAACGGAATTTTGATGTAAGCAGTCAGGCACTTTTACACTAATTTATAAATGAGAAAAAATAATTGTCTCTGTTTTCAAGTACTCAAATAAAAACCCAAAAACGTGAGAAAAAATTAATTTAAGCTTAATAATATCAATACAGGACAGATATTGACATTTCCTGGTAATGATGCCTTACCATCTATCATTTACGGTTTCGTGGGTAAATAAAAATACACATTTGGCTTTGCTTTTCATATTTTCCTCATATAAAATTAAAAAATGTTTGGAGTGTATAGTGGCTTAATAGTGTGCAGATTAGTCTCATAATTCATCTGTAATTATAAAAAAGTGCGAGCACTGATTTTGTTAATCCAAGAAGGGAAAAAAGGTTGTGAAAAAACAGAACTTACGTTTCTGTCTCAACCAATAAGTAGTTGCAACAACAATTGCAATAACCAACAACGGGACTACCACCGCAGTAATTATAATATTCTTCTCAAAAGAAGGAGATGGAGACGGAGATGGAATAGGAAGATCACCAAACCTAACAACCAAGACAATGAAGATTAAAATGCCAACATGGTTCCAAGAGATTAATAAGCAATTTGTTTACTTTAGAAATCTATGAAACTTTCTTTCTTTATATGAATGCTAACATTGAAAAATGAAAGTGCTGAATAATTGTGATTTAGAAAAAAACTTGAATCCCTTCAGCAATGAGTACCTAGTCGATGGCTCTTCTCTCACAATTGGTGAAAATATGTTTTTCGTTTTCTTTCTCCTCAAATATATATTAGTGTTGAATTGAGCCAGTTATATAGTCCCTAATATTTTTTAAGTTTACTTAATTATATGTACGCAAATATATATTTATATATATATTTTGTGTTTATTTGTATATCAAAATGAAATAATAAATTATAAGGTTATCAATGAATAAAAGTTGCACTCATGCTTTCTACAGCATATACGAAATAAAATAACTAAAATAAAGTGTCACCTATATGTTAGGCTTCCATTTTGTTGTCTTTTCTGAAGCCCAAAAGGAAGGTTGGTGGACATCTTGTTATTTCCTCTGATATCACTGAAAAATCAACAAAAAAATTATGAATTGATCCCTTTATACAGAACAGAAAGCCGGATATATTTTAAGGTTACTGATAAAATGCATACATGTACTTAAGAGCTGTTAGTTGGTCTAGAGAGCTTGGAAGAGATCCAGACAAATCATTACCAGATAAATCCCTGGAAAAGTAAGCAAGAAATGGTTACCGAACAGATGCGATAAAATCATTAAACTGGAAAGTTAATTAACATGTAAGCCAGATGTTGTCGAACTAAACTTTTCTCATAACAAAATTAAATATGAGTTTACTTTATATATGTCCTTTTGTACCGAATGTAAAATGGTTCAAAAGCTCGGCCAATTTTTAACATTACGTCCTGTCCTTGTGATCTTACATTCGTAAATTAATGTTTATTTAAAAAACTGAGTAGTACTTGATCTTAAAATGAAGGAACTTACAAGGACACAAGGGCACTTAGATTTCCAATGTAATAACTCAATGGACCTATCAATCCACTAGATGATAAGTTTCTGAAAAAAAAAATATAGAAATAGATCAGAAGTTTTGGACTAATTCTTGCATCTTCTCATAATTCCAAAACAAATTATAAATGTAGAAATATAGTTTACAGTTAAGTCTTGTATGATGAAAATAGGCATAAAAAAAGAAAAGAGAAATGTACTGACAAGCCTGTGATCCTGGAAATGTTGGAGGAGTTCGAGGTGCAGCTGACACCAGACCATATGAACTCTTTTGGAAGACAAGGATCACCACTCCACCCTTTTTTTATTTGATGATCCTTCTTGATAGTATTAATAGCAGCAACTGCAAGTAAAAACAACTAAACTACTTAAAAAAAATTTCATCCCTAAGGTTTAATAAGACTAAAATTTATGACAAGATTTCGAAGATTTGATCCCAAAAATTACCATCTTCACTGTAGGCAGGGACCCCCACAGGAGCAATTTTATACAGTTCATATCCATTCAATAAAGGTGGAAGAGTTGAATTTGAAGTAGCCACCAGTGAGATATTATAATTAATAAAACCTGACCGCTGGAGAGTAATCCTGTACCATGTCTGAAGGATAATATTTTTTGATCCCATATCTCCATTGATAAGTAAATCAAACTCCCTTTTACCAGTCGACGATGCCTGGATCTCATAGAAGTGAAATATCCAATAATATGTGGAGGACTTGTCATGGACATTCCAATAAAGGTTAAGTGGTTGTTGGGTATTTGAAGTGGTGGCAGCAGTCTGCATCACAACAGAGGGTGTCTCGTCTGGGTCAGATTCTATGGTGGAGTTTGATGAGATCCCTATTGTTCCGTTCAAGGTCTCTTCAGTCCACCACCGGTCATACTTATCATGAGGGTACCTATTTTTTGTGCAAGATAAGGAATGGAGGAACAACAAAGAGTATTGATGTCTCTATCATAGTACTATTTTAGTTAACTAGATAAATTTCAATTTTTCTTCCCTTTTGATATTTAATTTAAGTTCAATATTGCAATAGTATAAGTTGTACAAAATAATTCTATGCATACCTTATTGGTCTTTCAGGTGGTGTCAATAATTTAATTTTAGCAATATTATATAATGTCACAAAATTTTAATTCAAAAATATATCCTATGGAATTTGCATTCTAGTGATCGAATGCTTACCAAAGAGAACAAGTAGTTTGACAAAACAATTACAATTGTAGAAATAGAAAAGATTCAAGTAAGAAATAAAATTTTGTGCATGCACCTTAAAACTGAAAGAGATGTGCTTCGTCCTAAATTTGCCCTACGCACCCAAATTAAAGATTGACTTGCATTCGTCTCTTGATAAAGTTTTGAATTGAGCTGCCTCAGGTGTAACGTAGAGATAAATGGATTTCCGAGATCCTTATTAACCAAACAAACTTGCAAGTAATCTGTGGTAGTCTGGACAATAATCTCAGGATAGGAAGAAGAAGCTGCATCTACGGTATCCCAAAAGTTGACTCCCAAATAAATATCAAAAATAGGGGGTCTAGTTATGCTATCATAATTTGAGTAAATGAATGTTGCTCTTATAAGATACTTAAAGCCTGGTGTCAAGGATCTTATGGTGTAGCAGTTTCGAATTCCAACAGGAAAACTTCTAACAGTTTGGAATACTCTAGGTAAACTAGTTGAGATTTGGAAGTTCACTCCAGTGTCGATAAATTGCTCATCGGATACATAAGTTAAATTTGTCCCTGGGTCAACATAGCTAGAGTTTGATGAAATCCCACAGTCAATGCTCAGAAAACCTGTAAGAAGGAATAAAGACAGCAAAACTTGTTTTTTTAACAGCATTACGCTCAAGTTCAATCATACCTAAGTACCATAAACTAGTTTCCATGCTCTACTAAAATGATAGTTTTTTTTGTTCAAAATGATTACTTGTGTTGTCGGAAATAACCATGTTCCATGTATGTTCAGCCTAATTACCCTTAACATATCCTAATCAGTATATAAATTAAGAAGAAGACTTTCAACAACTAACATTGTAATTAATGAACCTAATGATGTCCTAATCAACAAATCATATCGCACAATTACATATATGTATAGAAATGAGAGAGAGATAGTGCAGCCACTACCACTGTTTCATATTTTCATAAGAGAGGGAGAGAGAGAGAGAACAGATTGTAATAATGCACATGCATAGCAGGAAATTACCGTTAGAATCAAGCTGGCTATGAACTTCAATTGTAATTGAGGATATTAGCAGAACTAAACGCCACAGAACCATTCTTCTCGCCATGAACTTAGGTGAGAGTTGAAAATTATTGGTTTCGCAACACAACTCTTATATTAATTAATTTGATTAAATTTGGAGAAATTGACTTGTCAAATATGCATTAAAAAATAAGAATTTGACTTTGACTACAAAAATTAAAATAAAACAATTAAATCCAGCTTGCTCCAGCCTGGATGTTAACATGTCATTACTTGTTTGTCTAATCAAACTTAAATAATACCAATCAATCCTGACTGACCACCATTATTAATTAAATGACAACCTAACCACAAAAATGACAACTTACGCTCCACATTATTAAAACATACCAGCCAATTCTGACTGTAAAACTGTCATTACTGAATAAATGAGATCATAATCCACATTAGTTATATTTGATGGGATAATTTGAAAAAAAAATTGTTCACCAATAGAATTGTAAACGGAATGTGGGTAATTTATTTCTTCGAATTTCATCGCTTCATTATTTGCGTATTCATTATCTGTATTTGTAAACAAATTATCTCAAAAAACAATGTGATATGAGATAGGCATAATTTACATTTTTTTTAAAGATGCCGAAATGCTTGATTGTGTTGTTTATAGGATTGCGTTAAATTATCAATTTTAATTTTTACATTACATTTTTTTTTTTGGCTGCAGAATTAGTCCGAAAGTAGTCCGACCATAGCTCGTCCAAAGAGCCAGTTTATTAGCATATGATAACTTCTTATATCTGATCTTATCAACCAAAACGTATTACAACTGCTCAGATAAAAAAAAGGAAGTACATTTAATATATATGTAGCAACTAGATCTAGCACCTAGGCAAACGGAGATCTCCATTATCTCCTTCCAAGAGCATTTTGCAACTTCTCTTAGTAATCTCCTTCCCCCTCCAGCTTTATTGTTTTCCCACCCAAAATACAAATTCCAACGAACATTTAAATTATTACCTATCTGATATACATCCGTTCCAAAGAAGATAGAAAAAATCCGCTCCCAAAAGAAAACGCTACCAATCACGCATAAAGGTCCTCAAGATTAGAATTATATAAAAAATATTAGCTCTTGAATTCATTTAAACTTTTTTCCAACTCATGTAGAATAGAGAAATTACTAAAATTGTTGATATGAATAAAAATGAAGTACGTAACCAGTCTTTGGTCATGGGAAAATTCTTTAATTTGTTGCAATAACAAGGGTATGGATTTGGAAGAAAAAAAACTCCCATCTCTTTTGAAAAAAAATGGAGTACGGACTTTTGAAGGTGCATTGAAATTTTTGTGATGTTCTAGTGAAGCGAATCAATTTGAGTCGGACTCAAATTCGGGCTCATCCTTGCTTTGAAAAGCGTGCGGCTGCTAATAAATATGCGACCCACTTGAAGATGTTTCCAAGATAGTATTACTAGCCTTTTCATTCCCTAAGTAATTTTTGTTTGCATATTTGCTATGATATTAATGTTTGCATATATTCTATGTTGCAATTAATTTCGTAATATATCCGATGTTGCATGTAATATGTTATATAAGGAGAAAATGGTATGACATGAAGGGCAGTTGAATCAAATATATTTCTACTAAAATTTCTTTCATTTAGTGAAAAAGTAGCTCGTTATTCCGTGTTTGAATGAAAAAGTAGTTGTTCTGAACTATTGCATTAAAATGTTGAATTAGCAAATGTTCCGTACAATTAAATTAGTTGTTAACTTTGCTACCTCATGATTTACGCAAACTTGCTGTACAGACAAAAAGTCCTTTGGATGGTGATTTATCCCTTGTTTTTTATTAAAGATGAGGGTTCTTTGGACCAAGTCCGGATATGTCTGTCATTCACCAAATTCGGTGGAAAAGCAACCAAATAAACTAAATAGTTAGTTATTCTTTGGACGAAGTCCCTATAGGTGGACTAAAGTTTCAGAGGACACGGGGAAAAGTGACAAAATAATTAAACTAAAAAATTTACTTATTGGACGAAATCCATATATATATTTTAATCAAATTCCGGAATGAACGGAAGAATGCGACAATAAAAACTAAAAATAATAAAATAATTGTTAGACAAAATCTAGATATGTCATTAATTAAGAAAATCAAATTATGGTAACGAATATAGATTTAATGAACAAATACCTTTTTGATAAGTGGTGGATAAGTTTCAATAACCCAAAAGTTAGAGGGATTTGGAATGAATATCCTTCATCATAAATATTATAATTGTACTATTTTTTTCAAGTACTCATCTATTTGGAAAGTCAACCTTTTTGAGTTGGATAGATAGTACAATGGCCGTGTATTATTGAGCATTATCCTAAATAATTTTATATAGTAGTTCAACCTAATGTCACTGTAGCTAAGGTATATGCTAAACGAATTGAGAATATATAAGTGGTAAGTCAAGTAGCAGGTATTCCTAATAGTTATAGAAGTCTAATTTACCTTTGAAAATTGTAATATTTTATAGTTAGGAAAAATAAGATTTTAACAAAGGATAACCTTCTTAAAAATAGTTGAATAAGATCATCACATTTCTGTTTTGTGGACAAGAGGGGACAATTAATCATCTTTTGTTACTTGCTGTTTTATAAGTTAGGGTTTATATTGCAAATCTATAATGGATTTACTTTTAATTGTACTAATCTACATGATGTATGGATGTTAGATGCATTATATCTCTTGGAAAAAACAAGCCTATTGTTGAACTAATTAGGGGGGCTATGTTATGGCTAGTGTGGTTAGAAAGAAACAAACTTTGTTTTTCAGATTCAAATTAACTTAAGAAATGTTACTAGTATTGCAGCTAATATTATTTCACTAACTACTTTTTGGTGTAAGAGTAGTGGTGATATATATTTTATTTCCTCTACTAGTATCCCTTTGGTTTTCCCACAAATAAATATACGAGCCTAGAAGATGCTTGTTTTGTAGGGGTGAAAACGGAGCGGATTCGGAGCAGATAATGCTGATACCATATCCATATTCACATTTCAGTGAGTGGATACGAATACGGATATGGATAGTAAACGGATGTCAAAATGTAAAATCAAATCCACCTTAAACGGATACTGATACAAAGCGGATAATCCACAAATACGGATTCGAATATGGATACTAAACGAATAATTATCGGATAATTGAGTCGTATGAATTTTAAGAAACAAATATTAACTAAAAAATTTAATTAAATTAAGAAAACCAAATCAGAAAATGAAAAAAAATGGAGGTGTTCTTGAATATAGAAATGGAGAAGAATTTATACAATAGGAACAAACTTCAAAGCAGTATGTCGCTGTCAGCCAAGCTTTAAAGTAACAAAAAGAATGAAAATTCAGTTCAAACTTGAAAGCAGCGACGTCCGGATTGGTTGACAATATTAATTCACATTAGAAGAAGAGTTAGGGAGGAAGCAGTACATAATGGCCTTCTGTTTGAAGCGCTTCAAATAGCGGAGTGGGAGCTACTAGATTCCGTTGTAACTGGATCCGTGAAGATTCGTATCCGGATATATACGGATATCCGCTCCGTTTAGGATCCACAAAAATTATCCGAATTCGTATCCGGACGTTTTCTCCTCTCTTTGAATATATCTAGATCCGACTCCGAATACTATCCGCTCCGTTTAATTCGGATTCGGATTATCTTCGAATATTGTTTTGATTTGCTCTTACCGCACATGAGGCTAGAATTTTAGTGGCCTAGGTTGTTGGGTAAAATAATGTTTGCGAAATTCAATGTCCGTTGAACGCACAGTTTTGATTTGCTCTTACCGCACATGAGGCTATAATTTTAGTGGCCTAGGTTGTTGCCTAAAATAATGTTTGCGAAATTCAATGTCCGTTGAACGCACATGGTTTTGACTCGAAGTCATTGAATTGAGGAGCGCATTAACATGGTGTCATCTATAAGAAATCCAACTTGTACAATTAAGCACTATTAATTGTACAAGTTTAAAACATTTAATTAATCAATTTAAGTGTTCACTTGAATCTTATCGCACAAGTTAAACGTACTTATTTAATTAATCAAGTTGATCAAGTTACATTTTACCGCAGAATTTAAGCAATATGATATTGTCATTGACTTGAATCTTATCAAAGAACATAAACACTTTTAATTATATATTTTTTATTGCTATTATAACCAAGATAAACAAATGAAAAATGTCATGATTCCAGCCGACACCCAAAGTAGTCAAGTACAAATGATATGCTACTAAAGTGTGTCAAGTACAATGAGTTATTTAGAGGATTGAGACTATTTCTCCCAAAATAGTTATTTACAAATCAAATCAATCTAACAGAGTGGAGATCCCACAACCTATATTTAAAGGGAAAAATAAATATGTCTAAATGATAATTGGTTGTTCATTATAGATGAATCCTAAAAATATAAAAAAATTGGACAACATAGAGAAGGCAATATATATGGATATCATATGATTTAATAGTCGCTCTAAATTTTTAGCTGGTGTTAAACATAACCAACAAATAAAAAAGATTGTGTTGTGGAATATGGACAGTACTGTGAAGTGAAACTCGAATTTGACACCTTGATTTGGTTGTTTCATATTTATCAATTATTAAAAAAATAAAATTTGTATGGAACATTTCAATTTTGTTGATTTATTGCCTGTCTATTATTATTTAATAACCAATCTAAGCATCTTGATACTGTTAGTTAGAAATTTGGTCACGAATTTATTAATGGGAAATTTTACATATTGCCCTTCTATTTCAAAACATAGAACAAAATATCCCCATTCCAAAATTCTTAACAAAATGACCTTGTGGGCTCCACTTTTCCCCTCTCTTCCCCTCTCTCCCATTCCTCCAGTTTTACTCCTCTATATTATTTGTTTTAGTAAAAATATACAAATGTGATATGAAAAATAGCATTCCATTTGTTGTTGACGATGTGTACAAATATAAAAAGTTTGAAAAAAATCAAAATATTACATTTTAAATGTACTGTTGGATATTCTCTCTAAACAAAGGTATTGTTAGATATAGAAATAAAATACTTTGAAAATCATACATGATTATTGTTTATCATTTGATATTAAGTCAATGATAGTTTAAATCATATTTTTAAGGAAATCAAATCATTCGATTATCAAAAACATAATAGTTAGTTTTGCTTTGAGTAGTGTAAGAAAAAATAAATAAACAGAAACAGAAAACTTTTATACGCCTTATTTATTAAAATTTGGCTAAGGAATTTCTAGAGATTTATTATCAAACTTAATTAAGATAATCTTCGAATACAAACCCATGATCACTTTTTTTAAACAATTATAACAATGACTTTTTATACTATTATTATTATTTTCACGTCAAACTAAACAATCGATATTGTCAACATCTCTTGGAACTTCTCAATTTGAGTTAATAATTGGGTAGCTAGTTGACCGTTTAAGCATTATTGAAAATTAAAGAAGTGTTTTATGATTATTAAACGGGGAATGGTTGATCCTATCCTATTTATATTTTATACTTGTGAGCTGGACCGAGACTTACACTAAAATATCAAAATATACATCTAATGTTCTTGTCTGTATCTGAAAAGTTAAAAGAAGAAGAAGAGTAATTTGTATTTTTTAGTAAAGTTGGTGGCAAATCACCCAACTAAATTAATATCCATAAGTGATTCTTCATCTGAGTTTCGAACTTACGATCGCCTACACATAGATAATTGCCTTTGCTACTAGACCAAAAACTGAATCTAAAAAAAAGTTATTAAATAAGTTTGACAATTGATACGTATATGTTTATACTTTCTACGATTGATACGTATCCACGCATAATTACTCGAGGAGTTCGACAACGGTACACAATTAACTAACAGTGTGGTTTTCAAAGAATTTCAATTTCACGTACTATTTGTTGTTCGAGTTCTTATGTATTATGAAAATTATATAACCAACATTAATTAAGAGCTTTCTGTCAGACTTAGTGACTGCCACCTGTAGTGTACATAATTCATTGGAAAATATATAGCCACCATTATGGAATTTGAATGAACAATTTTCAAAATTACATGATCTTAAATGGTGATGATTAATAGACAAATATTTGAACTATGAAATACAATGGGAAATAAAATACAAGTCATGTGAACAAGCCGGACATGTTTTTGTAATTGTTAGAGAGGAGCTCAATTTTATGGGCCCGAAATTTTATTGGGCTTTCATGAATGAGCTTTATTTTGAAGTTGTGGAAATTGGGCAGAGCATAGCAGGCTTTGACTAGGAATGATATTGTAATGGATCGAGGACATTTTTATGTTAATTACAGTTTCACAAGGTTTGATACTTGTTGGTTTACTAATCGGTCCATATTAAAATAAAAATTAACTAAGATTTTGTGCGGTTAGGTACTTGTTGGTTTACTTCCGACTGATCCATGTAATGAAGCAAATTTCAGATGGATAATACCAAATTCTGCAAGTATGGGAAAGGGGGCATTACAATGGGTATTTGACCAAATTTTTTCCGATGCCGGTTGGAACCTTTTGATCTGCATCAAGATTTGAGCATCCGGTTTAGATTTAAGTGATGGATTTTTTTATCCACATCAATCTTCACATGGATCGAATGGCTCTGATCAAGCATCATACCACATTTTGTGTAATTTTTTTTTTTTGATAAAAAGGCTAAAGCCCATTTTCATTCAAGAAAACTTAAATTACATCAAAATCTATAGTCTGATGTCACTGAAACATATAGAGAAAAGCCCTAACCATAGGAAGCAGCCACCGATATGAATGCCCTACCAGAAACTTAAACTCCATAACAGAAATCCTAGAAGCAACTAAAAGCAGAACACAAGTAAGCCACACAGTGGGACTGGAAATCAGAAAGCAACATATCAATAGAGACTGGAAGGCACGAAATGCTTTATTGTGGGATAACATAAGGAACAATCTGATGCCCAGGATCTTCCTCATAGCGTGGAGGCCCGTCAGTTTCCAGTGGTTCTTCCTCTATCAGACCTTCATCAGCCGGAGGTAACACTGTAAGGGGTAGAACATCAAGTGCCACTGGTAGCCACAGGGAAGTGGCAGTCTTCACTGGCGGCTTCACATGACCTGTCCAATAATTGACAAGAGAAATAATTAAAAGTATGATTTGGCGATGTGTTTTGCGCTTACCATTAGCAAAACAGAGTTCGTTTCTGTGTTTCCAGAGGGACCAGCAGACGGCGCTGAACACGAGTAAAAGAGCAGTTTTTTGGGGTGAAGGGAGTTGTGTAGCAAAATGGATCACATCATGCATCGTAGTCCAAGACCTGCTGATCGCTTGACACTGGCCCATGTAAAACCAAATTTGTTTAGTATAAGCACATGTAATGAACAAATGGTTGTTTGTTTCAGGTAGGTCACAGAACTGACATGTGGCATCCCCTTGCCATCCCTTTTGGAGGAGATTATCAATCGTAAGTAATCTATTTTTCGTGGCCAACCACATAAAAACTCGAATTTTGAGAAGTATAGGGATTTGCCACCATAACATTGGGTTCTTAGGTTGAATACCGCGAAAGTTAAGAAATTTATAGAGAGACCGAACTGTGAATTTGCCTTGGGGGTCCCACCTCCAACTAAGTTTATCTACAAGATGAGTAAAGGACAGGGTGCTAATGATGTGTAGTATTTCCAACCATTCGGTATACAGAACTCCATGTAAAGATCTACGAAAAGTAATAATATCACCTTGTGTAAGAACTACTTGTTGTAAAGAAATAGAGCGGTCAGTACATATCTCAAATAAATGCCCATCGGACACCCCGGTTCACTCAAGTATACTCATTAAGATGTCACGTTTAATGTAATTTATGCTGCAATTGATCTTAGCTGGCCATGATCTTTATTAGCTCAATATAAAAATGCTAATAAGTTGTGCTTTAGGAGTGAACACAACTTTTTTCATATTTATTTGACCACATCATATGATATCTGGTAATCTTGTGCAAACTAGTGTGTATTGCAAATCTACAGCATACCGGACAAGTAGATATTTTTATTCTTGCGCAACAAGTTTAATTATAAGATACTTTGATTGGTTTCTGTTTTGCAAGATGTTTTCTTGAAATTTGAATTATCGATGTTGTCTTTTCATATTTTGACTCAGTGTGGTTTTACTTAGTTGGTTTGATCTAAGAATAACTCGACTGGAATTGAATACCGCACTGGGAGATTTTCAATCTCTCGTCTTTTCACTTTGTGGGTTCCAGGTATAAAGCATGGGACACAAAATGAGATATTGAACTAGAAGACTGCGGGACATGCCACAGTTTTTTTACAGGTATCGTGGCTCTTGTTTATGTCATTGGTAGTGTATGTATATATTTATAAATAGAAATCGTCTTGCGCTGACGACATGACGGGTTGTCAGCTCCGTTGTCGGGGTGTGACAGAAATTCATGAGGAAAATTGTAGTCCAATAACAATGTGAAAAAAAATAAATCGATGAGGCAAAATTTCGACTTGGTTTCTTGGAAATTAAGGAAATGCTAACTGTCGACGAGAAATTTCGCTTCTTTCTTGTTTTGTAGGATAAAATTCCACCATATTTTAAGTTTAAAACATATAAACTTATTCGGACAAAGATTAATTTTATACAAACTAAATTAGTGTAAGGTTCATGTACTTTATAATATATTGCGCACTAGAATGATGTCTTTCTAATGGAAGGATTTGAATAATGAATTTTCCAGAAAGAATTACAAAAAGAAATATGTAAGTATTAATTCTAGTTCAAACGAGTGTGTTATAAATTTTAGTTGAAAAAAATGTTGATTCGAATTTAAACAAGTTGATATTTTGGAAAAAGTTAAATAATGAATTTGTGAATTAATTTATAATTTTGCAATTAGGAGTGTTCATATGTTCGGTTCGGTCCAAACCAAATTAAAATAGACAAACTAAGTTTTATTCGGTTTTCACAAATTAAACTGAACCGAAACCGAAATAGAATAAGATCCGAATAAGAACAAACTATAGAAAATTTCAGTTTGTTCAATTGAACCGGAATTGGATATTAATCATAAACCTAAACTTTTTTTTGTTAGCTTTGTTATTTTTTAAAAGATTAATTTAAATTTTTTGTTTAGTTCGGTTTACCCAGTTTTAAATTGAACCAAACAAAATACATTATGTCAATTTTTTTGAATTTTTTTAAACGTTTGATGGACGGTTGATGGGTTAAAAAATTTCGGTCCAACCTGTTTTAAAGTTTCTAAACCAAACAGGACCGAACTATTAAACTGGTTTGAAAAAATGAACTGAACTGATCCATTTAACAAGAAAAACCGAACAGTTTAAACCAACTCGGTTCAATTGGAATAAGCCGATCATGCAAGACGGGATGATATGGCAAATGAGAAGTATCTTCTAGGAACTCTCAAATTACATCCACAACCAAACCAGAATAATATTACTTTCTGACATTTTAATTGTCAGATATATTTGAAAATTTGATTGATCATTGATTTCGAAAAATCCGTCATTTGGGGTTTGGTATATATGGTTTGTTTTCACCTGATGGTCTGATATGACTTGATATAATTATTGAAGAACTCTAGCACACCCTCTCTACTAGCCGAATCGAAGCATCATCATACGCTTAGAGGAATCACTGAAAATTAATTTGTCTTACTTGTGCTGGTTGTACGCTTAGAGTAAATAACACAAGACTCCCACAATCCTCCCTCCCTTTCTTTATTTCATTGAAAAATAGTATTACACAATCTTACATTTCACAGTCATTCATCTCTCCTATTTATTTAATTCAGAGAGATATTTTCGTACAGTAAATCAAATCAATTATCAATGCTAGATATAGAATCCTAATTCTAACTTTAGAAGAAAATTCACCACCAGCTATTTATACAAAACAGGAAATAAACCCAAGCCAACTAAGTAAAGAAATCACAGAGGCACCGCCTCCCTCATGGGTCATGACTGCCTCATTCATGACTCATGAGCTGGCCTTATTCTACAGCTCCTTCATGACTCCTGATCTAATCCTTCATGAGTCATGAGCAACCACATGACCTATCTCGATAATTTCCTCCTTAGACTTATTCTTTCATTATTTGAGTAGATGCATATCTTGGCATATTAGTTTGTAAATCCAGCACTCCCCCTCAAGCGGATATGTAAATGTCAGCCATTCCGAGTTTGTCCAGAAACTCGTTAAACACTTTGCTTGACACCGCTTTGGTTAACATGTCTGCTAACTGCTCTCCTGACCTCACAAATGGGATCTTAATTACCTTTGAATCAATCTTTTCTCTGATGAAGTGTCGGTCCACCTCAATGTGTTTTGTTCGATCATGTTGCACCGGATTATGAGAAATATCTATTGCGGCTTTATTGTCACTGAACAATTTCATTTCACTTGTAGGCTCGAATCCTAGTTCAGTGAGCAATTTTCTTATCCACAAGAGTTCGCATATACCTTTGACCATGCAACGACACTTGACAATGCAACGACATTTTTCTTTTTACTCCTCCAGGTAACTAAATTACCTCCCACGAATGTGAAGTACCCTGCAGTCGATTTGCGATCATCAACACTGCCTGCCCAGTCAGCATCAGTATAACCCGTCACATCGAGATGTCTATTTTTTTGAAAAATTAGTCCTCGTCCAGGAGCACCCTTTAAGTACCACAAAATTCTCATTACTGCCTCCATGTGCTCTTCACTAGGCGAGTGCATAAATTGACTAACAATACTTACTGCATAAGCTATGTCAGGTCGAGTATGAGATAAATAAATCAATTTTCAGACTAATCGTTGGTACCGTTCTCTGTTAGCCGGAACTTGGTTTGGATTATTTCCCAACTTTTGATTCTGCACTATAGGTGTGTCAACAGGCTTGCACTCCAGCATTCCAACTTCAGCAAGTAAATCAAGAACATAATTTCTTTGGGACAAGCAGATGTTGTTTTGGTTTCTAGCTACTTCAATTCCCAAAAAATATTTCAACCCACCTAAATTTTTCATTTCGAATTCTCTAGCCAACCCTTCTTCAAGCTTCTGTATTTCCTCAAGATCGTCTCCAGTAATAACCATATCATCCACATATATAATTAAAATAGCAATTTTACCTTGGTCTGATTTGTAGAAGAGTGTATGATTTGAGTTGCTTTGATGATACCCATACCACTTCATTGCGCTACAAAACCTTCCAAACCAAGCTCTAGGAGACTGTTTAAGGCCATACAATGATCGTTCCAATCTGCACACCTTCTTGTCTGCCCCGTTGCATTGATACCCTGGTGGGACGTCCATGTAAATTTCTTCTTTGAGGTCGCCATGTAAGAAAGTATTCTTTACGTCGAATTGATGAAGCGGCCAATCAAAATTTACTGCAAGAGACAACAAAACTCGTACAGTATTTAGTTTTGCAACAGGTGAAAAAGTTTCCTGAAAATCTATTCCATAAGTCTGAGTATACCCTTTGGCCACAAGACGGGCCTTGTATCTTTCAATCTCTCCCTCTGCATTGTATTTTATCGAATAGACCCATTTACATCCTACAGTTTTCTTTCCTTCAGGAAGGTCCACTAATTTCCATGTGCGGTTTTTCTCAAGGGCATCCATTTCCAATCTCATGGCATCTACCCATCTCTTATCTTGTACAGCCTCTTCTACTCTATCCGGTACATGAATTGAAGATACTTGGAGTACAAAATTTTTCAATTGGTTGGATAGATGTTTGGCAGTGGTATAATTTGTAATTGGATATTTTACCCTTTTGCTTGTTCCGTCTTCAGGAATGTACTGATTTGGGGGGATTCCACGATTAATTCTAGTAGGAAGTTTAAATTGAGAATATTGATTCAGAGAACTTACCTCGGGAGAAGATGGGTCATGTGGTTGTGAGTCAGATTGTATTACTTCTTCACTTTCCAACCAAGAGTTAGGTCCTGTTTCAATTTCTTGGGTTAGTGTCTCAGTATTGGCATTACCAGGTTTAGCCCAATTAATTTCAGAACTCGGGTTAGACTCATGCAGCTGGACATCAGCGTTCAAACCTGAGTGAGTACTCTGATTTGGACTGGAAAAACCATTTTCTTGGCCAACATTTTCAGAAGCTTCTTGACCCGATATCTCCTTAGATGAGACATTTTCTGGTCCATTGTTGCTCTTCGGACTCCAACAATGGGTAAACCCCGGTTCAGGTTCACCTCTTGAGTTTGTCTCCCCCTGAACATGAACATGGGGTTGCAAAAAATATGGTTCATTTTCAATAAAGTCCACATCCATCGTCGTATAGAATTTTCTGTTTTTCGGATTGTAGCATTTATATCCTTTCTGATGTGAACCGAATCCTAAGAACACGCATTTTTCTACACATGGTTCAACCTTTGATCTAAAGATTTTTTGGACATGTACATATGCTATACATCCAAATATTTTTGGAGAGAGATTTAAATAAGATGGTATATTGACGTGAGTAGCTAGAGTTTGTAATGGTGATTTAAAATCAATTGCTTTGGATGGAATTCGGTTCATTAAGTATACGGCAGTAGAGACTGCATTGTCCCAAAACACTGATGGGACATGGTTTTCAAAGAGTAAAGACCTTGCAGTTTCAAGAACTTGTCTATTTTTCCGCTCAGCTATGCCATTTTGCTGTGGTGTCCCTACGCATGATGTTTCATGAATAATTCCTTTTTTACAAAAGAAGGACAAAAGATTGTGATTTATATACTCTTTCCCATTATCACTTCTAACTACCTTTATTTCTTTTCCAAATTGAGTGTTAACCATTGTATAAAACATTTTGAATACGTTTGGTATCTCATCTTTAGTTTTAAGTAAATATAACCACGTCATTCTCGTGCAATCATCAGTAAAAAGAACAAACCATTTATATCCAGATTTAGACACAATCAGGGATGGACCCCACACATCAGTATGAACTAAATCAAATGGATTAAAACATTTATTGGTGCTCAAATGATAAGTAGACCTGTGGCTCTTAGCCTTAATACAGGTTTCACAAACAAAATTCTCATCTCCTACACCCAAAAATAAGTTATGTAATAACTTTCTCATGTACCCGAAAGATGGATGTCCGAGTCTTTTATGCCATAACCATATTCTAGTTTTTGAGTCCAAAAGGTTGTTTCTAGTTGAGTATGCATTTCCCAGAGTCGAATAGTCCAAGTAATACAATCCTTCTCGTTTAAAAGCATGCCCAATAATCTTCCCTGTTAGGAGATCCTGAAAAACACAGAAATCCGGGTACATTAGAACTGTGCAGTTTAGATCTTCTGTAATCTTTTCCACAGAAATTAATCTAGTTGATAATGATGGTACTAATAAAGTGTCTTTCAAGGTCATTTTTTCCGAAACTGGTGTGTCCCATTCCTTTAACGGGATATATATCTCCATTTGCATTTATAATTCCTGTTTTGGTTGAAGCTATTATACACGAGATATCACTTTTAGAATGGGTCATATGATCTGTTGCTCCAGAATCGATTACCCAATTTAACTCATTCTTTGTTACACAGTTGTTTTCAGAAATTAATGCAATTTTTCCATTACAAATACAACTCTTACCTACGGGTCCAGAACCTGACCCATTTGTCTTCTGATATGTATCCGATTGTACAGTAGCAAGGTGTGCTGCTGCAGCAGAGTTTTGCGCAGGCCCGACTCCTCTATAGATCAGGCCGGGCTCCCGACTTTGGCTTGATTGATTTTCGAGTTCTGCGTGTGTTACTGATACGATATGCGCTGCTGCCTTCCCCTTTCTTCCTTCCTGTTGTCGGCGTTTCCTCTCAACCCACCAGTCAGGAAATCCAACCAGTTTGAAGCAGTTCTCCCTAGTGTGCTTTGGTCCGCCACAATGGGTACACCCCTGTTTGCCATCTAGAGTAGAAGAGCTTTTATTTAGGGTAAGTTTTACCTCAGATTGTTGAACTCCCTTGGATATCATGGCCATTGGTGGTTGAGAGAGTTCATCTCCTCTCAGCATTACCCCCTGTCGTGTTGCCTCTTGTCTTACCCTAGCATATGCTTGCTCCACCGTAGGGAAGGGAGTTATTTGCACCACATCCGCTCGCACTCGATCTAATTTTTCGTCGAGGCCATCTAAGAACATATAAACCCTGTTTTCTTGAACAAACTTGTTAAATTTCTCAATTTCTTTGGGGTATACCATGGGATTTGGACGTCGGAAGTCTATTTCTTGCCATAGTCCTTGCAGTTCGTTATAATATTCTTCCACTATTTTTCCAAGTTGTTTAACCCGACTAACCTTTCTATTTAGTGCGAAGACTTGAGCAGCGTCGTTGCCGTCATAGAAGGTGGTTGTTACTGCATCCCAGACATCTTTCGCAGTTGGATATCTGATGAAGCTTCCTCGCAGTCGTGTCTCCAGTGAGTTTATCAACCAGCTCTTCACGATTGTGTCATCAGTTTCCCACTTTTGGTAAAGCGGATCTATGGTAGATGGTGGTGGCGGCATGCCCTTGAGATGCCTCGTTCGTTCCCTTCCTTTGACGTAGAGTTCGACACTCTAGGACCATAACCCATAGTTAGTGCCGTCAAATTTTACATCAATTGGATTTGGATGAACGTGGCCTTCCATATGAGGTGGTTGTGGTTGTGGTTGATGAGATTGCTGCATGGCAAGGATTTGAGTTTGTTGCAAACTGATCATTTGCGTTAGTTTCTCCAACAGGGCAGCAGTCCCACTGGATCCGACTAACTCTCTATTCTCAGGTGGTATACCCGACATGGTTTGAGAAGAAGGATACTAAATTCTTTGGTTATACTCTCAGAATTGAACGGAGCTCTGATACCATGATAAAATTATAAGAGTAAATAACACAAGACTCCCACAATCCTCCCTCCCTTTCTTTATTTCATTGAAAAATAGTATTACACAATCTTACATTTCACAGCTGTTCATCTCTCCTATTTATCTAATTCAGAGAGATATTTTCGTACAGTAAATCAAATCAATTATCAATGCTAGATATAGAATCCTAATTCTAACTTTAGAAGAAAATTTACCACCAGCTATTTATACAAAACAGGAAATAAACCCAAGCCAACTAAGTAAAGAAATCACAGAGGCACCGCCTCCCTCATGGGTCATGACTGCCTCATTCATGACTCATGAGCTGGCCTTATTCTACGGCTCCTTCATGACTCCTGATCTAATCCTTCATGAGTCATGAGCAACCACATGACCTGTCTTGATAGTTTCCTCCTTAGACTTATTCTTTCCTTCTTTGAGTAGATGCATATCTTGACATATTACCTTGTAAATCCAACAGTTTTCATTCACTAATTCCTTTGACGGTGCAATCAGGTAATCTGTCTTCGGCATTATCAGTGTAGCAATTGATGTTCAGGCAAGGACTGAGTTTGTAACTGCTCGGTGCTCCATGCTCTTCAGTATTCAATTTGTGATTGATCGATGACCTAATTGAATTGATTAACATAAAAATAGTTTTCTTACTCAACGAAAGAAAATTTAGAATAATCAGTGAATCAGTTGGAATCATATATAAATAAATTTATGGGTTGAATTTTGCAATAAAAGGCAGTTCCTTCTTTTCCTTTGCATGTGTTCACCTGCAACTTTACAGCATTCTTTTTCGCTGTTCGGTTATGTAGATTCATTAACCGTTAGATGTGGGGCATACAAAGTCAATTGCTAAACCTTTTTGTTATTTGCTCTCTTTACAATCACTTCCAAATATCAGGCAGCTTGCTTCAAATTCACCTCAACAGTATAACTCCTTAAATTTATACACATATTAGACTACCAAATAATTAAGGAATAATGCCGATCCCCCTGTCAACTTCGGCCCCCCTCTCCCTCCACCACCGCCTCCGTTGCTCAGCGTAATGTAGACCCACCTCTCTCTCTACGTCAATACGGATTTTTCTCTCTGTTGGATTTCTTTTTGTTGAATTCCTGTTATAAGACTAGTACCTGTCCTTTGGTACCAGTCTTGAATCGAAGTTCTTATCCGTGACTTTTTCTTTTAAGCATATGCATGTGAACTAGCTGGTTTTTGTTTATTGTCATCATTACTTGGTTATTTTAATGGTACTATGCATAGTCGCACAACACATATTGGCCTGCCATTGAATCAATATATTTATTTATAAAGTTTAGATAGATGATTTCAACGTTATCGTATGTAAATTCACTTGATTAAAAAATTTAGACCATTCAATGGCAATGAATTCACTTATCTAAAAAATACTAAAAATGATTCTAAAAATAAAATAAAATTTAATACGCACGTACTTATATAGTGATCATGTTAAATAGTTTAAATCGACAGTTTAAACTTTATAAACAGATATATTGATTCAAAATACGGGCCAATATACACGGTAGAAACCATAGACTCACTCTTCCATATAAATGCAAAAAAAAGAGCCATTATAGTGTTGGTGTTGGTTACCTCTTTGCCTAACTGGATCAATTCCACAATTGCACCATTATAGTGTTGGTGTTGGTATCCTAATCTAACTAACTATCTGAGTTTTAAGTTATGGAATTGATTTTAATGTCCCAAGGGGGTTCATATTCCCTGCAGATTGCATTTTTGAATTTTGCTTAGGGAGTAATGTTCCATTCTGCTGTTTGATTCAAGCAGGACTCGGGAGTATAGGGGATCCGTATTCTTCTACAGAACTGTAGACGATTTCCCTCACTTTACGGTTTGAGATTAAATCTCAGCTACTTTGGGATTGGGGCTAGTGCAGGGGGAGTATTATTGGGTTTTTAGATTCGTGCCAAATTTAAAAGAACGGTTGGGATCCACTAATTGTAAAAGATTTCCTTTTGGTGTAATAGAGAGGATGTGAATTCGAGTATAGGTCCCTTCTAGGTTTGGTTTGAGTCTGTCAGGGAAATATAGCTGTCGTTAATGCTTGGGTTTGGGCATGATACTGGTCTGCAAGGAAATAAGGCTTCCATTAAGACTTGGTCTGGGCATTCTATATGAGGCTAATTGGGCATGATTTTGGTTATAAGGGTCCAACAGAGGTACATTTACGTTTAATTGGGTGTGGTTTTGGTTCCAATTAATGTTTAATTTCGGTTTCGATATGATTTGACCTTAATTGGATTTGATTTGGGTCTAATTAGGCTTGATATGTGGTTGTATAAGACCAACTATGTTTGATTTGGTCAAATTTGGAACTTGGGCTTGACATGGGTTCAAATTAAAATATATGAATTTATTTGGGATCTAGGTCCATTGGGCTTTATTTGTTCTTTATTTGGGTTCATTTTGGACCGTCATGAGCATGGCTTAAAAAATTGGCACCGGAATCAGAATTTGTACGTGACCTTGGAATGTATGAAAAGATAAAAATCAAGGAAGTTGACCTTGGAATTTGTAAGTTGACCTTAGAATGTATGAAAAGATAAAATTCAGAATTTGTAAGTTGACCTTGGATTGTATGGAATGTATGAAAAGATAAAAACTCGGATGGTTTTGGCAGAAGTTTGTTTTATACAAAATAATATAAGAAAAAATTGTTAAAAAAAATAATTTATCAAAAAATTATGTTAATGCAAAAAAATATTGGTTAAGTTTATTCCATTTATAACTTCAAATGTCAAGGAATGTATGAAAAGATAAAAATCATAAAATCATAATTGGAAATATAGCAATTATTAAATTCTTCACTATAATTTGTGACGCAGAAAGTTTGCGTGATAAGTTCAAATTAAATTGACTCATAATAGCAAGGCTTATTTAATATTCCTTGATTAATTTGTCCAATGAGTCAAATTACACTAAGTAATATTTATGAAGGAGTGATAATTAGGTTCAAATTAAATAGACTCGCTAGCGGTTAAATACCTCCAAATAGCAAGGCTTATTCAAGTAGCCTAGATCTATGTTACTCGGATACTCTAACATAGGCTCCATACCCATATCGGACACGGATACGTGCCCGATACGTATCGGATATACCAGCTAGCATATCGGCATATGTGACGTATCCTTAACCATCCGATACGGTCGCTGATACGCGTTGAAAAGTGCTGATACAGCCCCTCTCTGCTCGGATACGGCGCCGATACGCCAACAGACACACTAGATTTCACTTGTGAGCCGCGCGTGGACCGAACTGTTATCTTCATTTCATTTTTGGTGCATCCTGAGCTGTGAACCTCGCATAGACCAGTGAATTGAGCAAAAATTGGTGCCAACCGCGGGACTCGAACCTAGGAATTGTGGTTAATGCAACAACTCCTTAACCACTACACCAACTTAATTTTGTTGTTACAATGCACCAACTATTGTATTTAACTTGTACAAAATACTTTATCCATGTTTTTTTATATTTAATTTATATAGTAATTAATAATATAATTAAAATAATATATAATTGACGTATCGTATCCGGGATTTTTGAAAATTACCGTATCACCATATCCGTATCGTATCCGATACAATACCCGTACCGTATCCATACAACATAGGCCTAGATTGAATGCGGCTAATAAGTCAACTTCTGTATCTACGTTCACATTCAGTGGAATAATAAAAGGAGCTTTAAAGAATCGTACACTTTACTTCACCCTCGTTCCCTTCCGAGGAACAGATCTTATTGGATGCCGTTGGTTCACTATGGACCAAATGCTTTTAATATTTTCTACAATTAATGGATCAATACACCAAGTTTATTAAAATAAAATGTATCCATTTGACTTTCTCGGTTCTCTTTCTCTTTCCTCCCAAACCAATGACTATTGACCAAAAAACAAACAAAAAGGAAAATCGGGCCCAACTACAAGAAGATCGCCTCAAATCGTTAGAATCATGAGTAGGGTTCCAATGCCTCATCTCCTCGTACCTCATCCATACCTCATGTTATATATCTCCATTTTGAAAGTTCAAACTATTGATCCGAACTATTCAACATGATATTCATACTAAAATATGCTTGGGGATGAAATTTTATAATTTTTGCAATTTTTTTACTATTTTTTAAGATAGGTACAAAATCACTGTATCTGGACTATTCAAAAAACAGTGATTTTGTACCTATCTTAAAAAATAGTAAAAAAATTACAAAAATTATAAAATTTCATCCCCAAGCATATTTTAGTATGAATATCATGTTGAATGGTTCGGATCGATAGTTTAGACTTTGAAAATGGAGATATATAACATGAGGTATGGATGAGGTATGAGGAGATGAGGCATTGGAACTCTCCTCTAGAATCATACACATTCAGAAAAAAAAAAACCCTGGTTGCATCAGTCAAGTCAACTCGATTCACGTGATTTTTCACTGAAAAATCGCACGCCGCATAACCTGCTAAAAAAGGAGATAATTCTCGCAATGTACTTCTTGTATTCAACTCCACCCCATAAGAAACAACCGGTACCATCTGAATTGGTAACTGATTTGCTCTTATCCGGTTTCTTTTCTGAGGTCACTACAGTATCTTTATTATCCTAAGTATGATTCTATTTCTTACGCTTACTCAGTGAATTAAAATTAGAAGTAGTAACAACATGGGCACTCTCTGTTTGATCTTGTTTCAATCTTTTCTTTTCATGCACACAATAAGAGATGAGCTCATTAAGTGTCCAAGTTTCCTTCTAACAATTATAGCTCACTTTAAACTGTCCAAAATGCAAATGAAGGGATATCAATGCTAAGTGCACCAAGAGATCATCAGAGATCTCCAACTTCATTGTCCTTAGTTTTGAAACAACATGAGACATCTCCATGATGTACTCCCGAATACTTCATTTATCCTTATAATTCATTGAGACAAGTTTCGTGAAGAGTGTAACAATTTCATACTTTTCATTCTTGACAAAGCTCGTCTCAATTTCAACCAAATATGCCTTAGCATTAGTAATCGAATAAGAAACCGAGACTCTAAATGCCTTTGGAATGGACATTTTCATTATCATTAGGCTCACTCTATTGGATTTGTCTCACTTTCCCTTCTCCTTCTTTTCATCAGCGGTAGAGGTATCAGTAATTTTGGGACAATCCTCTCTGACTGCTAAGTCTAAATCCATGACTCAAGAGTTATCATAATACTCTCTTGCCAATACTTGAAATTGGTACCATTTAACATTAGAATGTCTTTTACGCCTGTAGTAATGCTAGCTGAAAGATTGCAAACAAAAAAGACACAAAACTTAACCATCATCATCGAAGCATCGATTTTCATTAATTGATCACCTTTGGGCAACAAATTAATTTCTTATGATACTTTGACACAACAATGAAATACTAATGACTCAATAACATATTGACAACATGTCTTCCTCTGGACCAACAATGTTGACACATGTAACAGCCATTATCTTCTTTTGAGCCAATAAATGATCGCATCTATTAAATGCATACCTAATAATCTTTTGTAAAATGAATTTAAATCAATCTTGTCAAAGAGGTACCTTTTGGGGTATAATTAGGACTCAATTAATTAAATTCAAGATACATACAACTTTAATGCCTTTATAAGAAATATAATTTATACATTAGTCATCAAACAAAAGTGTAATTAAATAAATGTATATATAATTGTATCATAATAACTGCAGTTTTAATCTCAAATATTATTTTGTAATTTTCCAGTGAGTTGTGTAGTCCCCACGAAATTTTCTATGGTCGGACAATTTAAAAAAGGTATTTTGTGCGATTGCAACAACAACCGTGCAGTACCATCAAAATCAGTGCGTCTGCATCATTGTCTGATCTAGAGAGATTTATTATTTTGGAAGAACCTTGAATAACCTTTGAAATTTAGGAATTTAGTTCCAAATTTGTATATTTTGTTTTATTTATCAAAAAATAAATTTCACCAGAACCCAAATTCCATAACTGCCTATAAAAAACTACCAACAAAGGCTGTGCGGAATTTTGTGTGGCTTCTGTGAGTCTGCACGGAGGGCTGCACAAACTCTGCTAGGACCGAATTTTTAGATCAGAATTTTCCAATTTCAATTGAAAATCTTCTAGTAAATTATAACCAACTTAATAACTGAAAAATAGGCAACTATGACTGTAAACAAACAAGTTTTGTGCTCTCCAAACCATAATTTTCATATCAAAATAATCACGAAAAAACCAACAAAAAATTAACAAAAAAATCATCAATTAATTCCTAATTCTCTGTAGATCCTGAAAGACCTAATTCTTCGGCATAAGAAGGCTCTGATACCACTTGTTGGGCAATCATAAAAGTCAAACAATTACGCCTTATGCAGAGATCAAATAATTACATCTCATCTAGAGATCAAACACTTACATCCCAGGGAAGGAGAAACAGTTCTCCACATTAACCTACGGACTGTCCTATGCTAAAGCCGACTCCTAAAATATAATCATATGTGCGGAATACAATACTTGATTCCATAACATTGGCCATGGAATCCTCAAGTGCGAAGAGCCGTCTCTATGAGCACGAGAAAAGACTTCAATGGTAAGAAGCCCTTCTCGACGTTACGTCGTATAGTCGTGGACTAAGTCTTCCAAGACAGCAAGATGTGGCTCTTGAGAAGTCTTCTCCAAATTTTCTAATAGATTTCAATTCTTAGTTCTTTCATGGTGGAAGAAAGGAGAATACACTCAGATTTTGTCTAAAATAATTGTTGTTTAGAAATCTGAGTTGTTTGTATATATTGTGTCTTGGGAACCCATCCTTATATAGGGGTGCACTACTAGATCATACATGGGCTGCACGAATTCTCTGAATAGGCAGCTTTCCAAATTTGCAAATCTCATAATCAGTCCATCGATGATTTGATCTTTGCCTAAATTGTTCTACATATTTATGGATCACACCCTATTAAATACATAGATTGTCTAATATCTTAATTCCATATTAGATCATTTTAATGTAGCAATCATATATGATAGTATACAATCCATAATTATATTACATATATGACAGTATACAATCACTTGCATGTTGCGGTCTTGCCCAACATTCATCCAATTTGAAGGACCTCATTTTGCACTTGAATCTAAGGAGCTAGTACAACGACAAATATTATTATCTTGTAAGATTGTCACAATGCAAACCATACTGTTACGTGTTATGATCATCAGTTAATATTGGTTAATATTTTAATTGTGATTAAGTTTATCCTGACTTATCGTGTTACTGAAATGTAGAGATACAAGAGTTCACAATCCTTAATTGTGGATTTACTACTCTAAAACCAAAGACAATCCTTGATCATGAGAGCTGGAATGAAAAACTGGCACACTCACTGTATACAAGGCACAAAGGCCAGTACGCCAGGTTTTGTTCATAAATCAAATTGCCGATTCAGGAACATACAAGAAACTTTTGGGATTTTGTTAGATACTTCTTTTTTCTTCTTTTAATTGATTAGATGTGAATTTTGAGATATGAACTTCTTTTAACTAACACGTTTTATCTATAAAAGATTCGGTTAGTCATTTCAAGACAAACGTTGGATCCAAAATTGTCATTGGCTTTAGAAATGTTTAAGGGCCAAAAAACATCCATATGGTATATGACCCGTCTGACTAAGAAGACTGAATTGTGGTTTAATATCTTACCTAAAAGGGATTTTGTACATTAACTCAGCCAAAGTAAGCCAGTTGGATTGAAAACCACATTTACGTTCTTTGAATCCCGCAACATTTATGAAATCAGTGTGCATTCTCCATATTAAAATATGCTTGAAGACCAAATTTTATATTTATTGGAAATTTTTTGCTATTTTTCGTAATTTTTTAAAATTATTGTTTTTAAGAACTTTTTAGTATTTTTTAACTTATTAAAACAAGGATTTTAACAAATTCTAAAAAAATAGCAAAAAAAAAAAAAAAGTTAAATTTGGTCTCCAAGAACTTTTGAATATGGAAAATATGTAAAACTTTTCGGATCGAACATTTAAACTTTTAAAATAAAGATATGAATGAAAAATAAAGCACACAGTTTACTTTACAAAGCATGATAGCTCAGCGCGCACACACACACACTCTCTCTCTCTCTCTCTATATATATATATACATACATACATATACATACCTACATATTTACATATGTATACATACATACATATTTACATATGTATACATATACATACATAATTACATATGTATACATATACATACATAATTACATATGTATACATATACATACATACATATATTTACATAAGTATACATATTATACATAAGTATACATATTATACATATGTATACATATACATACATACATATATTTACATAAGTATACATATTATACATATGTATACATATACATACAAACATATATTTACATAAGTATACATATTATATAGAGAGTGGCTACACTCAAAACGTTTGCACCAAGGGTTTGGTGCAAACGATTTGTTTTTGGATTTTCGAAGTCCAAACGATCGATCCGAACCATTCAAGTTGTTCTCCATATTGAAATGTGCTTGGAGACCAAATTTTACATTTTTTGGAATTTTTTTACTATTTATTAAGCCACTTTGAAAGTTGCTGATCACACGGTCTAGAATTTGATTACACTGTTTTTACTGTTCACCCGAATCAGCAACTTTCAAAGTAGCTTAATAAATAGTAAAAAAATTCCAAAAAATGTGAAATTTGGTCTCCAAGCACATTTTAATATGGATTAAATATCTAACGGTTTGGATCGACCGTTTGGACTTTGCAAATAGGAGAACCAAAACGTTTGCACCAAGGGCTTGGTGCAAACGTTTTGAGCTTAGCCACTCTATCAATATATATATATATATATATATATAGAGTAGAACTAGGGTGTTCCTAAGCTCACCAAGCCCTCCGTGAGCTCGACTCTAAAATCTATTGAATTGACTTCAAACGACATTTTCAAACCGTTAGATGTTCAATCTATATTAAAATGTGCTTGGAGACCAAATTTTACATTTTTTGGAATTGTTTTACTATTTATTAAGATGGTTTGAAAATCGCTGTTTTTATTAAAATTCTGCACCATTGGAAAACAGCGATTTTCAAACCATCTTAATAAATAGTAAAAAAATTCCAAAAAATGTAAAATTTGGTCTCCAAGCACATTTTAATATAGATTGAACATCTAACGGTTTGGAAATATCATTTGAAGTCAATCCGATAGATTTTTGAGTTAAGCTCACCAAGCCCTTCCGTGAGCGCGACTCTAAAACCTATCGAATCGACTTCAAACGATATTTTCAAACAGTTAGATGTTCAATCTATATTAAAATGTGTTTGGAGACCAAATTTTACATTTTTTGGAATTTTTTTACTATTTATTAAGATGGTTTGAAAATCGCTGTTTTCCAATGGTGCAGAATTTTAATAAAAACAGCGATTTTCAAACCATCTTAATAAATAGTAAAAAAATTCCAAAAAATGTAAAATTTGGTCTCCAAGCACATTTTAATATAGATTGAACATCTAATGGTTTGAAAATGTCGTATGAAGTCGATTCGATAGGTTTTAGAGTCGAGCTCACGGAAGGACTTGGTGAGCTTAGGAACACCCTAGTTCTACTTTATATATATATATATATATATGAGTAGAACTAGGGTGTGATGTGCTCACCAAACTCTTTGGTGAGCATAACTCCATAATATATCAGATTCACTTCAAACGAGATGAATCCAAACCGTTGAAACCGATCTACTTCACGAGTGATGCGCGTACACGCAAAATTTTGAATTTTTTGAATTGATTTAGTCTAAAGTCAAGTGGTCAAAATTGATGAAAAATGAATGATCCAAAATGAAGGTTTAGAAGTTATTTTAATGCATTCATTTTTCATCAATTTTGACCGCTTGACTTTGTGCTAAATAAATTCGAAACAGTCAAAATTTTGCTTGTACGCACATCACTCGTGAAGTATATCGGTTTGAACGGTTTGGATTCATCTCGTTTGAAGTGAATCCAATAGATTATGGAGTTATGCTCACCAAAGAGTTTGGTTAGCACATCACACCCTAGTTCTACTATATATATATACTACGATGATTTGGGAAGTAAAGAGGGTGTTTTATTTCCTGATCATATCTCCATTTTCAAAGTTCAAATAATCGATATGAACTTCTCAGCACAATCGTCATATTGCAATGTGCTTGGAAACCAAATTTTACATTTTTTGGAAATTTTCTACTATTTTTTTTGAATTTTTCAAAATCAGTGTTTTTTTGAATTTTTTATTATTTTTTTATTTAATGAAAAGCTGTGATTTTCAAAAATTCTAAAAAAATAGTAAAAAATTTCCAAAAAATATAAAATTTGGTCTCCAAGCATATATCAATATGAAGATCATGTTGAGATGTTCGGATCGATGATTTGAACTTTGAAAATGGAGATATGAGCAGAAAGTAAAACACCCTCTTTACTTCCCAAAGTATGATAGCCTATCTCCATTCCATTATTAAGTATGTTGGGTGTTCTAATCCGCCAACGGTCACGATTGCAAGATGAAAATTCGGATTTAATATGAACCCTCCAATCAAATAATCTGTCTTCTTTTGATTAAATGTATCTCTTTTATATGTAGAAGTTTAAATTTAATTAGAGATGTACTCGCTACACGTATTGCCACGTACTGCACACCACAAATCTCTCTGATCTGGAATCTACGGAGAGATCCAAATCTCTCATAATTTTTCTGTTTCTGTAAATCCATCTCTCTGCGGCCGCAATGGTTGCTTCATCCAGCGACTCCTCCGGCGAATTATTTCGGAAGAGACGCCGCCACAAGGACTCCTCGCTCGAGGCACGCAAGGTTCAGCGCTGAGGGATGAAGCGCCGCTACCGCCTTCGCCGCCGTAGATCTCCCGTCGATTATTTCTCTTCCTTGTCGAATAGCTACAAGTTCGCGCTCTTTGTCGGCTCATCTCTCTGCTTCCCGACGCTACGATTTTGTGCGATTTGCACTATCCCTACCATTTTTCCCTTTCTTCACTCAAACCTGGGGCTAGGGTTCGTACCCCCGTGCCGTTGCTGCTGCAACAGGTGCCCCCTCGGCCTCTTATGATTTGGATGCGGTTCAAATATTTTTTTTACAAGTGCAAGTCCATGGATGCCGAGGATTGTGAATTGTATACTGATGTTTTCTTTATCAAAAATTCATGATCCCCAATTTAAGAGAACATTACCTTCTAATTGGTAGAGTTCAATGTTTATATTGGTTTCGTCAATGATTCTGTCCCATCACTCATTTTCTTCTTCTTTATCTTCTTGTTTACTCCTTTCTAAGAACTGTAAGTTTTTTTAAGTCAATTATCAATAATTATCCTCAATGTTGTCCACTTCCTGTTTTGGTCCTGGAAGTTCCAAACAAATTACAACTTTGGTCCCTGACATTTTATCGGCATCATTTTTTCCTTATTGTCATCTTAGTCAGCACTAATATGGAATAAACCACTTTCTCATTTGCATGATACATCACCGCAATTACTTGTTCCTCAGTTGTCGACTAAGATTATTATTTTTTTACTAAATAAAAGTGATGGTGAGGACCAAATGGTAAAAATTGTGATGTGAAATCCTAAAGAACCAGAAACTCTGTAACCAAATCAGTTATATTTTGTTGAACTTTCTTTCCTGTATGATGTCTCAACATGGAAGAGAGCCAAGAAAATTAAATAATGGGTGGTTCCCATCTAAGGCATAAGCAACAATCACTGGTAAATAGTGGGATGAGATCGAGTTTTAAAATGGAGTAGATGGTGCCAATTCAAGTTTCTGGTAGCAAGCGGATGGGTTGTCAGATGGGAAATGGCAAACTTACAAGGAGCCCCTTGTTTTTCTCCTTATTGGTGAAATAATGGATAGAGATAGTTAGATGGAATTTTAAGTTTTAAGTTGATTTTCCTTCTTATTTTTACAGACTTATTTAAAAGTTTTATTTTTCTCTCTTGTGTACTGAAATTGTATAAACTGTTTCGTTTAATTTAATGCAATGTTTCGTTTAAGAGAATGAAATTACAAACCACTTTTTATTTATTGGATAATTGCACATGGCGCCACAATGAAAATTACAAATGTCTAAATTCCATGCGCCATAATGAAAACAGATTGAGTAGTTATCCTTTGTTATTTAAAATAAGAGATTTTTTTAGTTCTCTCATAAAATTGGCACATATGGACTTACTATTATAGTATTCTTAGTACTAATTTGAGACATGGTTAGAAGACCGGGAGTGCGAGGTTTCAATACCAAAAACTTAAAATATGTTAGCATTTGTGAAATTAAAATATTCTATTAGTAAAATTATTATCTGTGTATATTAGAAATGTTCTAATTTAGTTTGACTTGTAATCGGTTCTGAATTGTAATGGTAGGTCTCTTTCATTTATTTTATTGGTGAACATTGATTGTTGTATTGGAGATTATTATCAGAATTGTTGTACAGAGGATACGACATTGCGAATCATTTCAATGAATATGCTGGTTTTGATTGCGACTACAACCAGTAAATTCAAAAAACGATGATGAACTTTGTAGTCTATAGCCCAAAATTTAAGAGGCTTTATTTTACAATTAATGATATTTGCAACTCTGCTTTAGATATCCATGCAAGGAGGATATTTTGTCCTTTTTTCAAAAGAAATCAGAGATATTGAATTGTTGTACGATATTTGATATTAAATTTGAATCGAGCTATTATGTATGTTATGAGAAAATAAATTATTTGATATTATATTCGAATCGAGCTATTTTGATATCATTGGTATTTATAAATACAAAATCATCACATAAATAAATTATTAGTAGATATCACGGTTCAAGTTAATTAAAATATAGAATCATATAAATTTTCTAATAGCATGTTTTTCAATTTTGTAATAATTATTATTTTCATTGGTATTTTTTATATAAAAATATATTTTTCATTTTATAATATGTTTCCGTTGCAACGCACGGGCACGATTAGGGCTGCAAACGAACCGAACCGAATCGAACTTACCTCTAGTTTGAGTTTGGTTTGAATTAATTTCGAACTAGGTTTGGTTTGAATTAATTTCGAACGAACTCAATTTCGAACGAACCCAATTTCGAACCGAATTTTTTACGAACTCAATTTCAAATCTTTACGAACTTTGTTACGACTTACGATTTATGACTTCTGACTGGGCCATGCGAAATTACAGCACTTAAATAAAAACTCAAGTATTCAAAGTACAATTTAAATAAAACTCAAATATCAATAGAAGTACAATTTAAATAAAAACTCAAGCACTCCAAAGTATTCAAAATACAATTTAAATAAAACTCAAATATCAATAGAAGTCAAGGTTCTAAATAGCGTTTATAGCGTCGCAGCGGGAAGGCTAAAAAAAAAGCTATAGCAAATAGCGTCGCTATAGCAAATAGCGTCGCTATAGCGGAAGCTATTCCAAATAACGTTTTTTTTTTACATTTCGTATATTCAATATTTGTACTAAATATCAACATTATCTAAAGTCTCATAGAACAATAAATAACACCAAAGTAATTAAGAAATTATAATATTCATATTGAACCCGTACAAAGTCCAAATTGCGGTTCAAAATATCCATAGTAATATCATAAACTATCGATTTTTCCTATTAAAAATATCTTAAGCATCATGATTCATGACATAATCTTTTTTTTTCTTTTCAAATTTCAATTTCTATTCCCAATTTCAAATTGATTTATCTGTAGCAAGTAGCAACAAATTCAATTTCGGTTTGAGATTTTTTTTATCTTTATTTAAAACCCATATAAATTGCTTAAAAAAAAAAATCCATATTGTATAGCGCAAATAGCGGACCGCTATAGCGGCCGTAGCGCAAATAGCGCATTTTGATGTCATAGCGTAGCGTTTGGGGTCCAAAAACGCTATAGCGGAGCTATAGCGCGCTATTTAGAACACTGATAGAAGTACAATTTAAATAAAAACTCAAGCACTCCAAAGTATTCAAAATACAATTTAAATAAAACTCAAATATCAATAGAAGTACAATTTAAATAAAAACTCAAGCACTCCAAAATTAATTATAACCAAATACCACACTCAGTTTGAATGTACGCAACAGGGGATTTGGGCGAGAGAGGAGTCTTTGTTGTGAGAGGCCACCAGAGAGAGAGAGAAGACGTGAGGGAGATTATTTTGGTACTTAGCAGGAGAGGAATTTGGGCGAGCGGTTTTGGCGTAAATTAGCGGGAAGAGGGAAAAAAATTAGAGGCAGTGGCGGAAAAAATAGTGGGTTAATTGGTTGAATGGAAAGGGAGCGGATTGATGACATGGAAGAGATCTAGACGTTGGTAAGATGATAGATCTAAGGGTGTGAAATTATTGAGGTGATCGGATTGCAGGATTTGTGGGGTCACTCGCTTAGTTAATATTTTATTGAGTGAGTCTAAAAGTGCATTGCAGTGATACAAAATAAAATTAGGCAGCAAATAATTTGAAAAAAAATAAAAATATATATTTTCAAACTTTTTACATTTTTTTTACTTTTTGCATGTTTATTTTTATTTTTTTTAATTTTTTATCAAATAAATAAGTATTTTTTGCATTTTTTGAATTTTTTTTTACAGCAATACATATAATTTTTTTTTCTAAATGAATAGCTGATCAATAACAGCATTTTTTGCATTTTTTAGACATATAAAAGAAATATTGTACCTTGATCATTTTTTTGACAACATTTTTTTTTTTTACAGCAATACATTTTTTAGCATTTTTTGGCATTTTTTGCATTTATTTTCGAACCGTTCATTTTACCGCGGAAATTCAACGGTTGATCTGCAACAAAATCATTTCAAATCTGATCTAGAATGATCAAGGTGCAATATTGAACGTAACCAAAATAAAAGTTCGAAAGTTTTATTATGTATGAGCTTTGATCCAACACGAAATGTTTATGACCATATGATGCTTCAATTTTCAATCAACTAGATGAATGGGTAAATCAAAACAAAATTTTATCAAACTTACATGGAAGATGATAAATGCAGTGCTCTTTGATTTCAACGGTCCCGATCGAACCACAGACGATATATTTTCGTGCGCCTTCATTAACTCACAAGGCAAGAGTTTATGTCTCATGAAACATATACTCTTGCTTTCTAAGTTAATGAAGGCGCACGTAAACATGCCGTCCGTTGACCAATCGGGGTCATTGAAATCAGAGAGCATTGCATTTATCATCTTCCATGAAAGTTTGATAAAATTTTGTTTTGATTTACCTATCCATCTAGTTGATCGAAAATTGAAGCATCGTATGGCCATAAACATTTTGTGTTGGATCAAAGCTCATACATAATAAACCTTATGAACTTTTATGTTGGTTACGTTCAATATTGTACCTTGATCATTCTAGATCAGATTTGGAATGATTTTGTTGTAGATCGACCGTTGAATTCCCGCGGTAAAACGAACGGTCCGAAAATAAATGCAAAAAATGCCAAAAAAATGTATTGCTGTCAAAAAAATGATAAAGGTACAATATTTATTTTATTTATTTATTTATTATTTAATAGTTTCTTAAAGCTGAAATTAATTGAACAAATTTATCAAATTAATAATAACTTTATCAAAACAAAGAAAAAAACGAGAGAGTTGAGACTGGATTATCTGAAAAACTCAGAATCCTACCATAAAAAACAAAATTTCTGGTATAAACATGTGAATTTTTTTATTTGAGCTTGTAATTGGACCGGGCTTTCTGTTTCAGAAGTCAGAATTCAAAGCAATTATGGACTGGACGGCTTATATTTTCATCAGTGAACATAAGTTATCAGCAGAAATTAACGGTTCACGTTTGAGTTAATTTCGAACTAAATTTGGTTTGCGAACCTATTTCGAACGAACTAGGTCCAGTTTGAGTTTGGTTTGAATTAATTTCGAACTAAGTTTGGTTTGAAATAATTTTAAACGAACTCAATTTCGAATCGAATTTTTTCAGAATTTTTTCGAATCAAACTCGAATCGAATTACGAACTACGAATTTTTTGTGCAGCCTTAGGCACGATACTAGTATATATATATATATATATATATATAGAGAGAGAGAGAGAGAGAGTGGCTAATATCAAAACGTTTGTTCCTAAGCTCTCGTGCACAACCCAATGGTTTTCGGATTTTCAAAGTCCAAACGGTCGATCTAAACCGTTAGATGTGATCTCTATATTAAAATTTGCTTGGAGACCAAATTTTACATTTTTTGGAATTTGTTTACTATTTATTAAGTCACTTTGAAAATTGCTAATCCGAGTGAACAGTAAAAACAGTGCAACCGAATTCTGGACCATGTGATCAGCAATTTTCAAAGTGGCTTAATAAATAGTAAAAAAATTCAAAAAAATGTAAAATTTGGTCTCCAAGCACATCTTAATATGGAGATCACATCTAACGATTTGGATCGACTGTTTGGACTTTGAAAATCTGAATACAATTCGGTTGCACGAGGGCTTAGGAACAAACGTTTTGATATTAGCCACTCTCTCTCTCTCTCTCTCTCTCTCTCTCTATATATATATATATATATTATAAATCATACACGGTTTATGAAAAGATCGTGTGCTTAACAATGTTCGATACGAAAAAGTTGACCGAATCTTATCCAAAACTCAGATATTATTGGCTGAATTTTTTGTACAAAATAATGTAAGAAACAATTGATAAAAAAATAATGTGTCAAAGGATTGTGTTAAGACAATCGAATTAAATTCTTCACTATGATCTGTAATGATAAGTTAGAATTAAATTGACTCATTAGCTGTTAAGTGCGTCCAAATAGCAAGGCTTATTTAATTTGCCGTGATTGAATGTGCCCAATGAGTCAAATTACAAAAATTAATCTTTATGAAGGAGAGTTATAATTAGGTTAAAATTAATTAGACTCGCTAGCTGTTAAATACGACCAAATAGCTAGGCTTACTCTATATGCCTAGATTGAATGTGGCTAATAAGTCAACTTATTTATTTACATTCACATTCAGTGGAATAAAAACAAAGAGCTTTAAATGAAAGAATCGTGCTTTTTACTCCACCCTCGTTCTCTTCCGAGGAACAGATCTTCACCCTCACTATGGACGATATACTTTTAATATTTTTACACTTAATGGATAAGTTTAAACCAAATACTTTTAATATTTCTACACTTAATGGATCAGATCAATAGACCAAGTTTGTTAAAGAAGATTTATCCATTTGACTTTCTTCTCAACAGATCTCTCCGTTTTTTTTCTTTCTTCCAAAACCTAGGAGTTTTCATGGTAAACTCAAATTCACGCAAAAAAAATTTATTAAAAAAAAAGCAGAACATCTCGAATTAGGAGAAAATCGCTCCAAATCATGATAATCTGATTCATTCAGAGAAAAAAAAAAACTCGGTTGCATCAGTCAAGTCAACCCAATTAAGACAGCTAATGAGTCGAGTTGAATTCGAGTTGGAGGCAACTCGGATTCAACTCATGAGTCAACCTAGTCGACTCGACTCAAGTTGCTCATTCAAGACCAAGTTAAAAATCCAACTCAGAATCAACTCACAGGCGACTCAACTCGTGAGCCAGCTCCCTTTTTTGAATTTTGATAGTTCCATGTGATTTACGTACTATTGAATTTTATCTTCTTTATCCGATTTTAATCTATTTAGACTATTCAATTTTATTTATTTTTTTAACTGATCAAGTATTTTACCAGTCAGATTCAGTACCAATCAAATTGCGCTAGCTACAATCTATTCAAGTGGGGTTAGAGAAGTGGTGAAGAAAAGAGAATGAGCAAAATGGGATTTGTGCGGGAACTGAGAAAGTAATTAGGACCTGGTCCGAAACGGTCAAGTGGGGAGTAGAAAATTGGGAATTAGGGTTTGGTCCGAGTCATGAGTTGAATCCAAATTGAATTAGGGGCAACTCAGATTCGACTCATGAGTTAACCGACTCATGAGTTAAATCCGAGTGAATTCCAAACGAGTTACGAGTCATAAGTTTTTTGTGCACCCTTAAACCCAATTGACCCAATTTTTCAGTAAAAAATTGTACGCCACGTAACCTACTAAAAAATAGAATCACTGCTGGCTTATTCGTAGAGCCATGGTTATGAGTGTGTTGTATTGCTTAAAGCTATAATTATTTGACTTCAACCACAACAACCCGAACAAGATAATTAATATGCAACTTGTGATCCACAACAACCCGAGCATGATTAATTATATGCAACATGTAAGACATAAAATTCTGATGATAAAATATATAATAAATAGGGTTCCAATAATTCATGTCTTTCATACTTCATAATACCTCATTATTATATTTTCATTTTGAAAGTCCAAACTGTCGATCCGAACCGCTCAACATGATATCCATATTAAAATATGCTTGGAGATGAAATTTTATAATTTTTGAATTTCTTTTACTATTTTTTAAGATAGGTACAATATCACTGTTTCTGTACCGTTCAAAATCAGTGATTTTCTACCTATCTTAAAAAATAGTAAAAAAATTCCAAAAATTATAAAATTTCTTCCCCAAGAATATTTTAGTATGGATATCATATTGACGGGTTGAGATCAACAGTTTGGACTTTGAAAACGAAAATATAATATATGAGGTATGATGACGTATGAAAGACATGAGGCAATGAAACTCTCCTCTATAAGAAGGCAGTACGTTGTTTGTCAACTTCACCTGTCTCTTTTTGGTTGGACGAGCCATAAGATTGTGCTGGAATGGCTGTATTGACAAACAAGGATTCGTTTTGAATTTAAGATAGATAATATCATAAATAAATATTTGTAAGTATAATAAAGAGTATTAATCATCATAAAATAATATTAATTTGACATACACTATTTCATATTTATAACTCTTAGTGGGTATGTTGTCATTTAATAATTAATGATAATTTTATTGTCAGGATAATGACAGGTAATGACAGGTTTATAGCCAGGCTAGAGCAAGCTAAGGTTAGTGGCCAACTAACGATTGTACTAAAAAAATGAAAGAATATTACCAGCTGCTAGTAGTACCTGGTTTTCTCTGACTTAAAGCAAGCTGGCCTTCATTGTTTTCTTTTTTCCTGAGTAAAATTCAATTTTTTTAATGCAATTCTGACAATCAAACATTAATTAATCAGATTTAAAATAAGAGAGTTGCATTATATAAGCATTCATTATCAATTGTCACCAACGTTCAAGTGGCCATAACAATGGTTCTGTGTGTCTTCATTCTTCTGATAATATCCACAGTTACAATTGGAGTTCATAGCCAGCTTGATTCTAATGGTAATTTCTTGCTATGCAAATGCATTCTTACAATCTGCTCTCCCTCTCTCTTTCTCTCCACTTTTTTATTTTTAGAAAGTTTGCATTAATTACATTAATTACATCTTTTATGTTAACCTTCTAGAGACAATAATGCTCTCTAAGGCCCTGTCGCCTTCTTTCCCTACATTGAAGTGTTTCTTTTGCCTGTGTTGCATACCGGTGCAGTAGAACTGGTACCAGTTAAATGCATCCTTCCAATATACCACTGAACCTAGTAGTGCCTATTCTATCCTGTAGTTTATGGGGATCAAATATCCTCTCTTTCCTCTATCTCTCTCTCATTTTTTTTTAAAAGCTTGGCAGAGGGTGCCAAGGACTCTCTTCTCTCTCTCTCTCTCTGTTTTTTTTTTTTTTTTTTTTTTTTTTTGAAATGTTGGCAGCAGCTGCCAGTAGAATTGTTAATAGTAAAAATTGTTCGAGTACATCAGTTCATCCGTACAGACAACACAGCTATTCCCTAAATACAAAACATTATCCTCTAACAACGCATTTCCATCCTACAACATCTGATTGTGCTGTTGACATAGCAGCACAATCATACAACTAAAATAAAGCAAAAAAAGGCTAGCTATAACAGTAAACAAAAAAACATCTGGGAAAACAGAAAGATTTGTGTGGCCATTTCGGTACTAGTCTTGGTCCTATACCAGGTTGGTACCTAGCAGCTTGCTTCCTCCCGTGTTACAGAAGCTTAGACACATCCTACCCTCAATGATCCTCTCTCTCTCTCTCTTCTGTACATATATGTTTGTGTGGAATGATTATGTTGCTTAGGATGTCTTCGGGTTCAATTATTAACAATGATAATTGTTAGACTCTTCTTCTTGTTTTATACGCTAATCATGATATTTTAAAGGTAATTATTCTGAGCATCTGTGAAATGTGATTATTTAAGACAACACAGGCAATCATTTAAGAAAAATATGTGTCAAGGAAGAAATTCCAAAAAGCAAGGTAAAGGTTGACTGCCAAAAAATAGTTGGCAAACATGTTATGGAAGAAATATGGGACAACAGAGGAATTATCATTTTTCACTAAATTTAAGTTTGGCCCGCAACGTACTAATGTATACATATTATATCTACCATGATTAAACTTGAGTGTAAATTTTCTTACAGGTTTTATTAGCATTGACTGTGGGCTTTCCGCAAACTCTAGCTACGTTGACCCCAGAACAAATTTAACTTATGTATCTGATGAGCAATTCATCGAAACAGGAGTCAACTACCAACTCTCTTCCAGTGGATTACCTAGGATATTCGAAACTGTTAGAAGTTTTCCAACTGGAATTCGAAACTGCTACACCTTTAGATCCTTGACAGTAGGCTCTAAGTATATTATAAGGGCAACATTCGTTTATTCAAATTATGATAGCTTAAATAGACCCCCTACTTTTGATATTTATTTGGGCGTCAACTTTTGGGATACAGTAAATGCAAATGCTCCTTTCTATCCCGAGATTATTGTCGATACTACCGCTGATTACTTGCAAGTTTGCCTGGTTCATAAGAATCTTGGTAATCCATTTATCTCTTCGTTACACTTGAGGCAACTGAATTCAAGACTTTATCAATTGGCGAATTCAACTCACTCATTGATTTGGGTCCAGAGGGCAAATATAGGAGGAGGCAATTTTTATCCATATTTAAGGTCCATTTACAAAGATTTATTTCATTCTTGAATCTTTTATATTTGTACAATATAGAACATTTTGTCAAAGCATTTGGTCCCTTACTAATCATTCGATTACTAGAATGCAAATTCCAATAGGATATATTTTTATATTAAGAATTTTTAATATTATATAAGAGTGATTAATACTATTTATCCTTTGCTGTTTCATTTGCACCAAAATAGGTACCCTTCCGATAAGTATGACAGGTTGTGGTTCCCCGAACCCTTGAAGAAAACAATAGAGATTGCAACAAACTCCAGCGTACAAATGGACGACGACTTTGAGATCCCCTCTAGTGTGAAGCAGACTGCTGCCACCACTTCTAGTACCAAAGAACCCCTTAACCTCTATTGGAACGTCAATGACAAGACCTCTACATATTATTGGATTTTGCACTTCTATGAGATCCAGAACACGTCGACTGGTCTAAGGGAGTTTGAGATACTTATCAATGGAGTTAAGGCAACCAATAAAATTATCTTTGAGACTTGGTACTGGACCAGTATTCAGTGGTCAGGTTCTACTAATTATAATGTCTCACTCGTGGCTACTTCAAGTTCGACTCTTGCACCTCTATTGAATGGATACGAACTGTATAAAATTGCACCCAAGGGGGTCCCTACTTATGATGCAGATGGTAATTTTCAGGAGCAAATTTAGTCTTATGAAACCTCAAAGATTAGATTTTTGAAGCTAGCCTATGTTTTTTTTACTTGCAGTCGCTGCCATTAATAGTATCAAGACGGATTATCTGATAAAAGACGGGTGGAGTGGCGATCCTTGTCTTCCAAAAGAGCTCATATGGTCTGGTCTCAGCTGCACCTCCAACTCCAACATTTCCAGGATCACAGGCTTGTCAGTTCATTTCTCCTTTTTTTTTTTTTTTGTCTATTTTCATTATACAAGACTTAATTGTGAACTATATATCTTAAACAATTTTGTTTTGGAATTATGAGAAGATGTGTGAATTAGTCTAACTACTGAACTATTTCAATCTTTTTTTTTTCAGAAACTTATCATCTAGTGGATTGATAGGTCCATTGAGTTATTACTTTGGAAGTCTAAGTGCCCTTGTGTCACTGTAAGTTACGTCAAACTAAGATCAAGTACTACTATGTTTTTTCAATAAACATTTTTATAGTAACAAATAATTAGAAAATATTGTAATATAATACTAGATGACAATAATGTTCTAATTAAACGTGTTGATAAAATTGTTATATATTGCCATTACTGAAAAAAAAACGAATGAACTTTAACTCGTGAATAGTCTGTCCTCTGGTTCATTATTATCTAACTTGGCCTATCCAGTTGAGTTGGGCATTGTCCAAGCTTTTCGACCATTTTTTCATATGTTATGAACGGACTTAATACAAACTACACATTTGTACTTCATTTATGTTGTAAGAAATATTTATTTTGACAACATTTAATTGGCGTACATTTTTATCAACTTGTCAGATTAATGGTTTTAGTGTATCTCTTCACTAACTGTTGCATGTTTTTTCAGGGATTTATCTAGCAACAATTTATCGGGATCTCTTCCCAGTTCTCTGGACCAACTAACAGCTCTTACATACCTGTATGCAATTCCAAAGTAATCTTAAAATTTATCTGGTTTCTCTTATACCTAAAAAGATTTCATAATTATTTTGTTGATTTCTCAGTGACGTAAGAGGAAATAACATGATTTCGACCACCCTTCCTTTTGGGCTTCAGAAAAGACAACAAAATGGAAGTCTAACGTATAGGTAACACATTCTATTATTTATTTGCTTTTTCATATGCTGTAGAATTGGCGCAAATATTATTCATTGATGACCTTCTAGTTTATATATATATATATGAGTCCGACTAGGCTACTCCATGGAGTAAAACGACTTGGTACTCCACGCCATATCTTCATTTTCAAAGTTCAAATAGTCGATTCGAACCTTCCAACATGTTCTCCAAATTGAAATGTGCTTGGAGACCAAATTTTACATTTTTTGGAATTTTTTTACTATTTATTAAGCCAATTTGAAAATCTGAAAATCCTTATGAACAGTAAAAAACAGTAAAAATTTCTGGACCGCCGGATCAGTGATTTTCAAAGTGGTTTAATAAATAGTAAAAAAATTCCAAAAAATGTAAAATTTGGTCTCCAAGCACATATCAATATGGAGAACAACTTCAGCTGTTCGGATCGGTCGTTTGGATTTTCAAAATGGAAATAATGAGGCGTGGAGCACCAAGTCGTTTTACACCATGGCTTAGCTAAGCCCAACACTATATATATATATATATAATAAATTTAAGGGTTTGTACGTACAACTGGAATGATTTAACACTATTTATTTGAGGAGAAAGCAAACGAAAAACATATATACCCCAACAATTGAGAAAGTGGAGCCGGTAACTAGGCGTGCATGCATTGCTAGTTGAGAGCGAGATGTAAAAGGAAGGATTGCATAATTTGCTTTACACATGAAAGCACAATTATTCAGTACTTTCATCTTTCCAAGTTAGAGTTCTTACAAGAAAAGAAAGTTCATTTAATGCCTTTTAAACCTGTCGGCATTATAATCATTAATGTTTTGTGTTTTAGGTTTGGAGATATAATTATTATTCCATCTCCTTCTCCATCTACTGCTTCTAAGAAAAATATGATAGTATCAATTGCGGTGGCAGTCCCATTGTTGGTTATTGCAGTTGTGGTTGCAACTGTATTTTGGTTGAGGAGGAAACGTAAGTTCTGTTTTGCTACATCCTTTTTTCTCTTCTTAATTAACAAACTCAGCTCTCTCACTTTTTTTATAATTACAGATGATATTTGAGATTAATCTGCACTTTAAGCCAGTGATTTCAACCATTTTTTTTATTTTTGATGAGGAAAATTTAAAAATTAAAGCCTGAAATATGTAATTTTGGTTACCCATCATACCTAGAAGATGAATGGTAAGTCTTCATAACCAGCAAAAGTCCTTATATCTATCATACATTGATTTTCTTAAGTTTAATGAATTTCTTATCACTTTGCTAAAAGAGAGATGTAATTATTTACAAATTACCAGGAGTGATAGATAGATCTTCTATTAAAGTTCAAAACATATTGCTCACTTCAATATTAGTGTAAAATGGCCTAACTGCTTACAATGAAAAATCGTTTGTAAATGCATCCTTTTAAAATTAATGAAAATGTGCATCTCCATATTTTACATACAGATAACCAATCAACCACCTTAAATCCAGCAAACAGTTCTCAATCAAGCACTCCCATGAATGATCAAGCCAGCAAAAATACTAAACTCCCAGAAGAAGCCAGCATTTCATCTCAACCGAAAGCAGAAGGACCAGATTTTCATATCATTGATAATCGTCAATTCAGTTACAATGATATCAAGAGAATCACAACTGATTTTAATAATATTATTGGCAAAGGTGGATTTGGAGACGTTTATTTCGGCCTCCTACAAAATGGATATCAGGTTGCAGTTAAGATGCGCTCTCATTCGTCCTCCCAGGGGGTTAAGGAGTTCTTGGCTGAGGTAATCATCACTATACACACATAACCCACTTAAACACTTGAGAAAGTACCGGTGGTATAGTGACTATATGAAAAGCTAAGAAGTCGTAATTTCAATATATCTATTTATTAATAATTTTTTTATAGGCTAATCACTTGGCCAGAGTTCATCACAAGAACTTGGTCACATTAATAGGCTATTGCATTGATGAAAATTGCATGGCACTTGTGTACGAATACATGCCTGAAGGGAATCTTCAAGAAAAGCTAAAAGGTTAATCGATTATACTTGATATTGATCTTGCTTCCTTGAAGAATCAATGTTAAGCTAACATTCTAAAATAGCAGATGATGTGAGGCCTCTTACTTGGAAGCAGCGAATTAGAATTGCATATCAATCTGCACTAGGTATGGTACAAGAGCACCTACTTTATATCCTACAATAAAATCTAGTAAATTATTGACGCTATTTTTATATATTTGTTTTGAATAAAATATATCAGAGACAATAGTTCAATATAGTGCGTCAAATAACAATTGAAAAATAAACAAGCAGGTGCGGAGAACAAATAAATTATTAATCCTTGGTACTGAGAACATGCATTTTGAGTTGATAAAAAAAAAAATTGTACAACAAAATAATATATACATCTTTAATCTAATTCGTTGAAGGATTGGAGTATTTGCATAAGGCTTGTAATCCACCACTTATCCATAGAGATGTCAAGGCCAGCAACATTCTCTTGAATGCAAATCTCGAGGCAAAGATTGCGGATTTTGGTCTCTCGAGGGCTTTTGAGGGCACTGCACTCATTTATCCTTCAACTAGAATAATAGGCACTCTTGGTTATCTAGATCCCGAGTAAGATATCTGTGTTGCTGTTAAATTTTATTTTATTTTTCCTAACTTAAGTTACAACTACAATGGGAAATAATATTGTGAGCGGCCTTACATATATAAATATCAAATGTTTTCGTCTGAAATTGTAGTAAAATTTGTGCATATATACATCTTCAGGTACTTTTCGTTTAATCAACTTAGTGCAAAAAGTGATGTGTATAGCTTTGGAGTTGTTCTATTGGAGACTGTCACAGGTCAGTCCCCTACTAATGCAGGCTCAGAAGGAGCTAACTTGGTACAATGGGTGCGTGATCAACTATCCGGAGGAAATATTCAAAGCATAGTGGACCCTAAAATGGAAGAGGAGTATGACATAAACTCAATCTGGAAAGTTACGGATCTAGCATGTAGGTGCACCGAAATTACCTCATGTAAGAGGCCGACGATGGATGTAGTTGTTTCTGAGCTCAAGGAAAGCATGTATTTGGAATTCTCAACAGAGAGAGTTCATAATGAAAATAGTACAGAAGTAACTCATGTCAGCCAGGATAGCGCTTCTACAGATAACAAGCCAAAGCCAGGTCCCCGTGTCAGATAATTATTTCCGCAACTGAATTTCATTTGTTAATAGTTTGATTCATCATACATATGGCTGCCACTTCTTGGAACATGGAAATATTTGGATTGTTGTTAAAAGCATATTGCCTATTAATTTTCTAACAATTTAGAATGGAAGCATTTATGTAGGTTTTATTACATGCTTTTTTTTTGTTTTGCGGTTATCACCAAGTTAGTTGCGCTTGGTTTTTTCATTTGATGATGTACTGCGTGGTATGCTTTTTTTTTTTCTTTCGTTGTGTGTTATTCTACATATTTAAAATTTGAGAAAGTAAAAGATACCCATCTAATTCTATAAACTTGTATATATATGTGAAAAAGAAAGATGTACTGATGTTTACTTTGTTTCACCACTCTTTTGGGGATCAAATTAAGTTCAACATATATAGAGAAGTGACAACCTGAAAGAATATGATCACCCCATGTCATATTCTGCCTTGTCCATATTTGCACATGTTGACACGTGTGTCCGGTATGCTGTAGATTTGCAATACACACTAGTTTGCACAAGATTACCAGATATCATATGATGTGGTCAAATAAATATGAAAAAAGTTGTGTTCACTCCTAAAGCACAACTTATTAGCATTTTTATATTGAGCTAATAAGATCATGGCCAGCTAAGATCAATTGCAGCATAAATTGCATTAAACCTGTCATCTTAATGAGTATACTTGAGTGAACCGGGGTGTCTGATGGGAATTACACAAAATGCGGTATGATGCTTGATCAGATCCATTTGATCAGTATCAAGATTGATGTGGATGATTTATTTTTAAAAAAATCCATCACTTAAATCTAAACCGGATGCTCAATCTTGATGCAGATCAAATACCCATAGTAATGCCCCCTTTCCCATACTTGCGGAATTCGGTATTATCCGTCTGAAATTTGCTTCATTACATGGATCAGTCGGAAGTAAACCAACAAGTAACTAACCGCACAAAATCTTAGTTAATATGGACCGATTAGTAAACCAACAAGTATCAAACCTTGTGAAACTGTAATTAACATAAAAATGTCCTCGATCCATTACAATATCATGCCTAGTCAAAGCCTGCTATGCTCTGCCCAATTTCCACAACTTCAAAATAAACCTCATTCATGAAAGCCCAATAAAATTTAGGGCCCATAAAATTGAGCTCCTCTCTAACAATTACAAAAACATGTTCGGCTTGTTCACATGACTTGTATTTCCCATTGTATTCAATAGTTCAAATATATGTCTATTAATGGTGGCTATATATTTTCATTCAAATTCCAATTCCATAATGGTGGCTACATATTTTCCAATGAATTATGTACACTACAGGTGGCAGTCACTAAGTCTGACAGAAAGCTCTTAATTAATGTTGGTTATATAATTTTCATAATACATATATAAGAACTCGAACAACAAATAGTACGTCAAATTGAAAATCTTTGAAAACCACACTGTTAGTTAATTGTGGACCGTTGTCGAACTCCTCGAGTAATTATGCGCAGATACGTATCAATCGTAGAAAGTATAAACATATACGTATCAATTGTCAAACTTATTTAATAACTTTTCTTTAGAGTCAGTTTTTGGTCTAGTGGCGAAGACAATGCTCACTACTACAGAAATGGTCATTGTACACTACACATTGTACACGGATTTGACAATTTTATATAAAAACCGTGTAGAAGTTGTAATTTTTTGAATGCCTGAAATATCTGTAGGATCTCTACACGGATATTTATTAAAGAATCAGTGTAGAAAGACGTGAGGGAGCTACATGGACGTTTACTAGAAAATGTACACAGCTTATTGTTTAAATAATAGTGGAGAAAGCCGTAAGAGAGATACACGGATATTTAGTTAAAGAACCGTGAAGAAAGGTAATAATTTTACACGGATATTTGTTTAAATAATAGTGTAGATAACTTGTGAGAGCTACATGGACGTTTAATAAAGAGCCGTGTAGAACGGTAGAAATTGTACACGGTTTTTTGTTTAATTAACAGAGTAGAAAGCCTTGAGAGAGCAACACGGACGTTTAATAAAGAGCTGTGTAGAAATGTTATTTTAGGTTTTTGGTTATATAAAAGGCCTTCTCCCCAGCGCCGTTTTGATCAATTTATACTCTCCCTCTCACAGTTAACAATTGGGTTGAGATGTAGGTTTATCAATTATGTCGGATTGCAAATTATATCAATATGAGCTACTATTTTTGGAGCTCACAGATGAGCGGTCCAATATAATTGATAACCAACATCTCGAATTCCCATGCGAATTGCTTCATTTCCCCAATTAATTGGTCTGATTTCTGCGCTAAAGTGTTTTTGGAGGGTAATATGATGATACATCTTATAACTAGAGGTCGGATCTGAGATCTTGGAAGTTAATTTGTATTTCTCCCCTAGATCTTGCTAAGGTGTTTAGTTTAGGACATATGCAAGGAACTAACCAAAATACTACTTAGGTTAATGTAACTAAAAGACTACTATTCAGTTACAAATGTCCTTTGGTTACATTAACCTAAGTAGTCTTTTGTTTAGTTGCAAATATGTCCTAAACTAATTCGGACAAGCAAGATCTAGAGGAGAAATACGAAGATTCTGACAAAGGCCTACTGTTAAAAGATGTATATTCATATTACCCTCTATAAACATGTATCTCCATATTACCCTCTGTAAACCCTACTGGCACTTTTCACTTTATTTGTTTAGCAATTGATTTTTTCATCTTACTCTATTTTGCTAACTGAAAACAAAGAAAATACTTGCTAGCAAAAATAGAGGCTAGCCAAAAAAAATAAAAAATAATTAGGAAAAAAAAAGAGAATTCTACACGGCTGTTTATATCATTTTATTGTTAGCAAATTGATATTTTTATCTGTTTTGCTATCTGAAAACATAAAAAATACTGGCTAGCAAAATGGAGGCTAGCCAAAAAAAAAAAAAAGTTCGAAAAAAAAAATTTCTACATGGCTGTTTATATAAAAGTCCGTGTAGACAGAAAACTATCACGGCTGTTTATATAAATGTCCATGTAGAAAGAGAGAGTAATCTAAACAGCTACTTATATAAAAGTCCGTGTAGCTCTCTCAATGCTTTCTACACGGATTTATAGCTAATTATCCGTGTAGAAATGTTATTTTAGGGTTGGAATTATATAAAAGGCCTTCTTCCGGCGCCGTTTTGATCAATTAATACTCTCTCTCTCTCTCTGTATTGAATTGGTCTGATTTCTGCACACAAGGATTGAGACCGGATCTGAGATCTTTAAAGTTAATTCGCATTTCTCCTCTTTATTGCTAAGGTTAGTCATATATATATTTCTCTTTTCTTTCTCTAATTTTCTGTTACTGATTAATATTGCTTAATTATTTAGGTCAATTATTATTTAATGCATGCGTGCTTGATTTGTTAAGATAATGTAAATAATTAGTGTATTGTGGTCCAATAACCGACCTACTGATGCTTTTAGGTCCATGCCCATTCAAAATTAATCCAATAGGGATTAATTTTGGATAGTCCCCCGTTTGGGACTACTATTTGAATATTGTGTCTCATTTAGGATGTGAACACATATTAGCGTGATTTAATTAGCATTTGAGAAAAGTTCGATAGTATTTCTCCTTATTGCTCCTACGAGTATGTGGTTTTTACGCATACTTGGGGAGTTAAGAGGAAATGCTGCCGAATTTTTCTCAAATATTAATTAAATCTCGCTAATATGTGTTCACATATGAGGCATAGTATTCAAAGAGTGGGTTAGGATTGTAAACCGGCCCATTGTAAGCCAAGAATTTGGAACAATATATATGCTGACCACCATATATGATTAATTGGAATCTTTTTTTTAATTTAATTTACAGATGGATCGAAGTTGGATGTACGAACTGCGACGTGATTGTGCAGAATATTTGGCTCGCGTTAATGAGTTCATAAAATTTGCTGAGAGTTATAGAGTGGAGACAAAAGATGACAACATCTTGTGTCCTTGTAGAGATTGCAAAAAATTTATAACATTTAGGGACTCGGAAGAAATTAGAGCTCATTTGATTTGTCGGGGATTTAAGAAAAGATATACATGTTGGTTTATGCATGGTGAGAAAATTGGGGAATGTAGTGGTATCAATAGAAATTCTGTTTTGGACGAGAATGATGATAATGTAGAAATTGTTGATAATTTTGAACTTGATTACAACGATGATTTTGAGATTGGCAAAAATTTCGATAATGTTGGGCTTGATTGCAACGAGGATGATGAGCTGGAGATGAATATTGATGAAAATGCAGAATACGATTTTACTGAGAATCTAGAGGACATGTTACGTGATGTGGAAGATGAAATTAGTGATAAAATTTTTAAAAATTTCAGTATCTGTCTAATGAATCTAAAAAGCCGTTATATCCTGGGTGTACCAAATTTACAAAACTGTCAGCTGTGTTGAAATTATTGAACTTAAAAGCAGACAACGGTTGGAGCGATAAGAGTTTCACGTCATTATTAAAGCTTTTACGAGAGATGCTCCCAGATAACAACGAGTTACCCTGTACAATATATCAGGCGAAGAAGTTGATATGTCCAATGGGTTTGAAGATCAAAAAAATACATGCATGTCCGAATGACTATGTATTGTACCGTGAAGAGTACGAGGCCATGCATGTTTGTCCTAAATGCGGTGTTTCACTGTATAAACGTAAGGACCAGGACACTGACGATTGTGATGAAGAAAAAAGGCAAGGCCTCCGGCTAAGACGGTGTGGTATTTCCCAATAATACCGAGATTCAGACGGTTATTTACAAATCCCAAAGATGCGAAATTGTTGCGTTGGCATGAAGAAGAGCACAAAAGAGATGGTAAACTAAGACACCTGGCTGATTCAATTCAATGGAGAAACATTGATAGACATTTCAAAAGATTTGGTGGCGAATCACGAAACCTTAAGTTAGGGGTAAGCATGAGCAGTCGACACAATACTTGGCCAGTTCTTATATGCATCTACAATTTTCCTCCTTGGTTGTGCATGAAATGCAGGTATATAATGTTGTCATTACTAATCCAAGGACCCAGACAACCCGGAAATGACATAGATGTGTATCTCGCACCATTAATTGAGGACCTCCAAAAATTGTAGAGGGATGGCGTCCGGGTGTGGGATGCATACGGCAAAGAGAAATTTAATTTGCGGGGCATGGTATTCTGCATCATAAATGATTTCCCCGCGTACGGGAATTTATCGGGTTACAGTACTAAAGGAGCAAAAGCGTGCCCTATCTGTGAAGATGACATGCATGTGCTGAGGTTGAAAAACTGTAAAAAGAATGTTTTTATGGGGCACCGTAGGTTTCTTCCTGTTAATCACCCATACCGTAAGAAGAAGAAGGTATTCAACGGGAAAATTGAGCTTGGAGTGGCACGTCGTCCGTTAGATGGGAAGAATGTCTTCATGGGTTAAAAACCTTGCTGTTGTTTTTGGAAAATGTGCCAAACCACCACCGAAAAATATTTGGAAAAAGAAGTCCATATTTTGGGAGCTACCATACTGGGAATATTTAGAAGTGAGACATTGCCTAGATGTCATGCATGTTGAAAAAAATGTCTGTGACAGTTTGATTGGCACATTATTGAACATTTCGGGGAAGACTAAAGACGGTCTTAAAGTTCGAGAAGACATGAAATTAATGGGAATACGACCCGAGCTTGCACCGCAGGATAAAGGGAAGCAAAAGGCATACCTACCCCCCGCAATGTGCACAATGTCGAAGATCGAGAAAACGAGCTTTTGTAATGCCTTCATAGTATTAAAGTCCCATCAGGGTATTCTTCGAATATTAAGAAGCTGGTGTCGATGAAGGACCTGAAATTGATTGGTCCGAAATCCCACGACTGTCATGTTTTAATGACACATATGATTCCTGTTGCAATTCGGGGAATTTTACCGAAGCCCGTGCGGCAAACCATTACGAAGCTTTGTTTTTTCTTCAATGCAATTAATTCCAAAGTGATAGACCCGCTCAAATTGGACGCTTTGCAAAGGAGGTCGTCGTTACCCTTTGCCATCTTGAGATGTATTTTCCGCCATTTTTTTCGATGTTATGGTTCACCTTGTTGTTCATCTCGTGAGGGAAATTCAGATCTGTGGTCCCGCGTTCCTGCGGTATATGATCCATTCGAGAGATTCATGGGTATTTTGAAAAGTTACGTAAGGAACCGACATCGCCCGAAGGTAGCATTGTGGAGGATATTCCAAAAGAGGTAATTGAGTTTTGCACCAACTACATGACCGGTGTGGGTCCTATTGGCGTTCCAAAATCTCGATACGAGGGAAGGCTACAAGGAGTAGGGACAATAGGGTTGAAAGCCATAGTTGCTGATAACGATGACCTGCAGGCACATTTTATTGTACTACAGCACATGGCAGATGTTGCTCCATATATAGATGAGCACATGACAATCCTTCGACAACAGAACTACACGAGAAGTCAGAAGTGGCTTACTGACGAGCATAACCGTTCTTTTATAGGATGGATGAAAGACAGAGTGAAATCACACCCCGAAATGTCCCCCGTAAATGAAACTGTTAGATTGCTGGGCGAAGGACCCCAAATGGTTGTTAGAACATTCCAAGGATACGAGATTAACGGATATACATTTTACACTAAATTACAGTGTGATAAGAGCACGATGCAAAATAGTGGGGTGACGTTGGTGGCGACGTCCAAGAATTCAGTAGATCGGGGGATGCCCGGCCTGTAATAGCATCAAAGTCTTATTACGGCGTTATTGAAGAAATTTGGGAGCTCGTTTACAATCCTCACCTTAGCATTCCCTTGTTTCGGTGCCAATGGGTCGAAGACCGGGGTGTTAAAGTTGATAACGACGGGTTCACCCTCGTTGATTTTGACAAAGTCGGGTATGTGATGATCCGTTCATACTTGCCAAGCAAGCCACCCAAGTCTTTTATGTCACTGACCCGAGTGATGATAGGTGGAGTGTCGTCCTATCCGGAAAAAGAAGGATTGTTGGGGTAGAAAACGTCACCGACGAAGAAGAGTACGACCAGTTCGAAGAGATACCTCAATTTTGTACCGATGTGCAAGCTGAGATAGCAACAATTGCAGAACAAGACGAAGCAAATTACATGAGATCTGACCACAATGAAGGATTATGGGAAGATGTTCAAACAGTGGAAAAAAAGAGAAAAAGGAAAAAAAATCCAATGTATAATATTTACTCCTTTTAAACTTGAAAATTTTAATATTTCTTATTTGGAAAAAAAAATTCAATGCATAATATTTATTTCTTTTATAATATTTCAGAGATGAAGAGCCAATGAAGAGTCAGACTAAAGACTAAGGTTGGTTATCTCTGGATATTTCTGTCTCATTGTAATATTTTTATTTCGTTTCTAATATTTCTTTTATAATATATCATGAGCAAGAAGCTAGATCCATCTCTGACTCAAATAAGAAGCAGAGTTTATTTGCTGTTTACTGATGAGAGCTTTGAGTGACTGTAACCCGATATCATTTTACTGTGGTTTTGCATTTTATTTTATTTGTTTAAATAAAAAATCCATCTTTCTAGGTCATTAAAAAAATCTTTTAAACACGGATGTTTCATTAAACATCCGTGTACCAATACCTTTCTACACGGATGTTTCATTAAATATCTATGTAGAAATTCAAAGGGAGCTACACGGACATTTAATTCAACATCCATGAAGAAATGTATTCGTACACGGATGTTTAATTAAACATCCGTGTAGAAAGGTATTTTTTTTCTGAAAAATTATTCTATGGTTGTTTTATAATTGTAAACCCAGAAATATAAGGTCATATCAAGTAAAGTGTTCATTTATGTTTTCAAATCGATTATTTAGACAGCATTAAGCATTAATTATTCTATGATATTTAGATAGAATATTTAAGTTATTTTAAATAATTTTTTTTTAAATAATATACTTTGTAGTGATTATCCATAAATTATTTGTTGGTTGTTTTGTACTGCTAATTTATATCTATAACAGTATTTATTTAGATAGCATGTAGTATTTAACAAAATAATTAAACGGATAGAAAACAAAATGCTGATTAAATTAAGAACAAAATATATTACATCAAAACAAAAAAAAAAAACTAACTTAATTAATTAAACACTCCTTCACTGGCCTGGCTGGATTGCTCCTTGGCCTGACCCCCTTTCTAATCCAGGGTCTCTTTGGCCTGATCCAGGGATCGCCCCTCCTTTTGTAGGGCTTTGGTGGTGGGTGCCCTCTTGGGCTTCGCCATGCCACATTTGAGGGCGGCCATGGCCATGTCCTCCTATAGTTGGGAGGAGGCATTTCATAGCCGGGAGGGACTTCCAACATGAAATCGACATGAGCATCTTCGGGAGGGATTTCATAGCCGGGGGCCATGGCCATTGCACATTTGAGTCTTCCGGTGGCCACACATTTGAGAGAGCGGCCATTTCTTCTTCCTAATCTTAGAGTTAAGTAATCGAAACGGGGGGGAGTTTCTCAGATTATAAAAGGCAATTGAAGAGTCGTTTCGTCTTCACAAAAAAAAGGCAACTTCTTGAATTCCGTTGAGAAGCTTGTTAAAATTAAACGCTTAATTTAAAAACGGACACTGACGTTTAATTAAAAATCCGTGTAAGAAAGGTTTTCTACACGGCCGTTTAATTTTGAAGAGTCGTTTCGTCTTCTCAGAATCGTACACGGCCGTTTAATTAAAAATCCATGTATGAAAGGTTTTCTACACGAATATTTAATTAAACGGCCGTGTAGAAATTGAAATATTTAAGTTCTGCTAAATACTCGAAGATACATGGATAAAGTAGTTTTCAAGCTAAATAAAACTGAAATCAGGTTCCTTTTTTTGTTAAGTTTTTCATTTGAAAAATATGAAATTTGGAATTTGAAAAATCTGGAAAAACCATAGGCGCGCATTTTATTTCGCGTAAACCATTTCTACACGGGTGTTTAATTAAACGTGTAGCTCTCTTACGTTTCTACACGGTTGTTTAATTAAACTTCCATGTAAAAATGTTTTACACGAAATAAAATGCGCGCCTCGTCTCTGTCGCTCTTTTCAAAATCCCCTTGTCTCCTCTAAACCCTAAACCCCCACGTCTCCTCTCTCTTTCTGTGGTGCTGCCATCTTTTTCTCTCTCTCGGTGCTAGCTCGGTCTCCAATCTCTGTCGCTCTCCTCTGAACTCGCCAATTGAATCTCTAAGCTCTAATATCTCGCATTCATATCTATATTTTGACCTTAAATTTGTCCCAAAACCTGTGTTTTAATCTATTAACTCGGTTATAATTCATTGAATATATATAGAATGTGGTATTGCTGCAAGTTTATTCTTATTCTGCAGGAATCAGGCGAAATCGAGGAGGAATCTGGAATTTAGAAGTCTCTACACAGTCCGTGTACCACCTTATGCGGACCGTGTCAACCTCAACTCGACCGATGACACGACCACAGAAGAAACACAGGCACACGGTCCGTGTAGCATTTTACACGGGCCGTGTCAAGCATTTCCGGAAACAGATTCAGAATCTGGAAACAAAGCTAATTGATGGAAGGTCGGTCAGAAAAGCATATAAGCATGATTTCTTGCACCAGAGAGGACATTCTGAGCAGAGAGGGAATTTCTAGGTTTGGACTTGGCGGCTAAGCTTGGAGACGAAGTTGAGAAGCGAAAGACGCGAGTTTTCGACGAATCTTCTTTCTTCTTTGGGTTTTGTCATGGCTAATCTTTTTATTATTTCTTTATTCTATTTTAGAACTATGTCTGAGTAGATTTTTAGTTTCTAGGGTTGTGATGTAATCGAATGTTTTGTTTTGTATTTTAGTTATTGGATTCTTATGTTGAAATTTGTGTTTGCTTGATTGTGTTTGATTTTAATTGCTTAGTCTAAGTTGTTTGATTTTTATTGGATTACCACTAGATGAATGATCACATCTAGAAGGTACTTTGGCCCTTATAATCTCTCAACCAAACTAAGTACATGAGGTAGGATTAGTGAACATTTCCTCATATCGATGGAATGAGGTTACCTTTAGTATACCAAACAAGCAACTAGGTAATTCAGACCAACATACGACAGTTGAGGTCTAGAACCCGACGAGGGCACATATTGCAATTCCATACCAAGTTAATGAACCAACAGACGACAGTTGAGGTTTAGAAACATTAGGTCTGGTCAGGAGAACCCTACACAAGAGAACAACACAAGAAACAATAACTGCTGCATTTACTCGAGGGCCACACGGACCGTGTATGACAGTACCCGGCCCGTGTACACTGGACACGGCCCGTGTAGGACACTACACGAACTGGGTACCTCGAGGCAAAACTGAGATGAAGTCATAACCCTGGAAACGCCTTTTTACATCTGATTTAAACCAAGTTGATTTACTTTCCTGCATTTTAATTACTGTGATTGAATTGTTAGGAACTATAAAACCAAAACCAACCTTTTCCAACTTCTAGTCTTTATTTAATTTAGGTAGAATTCTAGTTAAGATCTGAACCGTCCCTGTGATCGATACCCGATAATACTACTCGATAGGATTGTATACTTGCAGTCTGAACCGAAAAGTGTATTTAAGGTTAAAAAGTACAGTTTACTGTAGTGAAACTTTGTACTATACCTTTTGGTGTAACAAGCTCCTCTCGCTCGGTTGCTATTTTCTCTTTGAAAGGTTCTCTCGCTCTCTCTCTCTTTCTCTCTAAGTTGCAATGCTTACTGTATCTTGGTTAAATCAAAACCCTTCTCTCTAATTGTATTTTGGTTAAATGAAAGTTACCTCAACTGACCTATTCTGGTGATCTCGACAGAACCTAATGTTACAGGGATTAAATTGCAAAACCAACACTATGATTGAACAAATGACCCAACAACACATAATTTAGATCTAAATTTTACATTCATAGCATTTGTAATAATGTTTTTTTTTTTGTAGAAAGAACCATGTCACATTCAGGTGAGAATGTAGATATGATATTGGAAACAGTGGACCCACAGGCAAATATGATATTGGAAGAAGAGGACCCGCAGGCTCAGAAAGAAATAAGGAAAAGAGGTCCGACAATGTGCACGAAGACCTCAGAGGCAAAGGATTTGCAAATCGAGTTCAGCAAAAATGGATGTCCGAAGGGTGCACATAGGGCAGAGTACACAAATTGGTGTAACAATTTGGTAAAGCAAAAGACATCTATCTTGGTTGAGAGGTGGGACATTTTCGATGACAAAGATAAGAGCGAATGGTGGAACATTGTGAAGGTAAAGTACCTAACAATTCTAAACCTTATTTTGATTATTGTACATGAACTTACATGCAGTAATTTTATTGTCAATCATGCAGGCTCATTGGAGCATCCAGGATGACGACCCAAAGTCCGCGAAACAGAAAAATACTTTAAGAAAAATGAATGAAGGTTGGAAGCAATTCAAGAGCACGTTGAAGACGGATTTCATGGAGAAAGGGAGAAATCCGGTAGGCTACTATAAATGACTGAAACAAGAGGACTGGGAGGAGTTTCAAGCTTTGAAGTCCATAGAAGAGTTCAAGGTATATAAATTTAGCCAACTTAGTTTTTGTTCTTTCTCGATATGTACTTATCTTCCTTAAACTAATTGATCTACTTTGATGTGTGAAGAGAAAAAGTGACGAGGGTAGGAGGATCGTGAAATTGAACAAGTAATCGCACAAATTAGGGTCAGGTGGTTACGAGGGTAAGTCGGACGAATGGACGAAAGTACTGGATGAAAACAAAGATTCTGACTCACCCGTGGTTAGGATCTAAAATCCTAGGGGCCAACACTGGCTCATGGAAAGATCCGAGGTAACTGCTGACGGGAGGATAGTACTCCCAGAAGACGTGTAACCCGTGGCTCAGAAAATGGTAAGAGTCTTTTGTTATAACTTTGTGTAATTCAAACAAAATTAAAACTTTGTGTACATTACTTTGTCTTTTGCTATAACTAATTTTTTTATTAACAGTTGGATGTGGAGGAGGAGGTAAATTCAGGCTCCCTGACTATCGAAAGAATGGATGATTCCTTGTCCGCAGCGCTCGGGAGTAAAGAACACACAGGTCGAGTTAGGGGTGTATCGGTCTACAGGGGCTGGAAGGATGTATACGACGGGCCAAAACCAAAAAGAAGACCGCGTGCCAAAGTTTACAAAGACGAGATGGAATCAAGGTTGACGCAGGTACGCCAGGAGGTACGCCAGGAGATCAGAATGGAGTACGACAGAAGGATGGCTGAGATGGAATCAAGGTTGTTGAACCAAATTACATCTCTTAAGCAGCTATCCGAGGAACAACCTCCCATTTTGCTGAGAATTCAGCGAAGTAGTCAAGCATCCGGGACCGAAGTGCTGGGCGAGTTGGACAATCTAGAGGTAATCACTACTTGTTCATAATCTACCCGTAATTTTAACTTGTTCATTAACTTGTTAGACAATATTTCATTCTAAAAATAACTAATTGCTGATAATTATTGCACGAGGCCACAGCATGCGACCTCGTCATGTGGCACGATAAAACTCCTCTGACCCTTGCTAATGGCATTGTACATTCTCCAGCGGTTTTCAGCTAAGGCCCAACCATCTCCCCGTAACAGTTGGCATGATCATGGCTGAATGGGCTGCCCGCATACCTCTTCCTGTCCCTACCGCCGATATGCTGGTGCTTGATGAAGCCTGTGGACAGATTGTCCAATGCCCAAGAGTCAGATTATTTTGGATCAGGTAATCTCTAAATAAAACATGGATATCTATTACATTCAAATCATTATTTTGAAATACTTGAAAAAGGTACAAAATTTGATACAGACACGAAGAGGCGTTTCCAACACTGCGACGAAGCTTTGTCACCGGTATGGCGAGGCTTGGAAGTAGTCGTCGGGGCTGATGCGCAAGAATCTCCTGATGCGCCAGTAGTTGCGCGAGTAGACCGTACGGGGCTCACCGAAGAAGAGGTTAGCCGTTTGCCTCCTGATTTGCGGAATCTCCACGCCTGCTTGATTAGGGCACCTGTTTCTATAGAGGAAGTAATATTCGCTGTCCCCCCCGAGATGTTTCTACACGAAGGCAGGACGGTCGTGCTGCCTTTCCAAGAATTCAAGGACTTTCTACATGCCTCGTCAAGCGATAAATGGCTCGATGTAGGAGTCCTCACCATTTTCCTCATGTTAGTGACCAAAAATCATATATATCATGTGTATAGAGAAGTCGTCGGTTACCTGATAGCGAGATTTTCGGAACCCCAAATCAGATTTCAACAACAACTTAGAATTACTGCGACGTAGTCAGAATTCGAATTAGACAAATAATCGATCAATAATTGAAATTAGAATTCTGTCAATTGGAATAAAATGAGAAATGATTACCGATATATGAGATAGGCGTTGACTGAAGCAATTATTATTGGAGATATGTTGTAATACTATTTTATTAGATGAAGAGAACATAAAGTAGAAGGCAGGACATATTGAAAAGAGAAAAGGAATTTCAGAAGAGGCGGGGGTTAATAAATCAAAAGGGGTACGCATGGAGTTTTATTTATGGGAGGCAGTTTAATCCTGTTGTAAACAAGTAAAAAAAATGGAATGAGAGTAGGTCCGATGCCCATCGGACTTA